>CM037780.1:56796867-56846867 GCA_021229015.1 Solen grandis
TCTTTTTAAACACTGTCATGATTCCCCTTTCATTGTCTAAGAAATCTGGTCATCTCTATTTCGACACCCTCAATTTCGAAATTCACTGTCTCGATTTCACAGACTTCGAGAAAACGAGTGTCGATTTAGCCTGAAATTGTTTAATTAAAAAATACAGTTTAAGTTAGTACTTATTTAAACAAAATATAAAACAGTCAATAAATTTTCAGCAAGCACCCCCATAGATACATAGTTCAGTCAGATAAAAGGACAAGTTCAATTTAAAAAAAATAGCTTGGTAAAGGTTAAGGGTTCGAAGGTTGAAAGCACGAATTCCGATTACATCTTTTAAATGGCGCAGCACAGAAAATAAGACAAAACTTTATCTGATATAGTTGTGAGGTGTATATTAAATTCGCTCCATATGAAATACTCCATTGAAAAAGAATGTTCTCTCTGAGGTTTATGTTACCTTAGATTGATGCTTACAGGAACACGTTTAGTATCAACATTTGTGAGTATTGAATGGTACGTATGATGTGCGCATGTTTTATGTCGAAAGTATTTAACAGTTAGAGGATTGTGTCCAGCCCAAACATAGTATATTTCTGGAAGAAAAAAGACCTTAAAATTAACGGAGACCGGTCCCGGGGCCGTGTGGTTAGAGCGTCCGTCCTGGAATGGGAACATAGTCTCCTAATGACTGAAATATTGTCGGTGGGACGTTACCCCCCCCCCCCCCCACACACACACACAAATAAATAATAAATAAATAAATAAATAAATAAATATATAAACGAAACCCTGAGTGCGATCTTTCTTATGCATCCTGGGTATAGTGAGTAATTTATTTATCATAGTGACATGTGCTGTAAACAAAATACAAATGATATCAGAGAAATAAGCACTCAGCCCTGTCGAACTACATGTCGGAAAATATTCATTTAAACATTGTCATTATGTGCATATTCTAACTTTATAAATCGATATCAGTACGGTCATTTATGTGAGGAAGCCTCCCAGCTGGCTTGCGGTATGTCGGTGGTTTAACCCGGATGCCTCCGTGCATTCGGGGTCTTCCTTCACATGTAATTAGCTGGACGTCGCTATATGACTGAAATACTGTCGAAGCTACGGTAAACTCAAATAGTCAAGTCAATGCGGTCATGTTTCAACCATTTTCATTCTCGAATTGTATAGGGGTTGGTATTTCGATCTACAATTGTATTGGGTTGTTTAGTTGATATTTCGATCTAGAATTGTATAGAGGTTGATCTTTCGATCTAGAATTGTATAGAGGTTGATATGTGTATTGGATTGATATTTCGGTCTAGAATTGTATAGAGGTTGATCTTTCGATCTAGAATTGTATAGAGGTTGATATGTGTATTGGATTGATATTTCGGTCTAGAATTGTATAGAGGTTGATCTTTCGATCTAGAATTTTATAGGGGTTGATCTTTCGATCTGGAATTGTATAGGGGTTGATATGTGTATTTGATTGATCTTTCGATCTAGAATGGTATAGGTAACTGCACAACATCGCGTTGTGCATGGGAAAAGCGACAGTATAGTTGGGCTTCGTCTGTGAGTTTAAGTTTAAGACTACAATAATTTCTCTCAAAGTTATTGAAGCAGCATATAGCATCATCTAGCGTTTAACGCTGACCTAGCCTGGGATCGTTACAATATTAATGACATGATGAATATTCGTTCACTGAAGTTTAAACGATTAAGGAAACAACGGATTTCCTTTTATCATGCAGACTGTAGATTCTGAACTCCTTTTTGTATAGGCAAACAGAGGAGGCTCCGTTCAGGAAATTTCATAAATGAAAGGCGCTGTCTGATCTGGGTATTCTCTGTTTGTCGATGTATCAAAACGAGGCGATATAAAGAGTTGAAAGGAAAATTTACCAGCTTTCGCGATTATTCGAGACTTCGTTTATCACAATTTTACCGTGATGATATGGAAGTTCGAAAGTTCTAAAAGCAGACATTTCCTTAAAAAAATTCCCCTATCACCCGAAACATTGCGTTAAAATTTATATTACTAACATTAACGTGTCGTCTAGGTATATATTTAACAAGTCAAAATGTGTTTCCATGCCTGAAACGAAAGTGATTGAAATGGAAATAGCCCCATTTGGGTTAATAAACTTGTATTTCAAGCCAGAATTTCGCTAAAATATCTCATTACAAATGTTTCTTCACAGACATCACATGATCTTTTCTTGGCCTTTTTCTAGCTGTGTCTGTAAAGACGGTAGAAAACATCATATCTGGCTACAGATTTTGATATTTTGAGGGAGTTCAAACCCTTTTCGGTGCAATATTCTTCAAAAGTGCGACATAGCAAGCGTAAAATGTATGGATTTTAAATTAATAATGTTAAAGAAATGATCTTAATGTAAAAGTTTTGAATGAAGAAAAATCGAGTCACACATGACTATTTCTATATGAAAATGTCAAAACTGACAAAATTCTCCCGAGCATGTAATTTCTTGTCCCAGTTTTATACTGATATCGGTGATTAACTTTGCTTATACTTTTGTCTATTTTCAAATGCAATTACAGTTTCAATGATATTTACTAATGCCTGTTAGTTTAACGCCGCCTTTTACCAATCTAGTACTCCATTAATCTGTTTTCATTTAGTTAAAATTGACTGATTAATTTCTGATCACCATAATACTTTAACAGTAATAAACTTCGTTTCTGACAATCCAATGACAATCTGGCAATCATTTAAATTCATGAATGTTTCTTTGTGTCCCTCTATGTAGCTGATTTAGCTTCAAATAAAATACAGTTATACTTTATAGAAATCTGGTGCCCTTTTTTGGCGTAAATTTCGAAGAAAAAACATTCTAGGTCACTGGCTAAGTCAAATCTATACGGTGTTGATGGAACCGACACCTGATTTGTTTAGGAGAATGCTTCCAGCCACGTTACTTTCTTCATCAATGTTGGAGTATCCCCTCCCATCTTAGTTAATTACAAGACTGAAATTCATCAATAAGCACAAAACATCCTCTGTTAGATAGTTTCCCATCAAGTCTGCTTCTTTTCATCTAAAATCACTCATTTTGCGTGTTTAAGAAAGTCTTTTGCGTAATCTGCCAAGTGAGGAATTTTGTACTTACCATTATATTGAAAACTATTACATTCAGCACCGCACGTGATATCACGTGATATTACCAATTACACGACATATCCTTGGCGTAATACAGTACTATAGTAATTCATAATGACATAACTGAAATGTAAAATTCAGGCTCCATGTTCTCAAAATAAAAAAATGTATTACAGAACTCAATCTCAAAATATGACCTTTAGATTTCAGAATAGTAGATTTCAGTTTTAGCCTGAGAATGTATTTAAATATATTCGAAGATTCAGGACTAGGTGTGCTTGAGCATGAGATTGTATTTAATTATTTTCGAAGATTAAGGACTAGGTGCGACTTTTGGTGTCATTTTTTTTTCAGTTTGAAATGTAGTTCGTCTTTAAGAGGTCAATTTCATTATTTCGTTATTGAAGATTGCTGATCACAATTTTATCGAGGGTATGTGTGTATGGTGGATATTTAATTAACCGCTGAGGTTAGTAAAAAAGTTAAAACTTGGACCACTCACCCCTTGAATATTAACCTTATATTTAGAGGGTTATTTTGTCTTACGTCAGGTTACCTTTTGCTTCATTACGAGACAATCGTTCAGAAATCTTTATATTTGTTCATACGTCTTCTTTTTGCTACATTCAAAACCATAACTCTGATCAATGACCGCAGTCACATGCATCCTGCTAGCATTAAAATCTGGTGCCAATTCCACAAATATTACTCAGCACTAAGTAATTTAATTAGATGTAGTCCTGGTTTGGCTGCACATTTTCCTTTAGGCGCTGTGGTCCAGTTGGTAACATATCCGTCTGCTGATCCGAAGGCTGTGAGTTTGAACCCCCGTAAGGGGCAAGCCTTAGGCGAAAAGTACTGTTCCAACAAAGGAACCGTCGAGAGGGAATAATATAAGTTGTAAAGACTTGTTTCCCAATCGACGTAAAATAAATATTACTTTTAAGTTTAATAGGGCGTAATTCATTAATGTGTAAAAAATGCCCCAAACAATTATTTTAAAACAAATATTGTTAGTAAGTAAAAATCTTAAACATTGGATTAAATATTTCGGAAAATGAGACTGTTGGAATGTTTTCCTGTCCTTATTATATTTTACTTAGGCGCAGAGTATTTAAGTTGAATTTAAGCCTGAATGCCAAAACAACTAGACGACAGGTGTGTTTTGTTTTTGGTATTGGCTTGAGTATACGATGAATAACGTATAGACAATCCTTCATAGATACGAGAGAAGAACCTGATCCAAAACGCAGACACGACTTCCTACGGCCGTACCATTGACGACTGTATCATGCCCGGCCCTTTGGGAGATGTGTAAGGAACGCAGTGACTACGACAAACATCGAGTCTTTTAATAAGTAAGCAGGGTTGATTTGCAGTTTAAATCTACATTAGCATGAATCTTTATACGTGCGTGGATCTAGAGAAGGGGTTGGGCAGAGTCCAGACCAGCTTTGATAATTTAAAAAATATATCCCTTATTCAATCCTACAATCAGGTTGTGTATGTAGGGACAACAACAACAACAACAACAACAACAACAACAACAACAACAACAACAACAACAACAACAACAACAACAACAACAACATTCTGGTCTGTAAAATTAACTGGCCTAAGATCCCTTCTGAGATCAACTGCTGGATCTTCGTGTGATATAAATGTAATGAAAATAAAAGACTGCTTTTTAAGAACACAGATATGCTTGTGTTCAGAAAAAGTGTTGATAAGAATATAGGTAATAATCAAAATAAACATACACAATTAAATGTCATTCATGGTCAGATTTTCCGCTTGGTCTCTGTTTTGTGTGTCGGAATAAGATCTTAATTTAAGGACTGTGTCATATTGAACCATGGAAAATCGTTATTACAGAGAGAACCGGTAGTAGAAGAGAGGCATGTCAATGATAACGTTACGATACGTGATTGGGTAACCCGTCAGGCTTTCCCAGTCAGTTATTTGATGCTAACCCGTACATGTGTTACTCCGACTGTCGACGCAATTCCCCTTGATTGCCTGAGACAAAGTTACATACACTGTGTTTGAAGAATTGGTCAAAAAACCTAATTTGTAATGTTTTGTGATCATGTTTTGCGTTATAACGGAAGAGCTTATGTTGATTATACAAGAAACATGGAAACAATGCCACACCAAGTTTTGATGTCATGATAATTTCAGTGAACTTGATTTTTGCTGTAAAATTATGCGACAATTTTTACGAAACCTTTCATTTTAACATAATAATTAGAAGAATTTCATGCAGTTGTCATTCTTACTTACCCACTTACATACTGAGCTATTGAATTGTCGCTATTTAGGATATACAGGCAACATGCGAAAATATATGAATTTCAACATATTGAGCGATAAAATGGTCGCTATTAAGGTAAACAGACGATTGGCGAATATATATTTTACAGGCTAGGTAATATACATTAAATAAATTTCAATAAATATGCTATCTACGACATCAAGATTCGTAGACTTTTTGTATGACGATTTCTTACGGTTATGATCAAAATGGGACTCGTTTCACCACAGTTAGAAATTATCATACATATTGTCTGGTAATTTCTTATTTGTACAATAAACAAACGAATTCATCACTTTAGGTATAAAAAAAATCATAGGAATTAAACTTATTTTTCATAGGTGAATTTACACATACGAAGATTTTCTTTACGAAATGATCGTAAATTACGTGATAACGAACCTGGGTATGTGTGATTCTGTCTTGCAGGGTGCAGCACTTGTGCACATCTTCACGAACGGGTCGGTCCAAGTGAGTCACGACGGAATCGAGATGGGCCAGGGTCTCAACACGAAGTGTATACAGGTGTGGTCTCGTATTGTTGTTGCTGTTAACACTAGGTATATTGCTCTTGTTTTTGAAGCTTACCGTAGCTGCGAAAATATTTCAACCATATATAAATGTCCAGCAATAATTGCATGTGGAGGCAAACCCAATTTCACCAGATGAAAGGTTTTCTCACATGAAAAACCCGATTGACCACAACGAGACTCGAACCCACTCCAATAAGGGACTAAGGGATAATACGTCCACAAAGCATATGTAAGCGAAATGCTTTCCTCAACAAGTAACAAGTGAATGCCTTAAATTAATTGCGTAGTGTTTTATGTAATATCTTGCGTTTCAGTTTTAGCTGCCAATTGTAATTGGCAGTCTCTTGTCTTCTTGAAAGATCACGTGATCTCCAAAACCCGATAACGATGTTAAGTTTCCAGACAAACTCAATGGAAATAGTCCCAGACAGTTACTTGTGCCTCTGTAGTGGCTCGTGCTCTATGTATGTTTTTTACAAACATTATTATTGCAGAAACGCTTAACATGTGATATGATTAATCATTGTTTCCAAAGCGATATTGCATTCTGTTTAATACATACCAGGTGACTTGGCGCGGGTTAACCTTTGAACAGCGGTAGATTTAGTAAATGGCATTTATTCTGAAAGCATGTATAGCGCGTGACCTTTGAATATTATCAGTCATAGCATGTTTTCATGAATGTACTGCAGAAACAAGCGGAAGTTTCTAAAGCTGGCAGTTGTTGGTGAGACAGGTATATGGAAAGTTGATGGATATGATGAATGGCTTTGTTTAGCAGCATTCCTATCCGGTCAGACAAATCAAATATCGAATCAATAATACTGAATCATTAAGCTTGACTTAAAAGCAAAAGTGAAAATACACATGTGTATACTAGTCAAGATGATATCCAAAGAATTTCATATCGTTTGCACAAGTTCTGGGACACCGTAGACGAGTCGAGTGGTTTCAATCGCTGACTACTATTTAGCTCCTCACCGCTGGGGGTGTTTGAATACCGACTTGAACTCTGGTGAAGTAGCCATGAATCTGGTTTGCGGATGGTCGCTGGTTCTCCCCAGTAGGAAATTCCTCCACATGTAAATAGCTGAACGTCGAAATATGGCTGGGCTATTGTCGCAGCTACACAATACAGGTAACTACACCAGTTTCTCTCCAGTATGTGTTATCGGTTCCTTGACATCATGATATTCCGGTCAAACCTGGTAATAAGATTCCATGCCTAGTCTGTGTTTACTCATAATCTTTGGAAACATATAATGGTCGCAATTCTTATGGCAATATCTTTCAACCTTTTTCATATTAGTGCTGTCGCCACTTATACAAGACTTATTGCCCTTTAATGACAGCATATTTGACAAATTAATACTGTCTGCCTATATTTATGAGCATTTTACTAGCATTGTGGCCAACGTTATGATTCTTTTATTGTTGAATTGTTGCTAGACTATGTCTGTCTGTGACTAATGTTTCCTGTGGCATTTGTAACTCTTGTTAATTAACTCACCAGCATATAACCTGCCTAAGGTGGGCTATATGTATTACCTTGTGTCCGTCGTTCGTTGTGCATGGTCAACAGTTTGTGTAAAATGGCGTCTCTAGAAACCGCTCTGCAGAGATTAAAGTAGGTTGGTAAGAATGATCCATGGAAAATCCTTCACTCAAGATGCACAGATGAACATCATTTACCCAGATCTTTGGTTGATTGTTTATTCTTATACGCCTGTCGAATAAAGGGACGTATTATGGTTTGGCGCTGTATGTTTGTCTGTCTGTTTGTCTGTCCGTCTGACCGTTGACATTCGTTTCCGCACAATAAATTTTGAAAGATATCATATATTGAAATCATATCTGGTATGCAAATATATAATACAGGTCAAGTTCGATCTTTGTTACAAGTCACTGATTTATGATAGAGTATAAATATATTTATTACTAATAATGTAAGTAATTAATGAGATAAGAACTAATTATATTTTTTCTCCACATTTAAGAATGATCATCATCCATGACAACTGCAACAACAATCAAACAGCTTTTCCATTTTGAAAACTGTTCTTTTTACTATGATACCGTAATATGAAATTGCCTTTGGACGTAAATCGCCCCGCCTCAGCGGCGCTCTTGTTTCTGAAACTATTGGCCACAATTTAATTACAGTAGATACAAATGTTAACATCATGATTTGCTTTGCCAAAATTGCCGTAACACATTTATATATCCCTTAAAACACAGAGGAAGGCTTGTTTCTCGAAATAATTTATATAGAATTTAAAACAAATCTCAAAAATCAATGATCATAAT
The DNA here is from genome assembly GCA_021229015.1 of Solen grandis. Lineage (NCBI taxonomy): Eukaryota > Metazoa > Mollusca > Bivalvia > Adapedonta > Solenidae > Solen > Solen grandis. Next base: position 56,805,137 of record CM037780.1, read on the forward strand.
ATTCCTTTGAAAAATGATCACGGCATAACTCTTTTCCAAAATAGCGTAAACAAAGTTGATCTTACATGACACAAAGCTCCCGATGGCGGGCTTGTTTCTTGTACATATACATTCTAATTAAAATTGTCAAACATCTTATCCTCTAAAATTAGGTCAATGCTTATTCTCTGAAATCAGGTCACAGCTAAAACTAATAGACTGCACAAGTGATCATTTCATATGCATGAGAGTAATATCTAGACTGACAATGCTTATTTAAAACAAATGCTTGGGTACAAAATTCATGTTTAAACTCAAAATAATTTTAGGAGATGATGATAAGGCCTGAAATCCCATTATTTTCGAGAATGCCAGGTATCAGGATAATGTGACTGGCTGTGATGACGTGACTGGTTGTGGTATCAGGATAAAGTGACTGGCTGTGATATCAGGATAGTTGACTGGTTGTGGTATCAGGATAAAGAGACTGGCTTCGGTATTTGAAAAACGTGACTGGTTATGGTATCAGGATATTGTGACTTGCTGTAGTATCATGATAACGTGACTGGTTGTGGTAACGTGACTGGCTGTGATATCAGGATAACGTGACTGGTTGTGGTATTAGGATAACTTGACTGGATGTAGCATCAGGATGACGTGACTGGTTGTGGTATTAGGATAACTTGACTGGATGTAGCATCAGGATGACGTGACTGGTTGTTGTATCAGGATAACGTGACTGGTTGTGGTATTAGGATAACTTGACTGGATATAGTATCAGGATGACGTGACTGGCTGTGGTATCCGGATAGTTGACTTGCTGTTGTATCAGGATAACGTGACTGTTGTGGTATTAGGATAACTTGACTGGATGTAGCATCAGGATGACGTGACTGGCTGTGGTATCTGGATAATTGACTTGCTGTGGTATCAGGATAACGTGACTGGTTGTGGTATCCGGATAATTGACTTGCTGTGGTATCAAGCCACTTACCAGTGGTGTGGTATCTCGCTTAGGCAGCACTATATCTGTAGCGTGAAGATCAAGCCCCCAACAATCTGACATATGGCCGATGAAAAGTTAAATCCGAGCAAACAATCAAGCAAGCCCTTTAAAAATAAGACTAATACGTGTACCAGTGGTCAATTGCTATCTAAAGGAAAACTGGCACCAAGTCAAAACCTAAGTGACCTTTACAGTGTTGTGTAGGCTTATGGTACTCAGGTGAACGATCTAGGACCACCGTTGCACTCGTGTTACACTGTGTTATTACCCGATATCATAAATAATTATAACAGTGAGTCGTTAAAATTGTTCTAGTATCCAAGGCCCTTATACAGAATATTAGATAATATAACTTTATGGCTTACTATAATAAGGTTTGGAAGTATGATGCATATTTGATATCTTTAACTTTACGAATAATGTTTACCATTTCCAAAGGAACAAACGCTCATTATGTCACTTAAGTTCTCAAGGTCATTATATTTGTATAAATGCCCTTTTCTTCAGATTGTATCACGAGCACTCGGGGTGGCAATAGAAAAGATCTATGCACGGGAGGTCTCCACACTGATCGTACCAAACGCCGTTGTTACCAGTGGAAGTATGGGGACCGATTTGTATGTAACAGCCACAATGGAATTGTTTTTTTTTTCTTCTTTGTATTTGATAATTTGATTAATTTGATTGTATTTGATTAATGTCTTGCGAATTACAATACCCAGATTTTAACAGTATTTATAAGGTCGTTAAATGACACATGAATGATATGATAACTTTAATTTTTTAATTTTTCTTTGAAATGCAGTCAAATTTTTAACTGCTGTGAACCAAACACTATTATTATATAATCATGGCCGATTGTTTTTTTTTTGAAAGATAAACTTTATTTTCCTCGTCAATAGGTATGTGAGGGTCGAGGGCATCCCACTCCATACCGTACATATCTTTTATACACAAATTCAACACAATATATATTATATATGGTGGCATATTTCTGCCAGCCACTTATCCACTTAGTTATGTCGAAACTTTTCTGAAAAAGTGGCACATATTCAGTTAGTGTCTGGCAAGTAGCAAATTTTCAAGTTATCCACTTAGGTATTTTAACAGGACTAAACTGTCTGTTAGTGCCCACTACTGCCAATCACATATTAACTTAGATTAACTGGATATCATGCCTTTTCCCAGATAATAATGTAAAAAATGCTTGTTATCCACTTGTCAGATACTTACTGAATATATGACAAATTTTCAGAGAAGTTTCGACATAGCTAAGTGGATAAGTGACTGGCAGAAATGTTCCACCATAATTATATATATATATATATATATATATATATATATATATATATATATTATTGATTACCATTTCAAGTACATTTTACAGGAGTTTTGGATTTTCAACATATAGCTTTTTTTATTCATAAACCTAGATGTACTTTATAAACCCATCGTACTAAATTAAAGAAAGTAAACTAAAATATAATGAAACAAGTGACAGGAATTGTCACAAAACCAGGTTTTCTGAACAAAAAAGCGCACAGGCACTTATTGATGGTGCCTCTGCAAACGTTTCGACAAAATCAGTTGAGGTCAATTATTCCTCCAAAAATTGTCAAATCACGAAATACTGACAATATGTGCCAGAGCACTATCTGATGGTGACCCTGCAAATGTTTGGACAAAATTTATTGAGAAATGTAGGGGGAGTTGCACACAGAAGAATATTTCTCAATAACTTACACATGTGCTATTGAAAAAATTACTAAGGGCCATAGCTCCATCAAAAATTGGTCAAACTGCAAAACCAATCATTACTATATATTTTAAAATTAAGGAGTTATGCTCCATATCAGGAATTTTTATGAAGGGGCAAAAATGTAACTCCAAAATTATGAACCACAGAGTGAGGTTTCTATGCACTGCATTCCGCCTAAATGAGATATATGCACATATAAAGTTTCAAGTCAATACCTCTTACAATGTAGGAAATATGCTCCGGACAAGGAATGTTATCAAAGGGGCATAACTCCATCAAAAATGGTCAAACTGCAAAACATAGGTAATATTCTCCAGGGTGACTTAGTGAATATACTTCTGTTAAAGTATGGACAAAATTTATTAAGAAATGTAGAAGTTGTGCACAAAAGAATATTTCCGTTTATATTACATCCGTTAAGGGGCAAAGGGCCATAACTGCATAAAAAATAGTCAAACCACAAAACCCTGACAATATGCGCCAGGCCACTATGTAATAATGCTTCTGTAAAAGTTTGGGCCAAATTCATTGAAAAATGTAGGAGGAGTTGCGCACAGAAGAAATTGTTTACGCCCGCCCTCCACCCTAACCAGAGTTTTCCTTCGGAAAACCTGGTTAAAAAGAACAAAGTGAAAATCAGAACAACTTCTTTTTTTCTCCGATAAATTAAAACTAACTTAATCAAGTAGAGTAAGTCGATTTGATTCAGATCTATATGATTCCTGATTTGATTAATTACAGTTAACTTGCGATATTTCGAGTCGAAGGGGGGGGGGGGGGGGAATTCGACGTCCTCTGCTTTTCTCAAGGCTAGGAAAACCAAGTAACATGATTGTAAACACGTGTTTAGTTTCAGGGAAAATGCTAATATGTTCACCATATGCTAGTTTGTTTTCCAGTTGTATTATATGCATAAATAATGATTAGTTACTAATGGTGTAATTGTAGTGCATTTTGATTTCAGTTCCTTGGGTCCATCTTGATATAACAATAGTGCTTTGTTCACAGCAGTTAGTCTAAGGAGGCAATATCTATTGAAGCCAATATCTATGTGTTGAATGAGTAATTGCTATCCTTTCTTATTATTCGAACAAATCCATAAAGATATGATTATTCGTATTTGTTGCCAAACGCATATATACATATAATATGAATATCAATGTTTTTTAAGTTTTACCTTGCCTTTTTTTACATTTGTGCTTTTTTCATTTTAATTCTCAAAAAACCTATTGTATTTTTTTTCCAGGAAACTTGACCATTTCATTTAAGTGGTATGATTTAAGGCTTTAGTTTTAAAAACCCACGAAAATCAAAGTGGAAAAAAGTTAATGTGATATAAAATCTAAATCAAATAACTTTCTTTCAAACATTATATCTGTACATTTTTATCATCTAGAGAAAATTCAATTCCCGAGACTGCAAGTAGTAGACTCTATTTGAGTTAAAGCAGAAATTCAATCTACTAGATGGAGATAGAGGCCAGTTGCTGACATACGATGGTGTAATATATTTACATTTAATGTTTCCATTTCAGGATGCCTGTACTAAACTGAAAACTGGCTTAAACCTCTGAGGGAAGCTTTCCCCGGCATTGGTACGTTGCATTTCGTATACAGCAATGTTTGGTCATTGTTTGAAATACTGTCACGTGTCATTAATTGCGTTTTTTTTCAGTCATAAAATATAAATGATAAATGTTAAATAACAGTGGATATTAGGTAATTATAGAGGGTATTTAAATAGTACCGTTTTCGGTGGCCGAATGGTTAGAGCGTTCGCCTCGGGAGTAGGAGGTCGTAAGTTCGATCCCCGGCCGCGACATACCAAAGTCTTAGAAATGGTACTGGTATAGCTTTCTTGCTTAGTGCTCAGCATATGAATGTATTTCGAGGACCGGCTGTATGGTGTAAGGATAATGTGACTGGTTGTGGTATCATGTCACATGCCTACGGCGTGATACTTTAGTGTAACAGCAGTATACCTTTTTTCTAGTATACATACTCTCCAAATGACTGAAATACTGATGTAAAACGCAACAAACAACACGATTAAGTCATTTTCCTCTTCAAAGATTAAATCTGATAACATGAATATATTCATAGCGTATACAGCGTATATACATATGTTTGTATCACACGTGCGTGTGTATGTGTGTGTGGATTGATGGGTAAACGTTATGTTTAATTCAATATGTATAATGCAAACATTTATCTATGATTTCATCTCATTCATAGATAAATATTATTAGAAAAAAATGTAAATACTTATATAAAAACTTTACCTGTATTTACACAGCCCTAATATACACCTTTATTTTTAGCTCGTCTGTGTTTCGAAGAAAAAAATACGAGCTATTGTCGTAACTCCGGCGTCCGTGTTGTCGTTGTCGTCGTCGTCCGGAATCCTAACGTTGGCCATAACTTCTCTACTATTCCATATACAACATTCGTTTTTGGTATACATATTCATCTGGACAAGGCCTATCCAGACATATGATTTTTTTTATTGACCTTGACCTATTTTTGCTGTGTTTTTTGAAAACTTTAAAATGCCTGTCATTTCAGAACCGTTACCAACAGGGCACTGATATTTCACATGTGAATTCCTTGTGGCTAGACCTTTCCATCAATGTTACACTTTTGGACTTTTGACCTTGACCTTTGAACTTTTACCTATTCTTGAAATGTTTAACAAAAAACTTGAACGTTGGCCATAACTTTTTACTATTTGACATACAACTTTTATTTTTGGTATGCATATTCTTTGCACGAGCTATTCAGATATACCTCAACATTTCATCTATCGACCTTGACCTTGACCTTTGACCTATTTTTGCTGATTTTTTGGAAAACTTTAAAATGCCTGTCATTTCAGAATCGTTACCAACAGGCACTGATATTTCACATGTGAATTCCTTGTGGCAAGACCTTTCCATCAATGTTACACTTTTGGACTTTTGACCTTGACCTTTGAAATTTGACCTATTTTTGAAATATTTAACCAAAAAAAAAACAACTTTAAACGTTGGCCGTAATTTCTTTACTATTTGACATACAACTTTTATTTTTGGTATGCATATTCATCTTTCCAAGGGGTATTTATATATATCTTAATATTTCATCCATTGACCTTGACCGTTGACCTATTTTTGCTGTATCTTTTGAAAACTTTAAAATACCTGTCATTTCAGAACCGTTACCAACAGGGCATTGATATTTCACATGTGAATTCCTTGTAGCAAGGCCTTTCCATCAATGTTACACTTTTGGACTTTGACCTCGACCTTTGAACTTTTACCTATTTTTGAAATGTTTAACAAAATACTTGAACGTTGGCCATAACTTTTTACTATTTGACATACATCTTTTATATTTGGTAAGCATATTCATCATGGCAATGATTTTTTAAATAACCTCAATATTTTATGTATCGACCTTGACCTTTGCCCTTATTTTGCCATAACTTTGGACAAGTTTTATAATCGATATTTCTGTATCATTTTTCAATATATTTAAAAAAAAATGGTATACTGGTTTGTCATCATATGAACCTGTGATTTTGGTCTGATCTTTAGGCAGATAAAAAACAACACTTTTTTAAATGACTTTAAATTTAACAATTTTGTGTTGATTATCAAAACCAATGGATAAGCAATTGTGATTATTTGCTTACATATTTTACATCTTTGTGTTGTATACATTCTATTCCATGCATAGGTCAAGGTCATTCTTCAAGGTCAAAGGTCAAATTTAAAGGGTATGGTACTTAAACTTTGCACTTAAAGGCTTACAGTTTCAGTTGTGATTTTCAAGGTCAACTTTTTTAAGTGTTTAACAAAAATGTGTAACGTTGGCAAAAACAGACGAACATTGGCACCCGCATGCGGTGCTCTTGTTATGTATATATACCTGCCATCAACGGATTGTACATCGATGGGCCTAAGACCTACATGTTTACTCTGTGTTTACACTACATAGTCCTGTGTTCTCGTAAATACTTAAGTACAATATCAAGCTCACGTTTAAGTAATAGACTCAATAATGGACAAACTTTAAGTCTGAGTATGAAAATCACATTTCAGTACTCTTTTTATTTTCGAGAACACGTGCATGTACAGGATTCTAATCTGACATGAGTTGATTGTAACATAGTGATCAGAAAAAAAATCAAAACAAAAAACAAAAAACAAAAAAACAACAACAGAAAAACAAACAAAACAAGTTACGTTCGAATGAACGCCATCTCTACCCCCCGAAGGGGATGTGGTTGGGTGGGTGGTGGAGCTCAGAATTGGGGGTCAAGGTCATTTGAAGGCAAAGGTCACCTGGTGGTCAGAGCATATCAAGGTGCATGCACCTGTGGAGTTTGAAGGCTGTAGGTGTTATGATCAAGGTTAAAGTTTAGTGAGAAACAGACAAACAGACAGACAGACCATCGATCTTTGGGTATAAAAATAAATATGAATGTTCTATACATGCTGCCCATGTGGCATTTTCTAATCCGACATTGTATTTTGGGGTTACAGATAAAGGAGGCGCATCTCATCAGGGTGGAGTTGTCCGCCACCGGATTTTTCAGGTAGAGTGTAGTGCATATTTTAATCGGCGTTTTATTGAAATTTGTTGATTTATTAACCAGTATTTCAATGTAATTTTAAGTATGACGATTGTATTAGACCGTAAGTTGTCATCTACTGCGACATTTTGAAAAAGTGTACTTGTTTATTACATATGATGTGTATACGCATGGCTCAGGGTAATAGCTCAAAGATCATGACATAAAAGGCTGAGGGTATAAATATGTATATATGTTTCATATGGAAAATGGAAAACTCGGCTTCTGTACAGACTGGAACCGTACATAAACATCGTATGGAGAGGCCATGCAGTGTTCTCGAACCAACAAACGTCGGGTCCGCAGAAATGTATGTCACCAATGGACTACCATAAGTGCTATAACAAAGTGAATCGGCATAATGTACCGAGGTTGAAATCAACGTCATCACCGGAGAAAACCAAGTCAGTTCCTTTATATGTGCACTATTTTTTCGGCGTAGCTGTATAATTTCGATTTCAACTCGCATCTTAAACCAATCAAATGTACGCTAACAGCGGTAAATAATTCTAAGCTGAATAAAAGAACTCCTGTTATTGGTTAACGCATCGTTATGGACTATAAAATTACTGTAAATAAGGGGTGCAGCTTGTATATATCATTCAGCTTGGTGTTATTACTTTTCTTTTTGATGTAAACATGAAAGTGATTTCAGTAAGTTAAATACAATCCTTTTCCATCAGTTGAGGAATGCTACTTTGTGAAAATGATTTAAAACAACAAAAAAGAATCCACCGTGTTATGACATGAAACCCCTTAATTACTATGTATATTGAAATCTTACAGCCTGCCGAGATGCTCTCATTGAAAATTAATTCGCCAAAACCAAAACAACTAATAACGCTTTTATATCATAATTGTCATATGCAATAATGATATGAACAAATATCAAACAAGCCTATTTACAGATAAATATTTTTGTATTACCGTCTATAAATAAATATATTTCATAGAAAAAATACTGAACTATTTCTAGAGCGTACTAAATTTGTTGTGCGTCGGTCTTTCGCGCGCTTTTCCTCGGAATGTTCTAGAAGACTGGAAATCTCGTTTTTCTTTCATCCTACGCCGAATATCTTTTTTAAAGATATTTCTTGTTAATGATCATTACTTTCAATTTTGTTAATCCAGCAGAACTTTTAAATATTTGCTTTTGTTTAAAATGCCTATTTAATATGTGTTGGAATCCACGAGGAAAATGGCTTAATTAACGTGCCGCAACTTTATGAATGTTTTTTTTTATTTCACCCATTTATACTGAGCATTTTATGACCTCTTGTCCGTGTGATTTACGGGTGCTGCGAACTGACCTGGTGTTTGACGTTGGCAAGAGCATCAACACGGCTATAGATTTCGGACAGATAGAGGGTATGCACAAGAAGGTTAATTTCAATCTGTCATCTGATTATATATGGAAGTTTCGTACAGCCATCTACATGATCACAAAATAGATATAAATGTTTTGTTATGTCATCTGTATGAATCAAAATAGATAAAAATTTTGTTATGTCATCTGCCACATGATTATAGAACGAATATGCAAATTTTCGTTCATCTATCTGTCACATGATTACAGAAGAAGAAAAGTGTTTTTATGCCATCTGCCAAGTGATTAAAAAGTAAATATAAATGTTTTCGTTATGTCATCTTTTTTTAATTTTTTAAATTAACATATTAATGATATATGTTATCAAGTTTTCATTCAGCCATTTTGCATCTGATTTTAATACAAATATATATATTACAAGTTTTTCGTTCAGCGATCTGACTTCAGTTTAATTGTAGACACACGTGTCCGTTCAGCAACCGAATTGTAAAAAACATGTCTGCCAACATTGCCTCTGTATTGACATGTAATAATGAACCTAATCCTCTCTAACTGGGAATCCGAGATCCTACCCTGTGTCTCGCCTCTTCTGTCATTCCCCCATATAGGAAGACGTGACAGCTGCGCGCGCACAGATCGGCTTGAAGGGTTACTTCCGGTTGGTTCCCCGGCTACAGTTCAGAAGATTCAAGAGGCTTGTGGTAAACAGATACAGTGATGTAAAATGACATTGTGCTTCTGCAAACTGCGCGCATATATAAAAAAACTATTAAATAACTGCTGGTTTTATTAAAAATTAATCCCCAGGAATGCTAATAATTTGAATCTCCTTATCACAATCAACAAATGGTTGGAAAATTAAATATCTGGTGAATCGTAATTATCATAACTATATGATAAGTTAATATTAAAAAACCCTTCTCTAATATTTATGTCATGTAAAAGTGCGATAGCCCGAGTTTAAAGGATAATAATCGCAAGGCTTAGACATTCGAGTGTATTTACTTATTTATCCATCTTTCGCAAAGGGATCGGAAATATACGTTGAATTAAGCACGATGCTTGGATAAACGTTCCATGAATTCTCACAGTTTTACTGTGTCAACTTTTACAACTTGTTCAATTATTCTTACATATGAGTACATAAATTCAGTTTATGAATATGATGAGTGTCTTGTCAGTTCAAACGTTTAATATTTAAAATATTTGCTTAACGCTTCGGTTTTATGCCAATACGTGTACCTTGAATATCTCATTATACTGTTTGTTTCTATGCAACAGGAAAATTGAATTTGTTTTACATTTGAATAATTTTGTACTTTAGAAATCCGTGATGTGTGATCAATGGTCGGTAAAAGGCTTACTGATAATTATAATAATGTCCATAATTGTAAACAGAGTTACACATTAATAATGTTTTATTTAATCTTTTCAGTTTGTGGCTAAACGCCTTTAGTTATTTTTATAGCATAAACTATTCGCCTCATAAATCCTATTTTCATTTTCTGTATTTTCTTTAGAATCATGTCATTCATATATTAGAGATAGATACATGTATCTTGGCCTTGGATGCAGTGGTTTCGTTCGATCCCAGTAAGGGGTAAGGATTTTTTACAACTTTCCCAGGCTAAAACTGGCCCAAAAAACCGTTAAAGTAATTTTTTTAACTTCCCATCCACTCGACATAAAAGAAAGATGTAGTTTAAAATGCACTACTGCAGAAAAGTTAATAATGATCAATTAATATTTTGGTTGTATTGTTAATATTACAAAATCAAATTTATTTAGTTCAATTTTATTTTTTATGTCGATTGGGAAACAAGTTCTTACAACTGAAACTAATCCCTCTCGACGGTTCCTGGGTTGAACCAGTACTTTGCGCCCGGGAAGGTCATGAAGATATCTTGCCCTCAAGTGGGGTCGTACCCACAACCTTCGGATCCGTACTCGGAAACGTCACCATTGGACCACGACGCCCTTCTTATTATGTAAATCTGGTTCATGATATTGTTATAGATATATACCTTGGATCAATGAAAGAATGTAAATATGCTTGTTTGTGTAATACATTTAATTCATCTACCGAAGTTCTGTCACACTATCTGGATTGTTAATAGTGGACATTTAGCGCGGGATTTACAGTTTTCAGTGAATTTTGAATGGGAGCCGGGGTCCATGCGTACGATCCGAAAGTTGTGAGTTTAAACCCCGTTGCGGGGGTGAGGTTTCCATGACCTTCCACGCGCAAAGTACTGTCCCACTTTAGAAAGCATATGCGACACTGCCCAAGAGTGGGCCTCGCATATTAATAGGAAGAATATATATATATATTCAAGGTTATTATGTAGTCATAGTATTCCAAACAATACAATTAGCTGGACGTCGCTATATGACTGAAATACTACCGAAGCGACGGTAAACTCAAATGTCAAGTCAAGTCTAGTCATAGTCAGTCCAAACAATACAATTAATTGTAAATGGTAGTAAAAAGCAATATATGTATGAACTTATTTCTTTTTAAATATACACTAACTGCATATATTCCTTTTCAACAAGAAACTTCCGACTTTAATGTCGTTTTCATTATTGGCCCCCCTGTTAATTTAATTCTAATATGATATATGAAAAATAGATTTGTGTCAATAGCACGAGTTCTATCCGAGTACAACATAATATGCCATGACGGTATGTGATTTGTGCTAGTATGCATCTTCTGAACCATTATCCAGTTTCTTACCCGTTCTCTGGCGGGTATTTGCATATCTATTGTATTCTAGGGATGCCATAATTAGGCCAAAACGGTTTTTTCGATATGTTGTGATACAGTCAACCGTATTGCAATACATATTGCAATGAAGTTATGTAATGTAAAACAAACAAACAAACAAATAAATAAACAAACAATAAAAACAAATAAAACAAAAGCAGTGCTTATCTTTGGACTTTGTATTGCATACAGAGACAAAGTAGTCAAATCGTATTTCGTATTTTCCATGGCCTTCCAATACAGGCTTTCGTACACCCTTTATTTAGACTCGTTTTCGATAAAACATTCTACACAACTGGTATTGTTTTGTAAAGAAACGTTTAGTTACGTCCTTACGCATCCCATCTATTTTTGTTTTGATGTGATGATATCATCAATGATGAATTCATCGGAAAAGAAATGTTCAGCGCATTAATACATATCACGTGACATCACGTGACATCACACCCAAACTTCTCAACTAAATAAATTCGTTAGTGCTACTGCTTCCAAGAAAGTGACGATTTCTCCTATTTGGACATGGTATAATACAAGTCATAATATTGCAATACAGATGTATCCAAGTGTAATTATACATAAATGTTGAAATGTTAAGGAGTGTTTCTATAAATTGACAATAGATATATGGGGAACATCTCTCCAGCGACTGTATCTGAATTTCCCGCTGGATGCCACAAGCAGTATGAAACACATATCAATGATCTAAAATAGAAAGGAATTTGTGTATAAGATGTGAATTGAATTGAGACATTAAACGAGCTTAACAGACTGTTCGTATCAAATGCGTTTTGAACTTCTGCAAATATCTGTGAAAATTTGAAGAATCCGTTTTTTGTTTCGATTGAAACATTATTATTTTTTAATTATGTATGTAGATCTACTTAAGTTGAAGCATTCCCTGTCTTGTACATGTAAATGTATTCCATCATGTATCACTTAGAGTTAGATTTTTTCTAGCACATAGAAACCCGATTAAGTTATCCGCGTAGATTAATATATTATATTCAATTTGGGTTTGTGTTTTGACATTTAGGATACACGACTAGTGGCATTGTGTGGTTGCCTCATAAGTAAGTTTTTGACGAATTCAATCCCATACGGACTGTTTTCCTGTGTACATGTATTAGACGAAGGTATTTACGCTTAAATAATTAATATGTAGTTAAACAAGAAATATCTGTAAAAAAGATATTCGGCGTAGCTAAATAATTGTCAATCGTAACATGTAAAACGGATTAAAACTAAATAGAATTGGAAACGTTAGCAAAAAGGTTTATAAATACTAAGATTATGGAGGTATTGTGAACACTATATAACAAAACGGATTTAATTTACAAACTAAAAAAAACTAATCTATCATTTTCCATTAAATATTATGCCCTTGCTGATTTTTTTAAAGTAAAGACAATGCATATGAAACCAAGCGAAACCGAAAGATCATAAATCGCGTATTCCAGATCTGCTTAATAAACAGCACACGTTCTCCGCAGTTGTTACCTCCCCTGAAGGCCGAGTCCACTTATACAAATTAGGGGAAAATGTGGTCTAAAAAGACATACACCTGCTTCTTATATACTTGTTTAAAATCATATTGCCACAGCAGCATTCTTAAATTGAAAAGGAAGAGTTGAATTTTCATTACTGTGTAACCTATCATTTTTAAACTGAAAAAGAAATCTGCTAGATCAATTAAAAAAGATATATACAACTTGAAACTAACATTTAATATTGAAATATACTAAAAATAAATTATACAAGCCAATAATAGCATTGCATTTATTCTGGTTTCATTTGCATACCAGCATTTGATTGGCTTAAGAAGTAGGTCAAAATCAATTTTATAGAGCTACGCAGAAAAAAAATTAATCGGGGCTAAGCATTGCAGTACTTAACTCTGACGAGTTTTAACATCGGAATTGCTGTCGTCATACAAAATGATTTTATGCATAAAAATAGTAATACAAAATGGAGATTTCATAAAAGTATTATATATTTAAATTTTTAAACACATTCGAAAACAGAAAATACTGCAATAAAATTATAGATGTATTATAATATTATTTTCATAAAACATGTTGGAAGTAGGGATTTTGACCAGCCAGCATAGGTCAGTTTTTGTCAATCCAATCAATATCAAAATCGTTGTTAGTAAAATTAGAAAAGAAGACTATTAATTACTGTTACAAGAATTGACTTGTTTAGTGTGGCATTTGGTTACAAACATGTTAGAGTCACTGTCACTTTAACAAAAACTGTAAATCTTATACTTTTTATACTATAATATACTCTTACAAATGAAACCTGCCAGGGGACAAGGTCAAAGTCACCTTCACAAAAATTACTTATGCTCAAAAACGTAAGAAAGATGTATTATTATAAATTTTGTCCAGAAATGCCCTGTAAGGAGAAAAAAAGGCTTAGATAATATTTTAGGTGGTCGGCTATAGGCCATTATTATTTTTTTTGAATCACCAATTGGTAATACATATAGTTTATTTTCTAAAATCACACAGGCATCTTTTTGAATGTTTTTCTCTTTGAATGCTATTGTTATTATATCATTTTCTTCTCAATACCTTTTTCTAAACCGAATATTTATTTTTTCAAATTTAACCTCACTTGTGTTAAAACGCGTCACCGTAAAATTGTAATTGTGAAAATACAGATTAAATAACAGAAAACTATCCCTAAAGGCAGGGAATATAATTTAAACCGAGCGATAAGATAAATTATTTATTCATTCTTGGATTCATTTTTGTAAGAAATGAGAATTAAGTTGCATATGTTTTTTTCTCACAAATTAGTTACTGCTTTCAATACTTGTACTGAGGAAATTTCTTTGTGAATGTTGACATATTAAGATCAATGTTATGATGCTATCACCTGGTTAGTCCACTTATTTAAGGCATGTCAGAAATGTGTCTCCCTAAAAGGAGTCCTAAAATGATTGAAATACTGCTAAATGTAAACACACAAAATGAACAACGCAGCGAACATTGTCCGCCCACACTTGTTACATTGTTTGAAATCAGGACCTGTCCAATTTTACAAACAATATAAAATAATTTAAATAAAAGGGAAATGAAAATGAACGTTAGCTTTTTTCTTGCTTTGGTTCAAGATAGTTTCTTGGAATTCAACTGAATCGACATTACCTTTTGTTTTCAACGACATACGTTTCATTGTTCGAGAAACTTGGCAGCTCAGTCAGTGTAATTTCAGCGTCTGGAGCAAAATTAACACAAAGGGGTTATTTAGATATTTAGTCTTGGAAAAAAAAAAAACAACACATGTCTTTGTTTACCGCTTTAACCGTCTCAAAAGTTCATTACAAACGTCTTCGTCTTGCTGTCAACGACAATGTATACAGCCTATTTGTTTCATTATTAAGGTGATACTGGCGGCGAAGCAAGTTTTATGTAAGTTAATAGTAAATCACAAGAAACATCTTTAAAAAAGATATTCGGCGTAGGATGAAAGAAAAACGAGATTTCCAGTCTTCTAGAACATTCCGAGGAAAAGCGCGCGAAAGACCGACGCACAACAAATTTAGTACGCTCTAGAAATAGTTCAGTATTTTTTCTATGAAATATACTTATTTATAGACGGTAATACAAAACATTATATCTGTAAACAGACTTGTTTGATATTTGTTCATATCATTATTGCATATGACAATTATGATATAAAAGCGTTATTAGTTGTTTTGGTTTTGGCGAATTAATTTTCAATGAGAGCATCTCGGCAGGCTGGAAGAATTCAATATACATAGTAATTAAGGGGTTTCATGTCATAACACGGTGGATTCTTTTTTGTTGTTTTAAATCATTTTCACAAAGTAGCATTCCTCAATTGATGGAAAAGGATTGTATTTAACTTACTGAAATCACTTTCATGTTTACATCAAAAAGAAAAGTAATAACACCAAGCTGAATGATATATACAAGCGGCACCCCTTATTTACAGTAATTTTATAGTCCATAACGATGCGTTAACCAATAACAGGAGTCCTTTTATTCAGCTTAGAATTATTTACCGCTGTTAGCGTACATTTGATTGGTTTAAGATGCGGGTTGAAATCGAAATTATACAGCTACGCCGAAAAAATCATAAATGAAATCAGGAACATGACCTTTACTCTGGATCATTATGAAAGACTACTGGCGGGGTTATAATGAAAGAAAGGGCGAGTTCAGCTGACTAAATATTAACTAGAGTTAAACGAGTGATGAGTTTGGCGTCGTATGACTGTGTTCAACCTTGTTGAAACGCTGGATCAGAATATAGCAATTTCAAGAAAAACCTGCTCTTGTATTTATGATGTCACATACAGCGTGAACGTGTGTTTATTTTGATAACTTCTGCCACAGGGGCGCGAAAATTTGGTCGATTGGGTCAAATCATATCGTATAATGGTATTCGTATCATTAAGACACTGTTTTCGGCTAATTTTTTAATATCGCATTTTCGTTCTAATTTCGCATAGTAATGTGGTTCCATTACGTTTGAATAAATCTAAATAAAGAATCTAAATAGTTCCCGTGTTGTTTTTACTCTTATAAATGATAAAACATGTGTTTTTAATTTTTCAATTTAAAAAGGGAGTTTCACAACTGCCAGGAAAGTCTACTTCCATATTCATTTACAGTGTATAAAAGGTTTACCGTTATATTTATATGATTCGCCCCATTCATCTTCGAACCCCTGTGTCCTCAACCAACATATCCGAGCGGGTGCAGTCCCTGACCTAATACCACTGAGTGGGTTCGTATCCCGAGATGGTCACTCGTACATTATTTTCAAACTTCATGTCGACTTGCAGAAAATCACTGGTTCTCTATGTACTCGAGGATTTCCTCCATCTGTCGACGACCGAAATACTGTCGCAGCGACCGTTAACACCAAAAACAGCAACAGCAGAAATATTGAGTACATGTATGACATATACATTTTCGAACCCTTTGTGAGTCCCACTAGGTCTCAAAACATGCAGGAATTCAGCCATTTATCTCAGCGGGAGGGGAAGCGGGTCCGACAGGGATATGTTGGCCAACTATGAAAATAACCATACAAAGCCAATTCTGAAATTCACCTTACGTAACGGAGATGGGTGGTCCTGACTTTTACCCCTTCTCCTTTTTTTCTTGTTATCCAGGAGAGATCCACTGGCGTTAGAACCGCAGAATTACCACACACATTGGAATCTTTATTGCATGTACAATTAAGAAAAAAGTTTCGTTCTCCTTATATTGAAACATGGTAAGGAACAGAATCTGACATTACTTGATAACGAAGGTCGTAACTTTATTATAAATGTATGCTACCATCATATTCTTTGCACGGTTCGATCAGTCTGATATTCAATTAACACATGGTATAACGAATCATTGTCAAAAAACAACCTTAACGATGAGGCCTCCGTGGCCGAGAGGGTAAAGTCGCTGACTTTCGAATCCCAGCAGGATCATTCGGATTTTCATATGAGGAAGCAATCCAGCTGGCTTGCGGTAGGTCGGTGGTTTTACCCGGATGCCTCCGTGCATATGGGGTCTTCCTCCACCTGAAATTAGCATGACGTCGCTGTATGACTGAAATACTGTCAAAGCGACGGTAAACTCATATAGTCAATTGGCAACCTTAACGAAGTAATAAAGCGAAACGTCAACAGTTTGTTGAGTTTCAGAAGTCTGCTCCACTATAAACTTCCGTTTTTGTTTTGTCGATTTTGAATCGATGACGATGTGAAATTGATATCGTCAGATCGTGGGAAATTGCTTGTGGGAAATTGAAAGTTGAAGTGGAGCTGATTTAAAAATATGTACAAATTGTGACATTTCGCATTATTACTTCGTTAAGATTGCCATTTGACACCATGTGTAAAATAAATATCAGACTGATCGAACCGTGTATAGAATATAATGGAAGCATACATTTGTACAATGTTACAGCCTCCGTAATCAAGTGATGTCAGATTCCGTTCCTTACCATGTTCTGAATGTAGTATAGAGGGAAAAAACGTAATTCTGCGGTTCTAGTGCCAGTGGAGAGATCCAACGTTTTTTTTTTCAAGGGGGTGGTTGGGGGGGGGGGGGGGGGGGGGGGGGGTTCGTTTCTTCTATACTCTTAATACAATAGCCAAATCGCAGGGTGGCCCTCTAACCCCCCTCTGAATCCTCGCATGCAAATTGTGACACGATGCATAATTTTATTTAAAATTATATCAGTAATCATTCACAATATTTAGACGGACGATCATATTGACTTTATCACTGTATAAACACATTACTCATTAACATTTGAAATTCTCATTTTCGCATGTGAAGCTATTCTCCCGCTTTTGAACGCGTTTTAATAGAATATGGGCGGTTAAGTTAATGGTATAACATTACTGCGTATTTTCGAGTGGTTGGTTTATAATCGAATTGCAAAAATCATTTACCGGTCCTTTGGCCGAGTGGTTAAAGCGTCCGCCTTAGAATCGGGAGATGGTGGGTTCGATCCCCACGGCCGCAATGTACAAAAGTTGTGAAAAAATGTACTGCTATAACTCCGTTGCTTGGTGCTTGTTCAAGGACCGGTTGGCTTGGTGTAAGGATAATGTGGTATCATGTCTTGCCACATGTCTACGGTATGATGCTGCTGTGTGGTAGCACTATATCTGTCTGAAGAAGACATAGTCTTCATATGATTAAAATCCTGTCGGTGGGACGTTAAACCTAACAAACAAACGATTAAGTCAGTTTCCTTTTCAAATATTAAATCTGACTGCATGAATATATTCATAGTATGTATAGCATTTTGTCTGTATCACATGTGTGTGTATGTGTGGATTGATGAGTAAATGGTGAATGTTATTTATTAAGGTTAAAAAACTTCACGCAGGGCAAGTATTCATTATATGATTTTTGTACCAACAAACACGGCACCATTGTTTGGTGGTAGCTCATTCGATTGAGGTTCCGAAGATTTTGGGATCGAATCAATCCCTCATGACCATCTCAGACGAAAAGTACTAGTCCAACCGAAGAACCTTCAAGAATGATAAATGTAGATTTCACAATATTGTTTCCCATATCGAGGTAATAAGAAATAAATGAATACACACACACGTGCGGGTGCACACTCACTCACATTGGAAAAAATACATTTGCCCATACTATATGTTTCTTTTAATTTGACCTTTCAAAAACGCAATATTAAAATTCAGAAGACATTCGAAAGCGAATCTAAATGATCTGTTTAAGAATATTAGACATTTCTCTCCAGTCATCTCTGTAGGGAAGAAATTATATGATAATATTAACCACGAGGCCGCAAATCTTTTTTCAAAATTGCTATTGAGGTGGTCAGAAAACAACCCTTTTTACAAGATGTTTCTTGCAATAAGATTCACAGACGTTTTACCAAATGTCATTTTGTCCTATATTTTTACGGGAAACAATAAACAGTTCCAAGAAATGGGAATGTTAATGGGTAGAAGACAATATTATATTCTGCATTGGTATACTACATAAATGGAACAGAATGCAATGCGTTTGTATTTAGATTTGCGCAGTTTTCTCCTAAAGAAATGATTAAGATAGAAGTCAAATTATAGTTCAGTATCACCACAGTGGTTACCCACTTTTGAGTTCTTTCCTCTCTGATGTTGTCTAAGTCGAATGCACTTTTAAAATGTCTTTAAATTTGTAAAATACGGCCGCTTTTATGTCTGTATAGTTAAAATCAACAATAGCCAAATACCACAACCAACAACACAAACACAATACAAAGCAAAGAATGTTCATGTTTTCGAAAATTTCTAGTCAAAATTATCAAATTCATCACCGACTAAGCATCTATACTATAACACTAGCTGTATATGTAGCAAGAAGTATGACTCCTACAAGAAGACTTTGGCCGGCATTGTAATGACTATACCCGTCTGAAAACACACACACACACAAAGCGCATTATACATACTTCAAGACATGATATAGAGTGGCGCTGTACTTGGTATTGTTAGACTGGTTTATTAAGTTTTACACATTTAAAACTTTATTTATAACCCCAGACGGTGAAACAATCTATATAATTTTCACTTATCTCTCTCGGGGTTTAAGATACAGACATTAGCGTGTACAATGTGTTTACATTGAGCAGGCTGCACTTCCTCCCAGCCAACCTTCAATAAACAAATAAAAAAAAAGAAAAAAAAAAAAAAGAAAAAAAAGAAAAAGGTCATTAAGATATCCATAGATTCCAATTTAGCCTTGGTTTAACATTCTACCGTCAGTGTAATTGCATGCTATAGACGAATGGCACGAGACTTACTCAAATTATTCTTAGGCAACTCCAACTCTTGGAATTATAGCTGAACCTGTATAAGCGACCAGAGGGAGGTCAACCTGTATATTGTGGTCAGTTTAGTACCAAACTATAGCACTGTTATTTGTTTAGCCTTCATTTAGCGGCCACTTCTGTTAAGCGGTCATGTTCTCTTTTTCAACTGAGTGACCGCTCAGGACAGGCTTGGCTGTACTTTTATTATATGCTTAATACCAAGCAAAGGAGATATAACAGTACATCAAACGTTTTTAAAACTACTTTATAATAAATGAAAGCATTAACGCTTTCAAAATTATTTATATAATATTCAAAATATGTTGAGGGTTACTTCTTGTTTATTGTATATCAGTTTAGTACAATGATTAAAAAGGCAACTTTTGAAAACCTTGAAAAGCAACCAACGAAATGCTATTATTGATGGTGATTCAAATTGATCAATCTATCAAATAAAAAAATAAAAAGGATTTTAGCAAAATTTTGATTAGTATATGCGTTCGTAATCTCAGGTAAGTTAGAAATACCCTGTGGTTAAACGCTATCCATATTATCTTAATCTTTCTCGAGATTTTATGAATATTTTAAATGAAAGTAATGGTTCATTATCAAATTTATGTGTTTTTCTTTTAACAAGCTCGGATATTTGAATGAGATTTACTGGAATTGCAAATGCCAGAAACGTTAAACTATTACATGTCATTACACAGTGACATTATGAGCCGGGTATGTGCCACAGATAGGGCAATCGGGTCCTATATCTTGAACATTAAAAAAATAAAGTCTTATACCCATTATATGTTTAATGTAGACAAAAATTCACAAAATGACTTGCTTACTGTCGATGGGACGTTCACCCCAAACAAATAAAACAAGTAATATATAAATGAAATATTGTTTTAACCAACAATGTGGGATCTTTGCTCAAAAGTTGGTCATTAAGCGAAGGTCACTGTCGATGTAGGTTTCTGTTGTAATATATTGTGCTTTTATTACTCTTGGATGAACAGGTTTATGGATTCGATAACGCAAGTAAGCGTGTTTATCAGTATATTGTCAGTAGGAAAGCAAATGAAATAGCAAAACAGATACAAAACTGTTGGAAAGCTATTAAACTAGATGGAGAGGAATGCTACTGATACTTTGTGCATCTACATGATACAATGATTTACAATTATGCATGTAAAGATCAAGCGTGCGATTTTTCGTGTTCTTTAGAAACGTTGAATAAAATAAAAGTTGATAAAGTATGGAAAAAAAGTTCAGATAAACAAATGTTTCTGTAAAATATTTTGTTACACGCTACACGCACGCACGCGCACACACCTTATACGTATATACGAATTTGCAAGACAGACAGACATAGAATCATGCAGAAAGATGAGATTGAGTATACGTACTATTTTGTTTCTGTTGCAACACATATCATGGTTTTAATTCCATAATATTCAACGTGACACAATATGAATAAACAACTTATATTTTAAGAATCAATTATAAACGTATATAACTTATATTACACACTATTTCTCTAGTATACGCACGGGCGTATATATGTATTTTGCCATACAAACACTTCTAATATCTACGACCGGTCCCGGTGGCCGAGATGTTAGAGCGTCCGCCGCGGAATCGGGAGGTCGTGGGTTCGATCCCCGGTCATGACATAACAAAGTCGTAAAAAGAGTACTGGTATAGCTTCCTTGCCTGAGGCTCAGCATATAAGGTTAGTTCCAAGACTGGTTGGCCCGATGTCAGGATGATGTGACTGTGTGTGGTATCATGCCACATATCTACGGTATTATACTAGAGTGTGGCAGCACTATATCTGTCTCAAGTAGTTTTACCTTCTAAAACAGCGATATTTTCAAATAAATAAATGAATAAATAAATAAATAAATAAATAAATGAATAAATAAAAAGAGATAGAAACGTGCGAATAATAGTTTTTATTTTTATTTTTTTGTATCAAATGCATTTAAATTAACTGAAGCCTGGGTGTAAAGTTCTTATGCAGGTGTGTATAATGTAGTATTAGAATCAAATGATGTGCATGTATAATAGCAACTAGTTGTTTTAAACTTTTTTTTGTATCTGAATAATTTACTTATCCTGAGTGTATGATTTCGAGAGAAAGAGAGAGAGAGAGAGAGAGAGATATGCGCAATGTATCTGCATAAAACAGTCGATGAATATCTGACTTTCAGAGTTTTAAAGCCCTTCGGGACATTCGATGACGATAGTATGTATTTAACTGCAGTTACTACACTAGTATTCACTAAAACCCCTCTCTAATGTTTGTATCGATTTAAGCATGGGATACGTCTCACGTCTATCTCACAAAATAGATACATTCTTCATGGTCTAATCTGGATTTAAACCGGAATTAAAGTTCAAAGTAGGCGATTGTCTGTTTTAAGAATTTGCAAACCTATAATCAAGATGTAGGAAATCAGTAAATCTCCAAGAGATGATTACGCGCTGATACCCTTTTCATACGCCGTTGTATGAGAGGAATGTTCCTTAAATGAGTTATCTAAAAGATAAGCATACAGAGAACCTATTGTGAACATATGAATTTTTAATCATAAACACCACTCCGTATACCATCCCTCAAATCCACGTAAGTTACATGGCACGGTAAAAGATAACACTAAAATATTGGTGTCGTCTTTTAAACTTTATTGAAAACTGGGGGAACAACCAGCTCAGATGTGAGTGTTGAAAATTTCGAAAAATCTTCAAGGGGTGTATCCTTTTCTTCTAGAAATATTTCCATGCACGATTTTTTAAAAATGATTTAAAACAAAAGATGGCCACTTTTAAGAATTAATTACCCTTCATTAGAAGGGTGTATTTTTTTATTTTAGAAATAATTTCACCCAATTTTAAAACTAATTTTTAAAACAAAAATTGGCTACGTTTCCGAAATAATTAGACATGTTTCGAAAAAAAAAAAAAAAATGCAGAAATTTTGGTTCCTCACTAGCGGCGATGTATGAAGACAAAGGCCATGCAGTCTCTGCAATGGTGTGAATCTCAACGAGTAGTAATAACCGGGATGTAATATGGTTGTCAAGGAGATGCTGGTAGGTAAGATATCGACCTCTAAACATGGGACAGAGCACTGGATACTACCTAGGGACTTAGGGAAATGAGTTTTAGACGACAAGAATATCGCATCGAAATTTTATTTAGAATAAAAAGGACTAAGTAAAAGGACCTAGCTTCAACCTCATAACTTACTCCAGACTTACTCCTCGGTATCTTGAGAATTGTGAGATATATGCATGTATATATATATCGTCTTAGTGATTTATCAAAGCGGTCAATGCACAAAGAGACTGTCGGCAGGATAAATATGAAATAGCAATCATGCTTTTTATTATGCTATCGCTTGTTTTAATTTTGCAATATTTAATTTCTTTTATAAAAAGTAAACATTCTGAACACAATAATGCACAAGCTGAATGACGAATACTATTATATACAACGGCATATGATGGGAAATGAAAACATAATTTAGATAATGTATTTGTAAATAAACATGCAAGAAGAACCAAAGATTAAAGCAAAAAATAACATGCTAAATTGCATAGTTAGTATACTGGCCGATATTCCCTTCAATGATATGTTGGCCATGGCTTTGATTCCATTCATAAGTTTCAATTTCCCAGCATATCAAGGCTACGGACCTTACTTACTTCAGTACTTCGCTGTGAATTTCTGCTGCTAATAACGTGTAGAAATTTGACAATAATTTTGAGAATTTACGATACTTATAAGTTTGCCTTGAAAGAAATGCCCTGGATATAAAACGTGTTTTAATAAATTTGGAGATTCTAATGCGAAACACCACTTTATTTACAAATTGTAATAGAGAATTATTTAAACTAAATATATCACATAAAAAGCGTTAAACTGTTGTACATGTAATTAGAACGTCTAAGTAACATTATCACGTATTGTGCAGAATTGCACTGAAAGACACAAAGTAATACGTTTAAATTGGCTGCTTAATCTGACGATGCATGCTTTAGATTTCCTGCTACTATATACCGCGGCTCATTCGGTCAGTCTGAACATTTTAATAACATATATATGGGGGACAACAAGGACAACACGTCAACAGAGACCCACGTGGACCACGAGACGAAAAGAACGTAAACACAATGTGTCTGGAAATCATGTAGGAAATTCGAAATTTTACAAATAAGGAAGATGCGTTTAAATTATTGAGGGTAATAACAAAAATATGTTATTAATCGGGCACGTGTCCCTCCTATTAATATAGACTTGCGTGGTGTTTTCTGTAGTAATGAAATAAACAGAAATAAATATGTAAGTGCAAATGTAACAATATTCAATCCTTCGATTATACTTGGCATAAGCTTTACAAAGAACATTTGGCTTCGCGCTTTCAATATTTATAGCTGCCCATAGATTTATCTTTATTATACACCCCCGTCTTGGTTTTGTTTAAATAATGAATGATTATTCTCGTCTCTTTTTTCAGAGTTTTCATCTTATAACTAAACGCCTGTCTGCTGACATTCAAACTGGAGACGTAACAAACACATTTTTTCTTATAAAGCAAAACATTTTCCTTGAATAGTACTTTTCAATGCAAATACATTGAGGGAATAGAAATTTGATTTGTAGAATTCAAAATGGATAAAAATGCAAGAATTTATGTATAGGAAAGTGTCTATTTTAACAGACAATAGTAATCCAAAGCGAGCATAGCGCATAGGCTGTTGTCTAGAGAAATGTCTTAAAATATTCTATCCGACCAGTTTGGACGAGTACTCTGCGCTCGAGGAAGGTCACGGAAAACACCAGCGGTGTTCGAATCCAAAACATTCGGATCCGCATTCGTGTAGGAGGGTTGTTCGATATGTAACGTGTACTGTACGATATCTCAAAAGCGTTCAACTCAAATAGTAAAAATGAACATTACATCCCTTCAAAACATTCTCCGCGGTTTGAAATACATAATTTCAATCTTTGAATCCATTTCTGAAATGCGATTTAGGTAGACCTCTGAGGTACTGACTGATGGCTGAACCAAGCGTCTGTCGGGACTTGTATCGACGACCAGATAAGAACTTTTTAAGTTTTGGGAAAAGGAAAAAGTCGCATGGGGCTAGTAGTATGGGAGAGTAAAGTCGCTGACTTTAACACTCACTCAGCCCCTCACCGCGCGGGTTCGAAACCCGGTAGAGTCATTCGGATTTTCATGGGAGGAAGCCTTCCAGCTGGCTTGTGATAGGTCGGTGGTTCTACCCGTATGCCTCCGTGCATTCGGGGTCTTCCTCCACCTGTAATTAGCTGGACGTTGCTGTATGACTGAAATATTGTCGAGGCGACGGCAAACTCAAGTAGTCAATAGTCAACAATACACATTACATATCGAATAACCCCCATACATTACCACTTGTTGCCATTTTTTGGCAAATATTTATTTTTGTCATAGAGATCGAACTATTTTGTTAATGGTACAATAGAAAGGTGTTAAATAATGATATTGATAAATTTTCAACTTTTCAGAAATTCTGATTGGCCAAAAGTTTTGGCTGACTTCTAAATATTTATAAAGTAATACTTAACGCTTATGTTTTAATCATATGCAAAAAATACGTGTGTACTCCATGCTATATTTTCGAATGGTTTCAGCAGAATATAAGGTTTCAGTTTTCCAATAAAGCCAAGACAATTTAGACTCAGGTATTAAGGTATTACAACTAGTAAGATGTAACATACATGTATTCACAGTTTTCCATACATCAAACAATAACAATATCTGTCTGACAGCCGAGTAGCTCAAAGACGAAAGAGAGCGACTGCCAATTAGCTGGTGCACTTCTTGTTTGATCTGATGTATTATGACTACTATTTGTTAGTCTTAAATGCTTGTGTGTGAGGGCGGGCGTGCATTTGTGATCCAGTCACGCCGTCGATAAGCTTATATGATATTGAAAAATCATACACAAACTATGTCAAACACTTTAGTAAAACGGTGTCTTTGTCGGCACCATCTTACTAACGCAGAAGGAAGAGGCACGCGGACAAACATTTCCCCTTTCCCAACAAAATATCCTTTTAGCAGAAGAAATGCAATTTACTGCTCTTTTTTGTTTGTTTGAAATGGGTTTTCTAGTAAGTTCAACGGACAGTATTTCATTGACTTGTGGACTATTGTTGACAATAAATTTCAAAGGCTGTCCCTCTGCGGTTTCAAACCTTTGGTTAATGCTAAATGCATGATATCATATCCAGTTCCGTTATCCTTACACCAGTTATTGGGCTACCTAGGTGCTGAATGCCAGGCATGGAAATTCCAGTTCCATTTTAACGACTTTGGTATGCTGCGGACGGGTATCGAATCCACGATACCCCATTTATAGGGCGGTTGCTTTCATAACTAGGCCCCTGGGAGCAGTTGCATGTTTGTTGTAGGTTTGTTCCTCTTGTCCGGACTTGTGTGTTCATGATTGAGAGAGAGAGAGAGAGAGAGAGATTACATTTGTAGTCAGTTTTAAAAATTGAATATTGATGTCTGAAGAAATATGTTTGCATCCATATGACGCATATTTGCATTTCCAATTTTCTCTACATAATTTATTAGAGTTTGATATCGGCAAAAGATGATGTTGAATTTCGAGGCAGAAATTATATATGAATGTATATATTTGAACAGGCAGAAAAAAAACTGTTACAATTTTAGACTTTCAAAGTAAATACTTGAAAATTGAATATGTTATCAGCGGTTTGAAAGACTACTTTGCATCAGGGAATACGTTTAAACATAATCTATTAGTGGTTCATTGCGCCTTTACTTACTCTTGAAAATAACAAGAAAACAAACTACACTCATAAAACAAGATAACAATATAAAACTAACGTAGAAACAATACGCTTCAATATGTGACTGTAATACTATCAATCTTTTAATGTTCTCTCTTTTTAGTGTGTATCTAAAATTCTGAAATATCATATATTTGTCAGAAAAAAAGGGAAAAAAGAAGGTAAATTTTGAAATTCTTCCAGCGTTGTTGATAAAATGTAAATATCGATGTTTGGATATTTTTCCCTTTTCTAATGAACAATCTTTTATGACATAAATCACTTCATACCGCATAAATATGAAAATGGTGATATAGTCAGGATTTATTGCAAGGGTATAGCAAAATTTAATGGGCATTAAGGTTTCAGACTGACAGATTGTGTTTATAAAAATGGAATGCCAATCATTTTATCTGGTAGATGGGTCGCTTATCTTGTACAGAGGATGCTATTTAAACTGTGTCGCGGATATGACAGTAAGATTCAAGTTATTTGTGACGTGAACAAAAATGTGACAGAATGATACATGAAATCTATTGCTGGACATATGACGTCATACAGCAAGGTATAGACCACTTCACCAGGAGATCGGCAATTCCCGGTATAATTCGCTAAATTAAATTGACCAATCATTGACTGGGAGAAAATCTCAAATGAATGTTTTTCCCATTGAACATTGTGTGGAATTATTTAAAAAAAAACATGTAGATTAGGTGCTCGGGGATTGCTCGTTGATTTACATAGATTTACGTCTACTTTCGGTGTGAAAGGGTCTAAATCGAACACAACCGTTCAATAACCGATACAAGTATCACGTGTCATGAAGTGTATTGTAAACGATACAACTGATTAACTCACCCGCCAAATTAAACCCATTACATGTCACAAGGACTAATGCTACCTTCACATACACGGATTTTTCTTACGAATCCTTACGTATGGCACAAATCGTAAAAGTACACGAATCATTACGAATTGGCCACTTTTATGAGCGATTTAAGAGTGGTTACGAGTAATTACGAGCCATTTACGGTTTATTACGAGTTATTACGATGTATTTACGGCAAACATCTACGATAACCGGATAAATACGAGCAAGTTACGACATTTTTTTTTTTTTACGAGTATATTACGGAATGCTACGTTTCATTACGCTCACAAATGGCATAGTAAATATTGCATATTAGAGATCTAACTTCTTTGACGTCTTGATAACAACTGAAAGGAACTGTTCGATTTCGCAGCTTCTATACCTGTCCTAAATCGTAAAGTATACGTATGTATTCGTAAAGTACTCGTAACTATACGTAAAGTGCTCGTAATAACTCTTAACAATCCGTAAAACTATTGTAGCACGACGTGAATGAAATCGTACTCATCATTAAGCACTCGTAATAATCCGTACCGGTTTACGATACTTACGGATTGTTACAAGTTATTTACGAGTTCTTTATGGAAAATGTAATCCGTGAACAATCGCAAGAAAATTTTTGACATGTCAAAAAATTTGCCTCTCTTCTCACGGATCCTCACGATTGTCTACGAGTTGTGACGAGTTATTAACGGATACCAACGAGCTATTTACGGATGCTTGCGATTGACTACGAGTTGGCAATCCGTAAGGACTCGTAAGAAAATCCGTGTATGTGAAGGGGGTATTAGCGTCTTAAATTCTGCTAAATCTAACGTTATAACCCTACGAATAGGTGCGTCATGCTATAAGTTACAAACCTCACTATTTATATACGGCTCATAAAATGTAACAAATACCGCTAGAGATGTACGTCTCTTAAACCACCATAAACTCCTGTCATACATGTGCATCAAATTAAACTCGTTATACATGTACGTCTTTTAAACCACCATAAAACCGTCATACATGTACGTCTCATAAAACGTCACAAAACTCGCCATACATGTACATCCCTGTCATAGATGTCAGTCTTATAAACCATCATAAACTCCTATATGCATGTACGTGCGTCTCATTAAATGTCACAGACCCCGTCATGCATTTTCGTCATCTAACCCACAATACACTCTGTTTTATTTTATGCCAACTGATGAGATAAAATGTTCTTTCAAAGAGATAAAATCCATATCACCCACAGTGTAACTGATATAGGTTTGCAGGAACTACTTTTCTTTTTACTTATTTAGGGTAGGTTTATGGATATGTGACATTTTAGTGCCTACTAGTTGCCTCACTTTGTTTCCTTTAAATGCCAACTCTTCACATGGAATAATTCCGCGTGTTAACATGATTGAATACATAAAATATTCAAGTCTTTCGTCAGCAGATAGCATAAAATAAAGCAAGAGGGCCATGATGGCCCTAAATCGCTCACCTGAGTATAGGGTTACCCAAAGAACATCAGTCTGTATTAAAACATTTTGAAATCTGGCCAGTAGTTTTGAAGGAGATGATCCCAGCAAAGTATTATCAAATTCTGTTTAGAAGTTTCAGATGAAATGTCAATTTAAGTTTTTAATATATATGTATAAGGCAAATAAGTCCTGCCCCTTGCAGCCATATTCCTTTATGGATCGGAATAACTTTATCAACTTTTGTGAAGCTTCACCCAAGGATCATCCCTGCCAAATATAATTAAATTCTGTCCAGTGGATTCAGAGAAGATGTCGTTTAAAATTTCACTATATACATAAAGAGCAAATTAGCCCCGCCCCTGGCGGCCATGTTTTTTCCCCGATCGGAATAATTTTAGCAATCTTGTTAAAGAGTTGCCCAAGGAACATTTGTACCAAATTATTTTGAAATATGGCCAAAAGTTTTGAAGGTGATTTTTAAAGTTTTCATTTCTTTTCTTTCTGTTGCCATGGCAACCAGAGTTCCACATGGATCAAGTTTATTTTAGCAATTTTTGTGATGGTTCACTAAAGGAATATCCCTGAAAAATTCAAATTCTGCCCAGCGGTTTCAGAGGAGATGTCGTTTAAAGTAAATTGTTGACGACGAAGGACGACGGACGCATGTGATCACAAAAGCTCACATTGAGCACTTCGTGCTTAGTTGAGCTTAAAAAAACACGCAAGTTTTATTAAGCGCAGTAAACCACGTTATAGCATGTAAGTCTTATCAAATGTCACGCACCACGTTGTTCACGCACGTTTTATTAAACGCAGAAACCATGTTATAGCATGTAAGTCTTATCAAATGTCACGCACCACGTTGTTCACGCACGTTTTATTAAACGCAGAAACCATGTTATAGCATGTAAGTCTTATTAAATGTCACGCACCACGTTTCATTATATACCTATAATTTTTCTGGCTCTAATACACCGTCATGCAAAACACGACGCCCAAATACAACTCGAGACATATTAAAATTCCGTATTATGTTGGTAACAAATACGTATGTGCGGACTACTTTCGACATTGTTCACACAGTGCATGTGCGCTACGTAGTAAACATAGACGAGAAATCAATACTATTTGGAGAACCGTGTCAATTTTTTTTTTCAAATCATCCTGTCAAAATTAAAACAATAAACGTAAAAATGCTTGTTATAGTTGTTTCCTCTCATTCAGTTCCAAAAAATATTTTCCCAACACTTAAAGTGAAATTTCTTAACAAAAACATCCAAATAACACGCACGTTATCGAGATTCATCGTTAATTTATTGCTTTCGGCTGCTGCAACTGTTTACATATCAGACCAGGTCTAAAACGCTGACAGTTTTTGTTTACAAAATTTCCGGGAAAAATGTCGGATGATTTTTTTTATGAATCTTACTAAGTCAAAGTCTAAGTCAAAGTGGTTACTTAAAATTTTTAGAATCGTTTGACGATTTTTTCAACTTTGAATTTGAAGAGATTGAGCTGTATGAAACTGCACATTCCCAGGGCAAAACTGTTGCTGGTTGTGAGGAAGATGTTGAAACAAGCCGATCTTATTCCAAAATCACAGTTCATGATGGTCAGTCTCGACCATTAGCTGAAATTACACATCACGATTACACTGTTGGCAGTGAACCTCCAAACATATCCGAAGCTGCTGTCACTGCAGCAGTTAATCCCACGGCAAATGAAATAAAACAAGGAATACTAAATCATCTACGCATCCAATATTTGTAAGCATAAGTCATGAGGAAAAAGAAAACTTTGTATAAAACATGAGAAATTAAAATACTGTGAGAATACAAACAAAATTAAACTGAATCAAGTCTCCGACAATTTCAGCGCCAGTTGGCCGAGTCACCAAGAAATAATGACAGAAAGATCTGGACAAAAATGCCAGCAGAACTAACAGCCTTATAGGCTGCTTCCTGCTTTCTATACGGAAAGCGGATGGGTCTGAGTATGAACTAGACACATTAACATCATTCCATAGAGGTCTTGAGTAAATTTATTTAGAATATATATATATATATATATATATATATATATATATATATAAGACAATTATGTTTAAAAATATTGTTTTTAATTAATTACAAATATACTGTACATAAAAATGGCTATGTTAAATATTCCATTGACAGAACTAATATTTAATCAAGGTCTTCATATGGGTTGTCAACACATCCCCGAGAATTAATTGTAACATAAAATCTAAGAGACACTTGTCAATTACAGTGAAACAGTTTTTCATCACGATAAATTCTGCTCTACTTTGTTAATTGTTTTTCTATCAAATATGTTGACAGTCCTTTCACAAAAAAGTAATTTATTTCATACTTCATTAAAAATATATCAAGTTTTTTTTCTCCATTGAAAAGGAAGAATTTTAGGGGAAAATGAACCGTATAAATAATGTTGAGTTTTTGACAGCTGCAGAGAGAAAAAAAATGAATGAAAGGGGATTAACCAGAATATAAAAAATGATTTAATTACAACAAAATACATGCACACATTATTTTAAACATTTACAAAAAAAAATAAATAAAAGGAAGATAAAGATTAACATAAACTTAGATTACGATTAATACCTATTGTAGATGAACAAAAGAGCTGAAATACCGTTACAGTATAATGAAGGACTAGGAATTTTCAACATCTCGCTAGGTTCTAGCATCAAAACGGAAAGAGTTGAAAGGAAAAGGAAACATCCCAAATGCAGCTGAGCCTTTAACGGCAGCGGATAGAGGAAAACTGCATGAGAGGGGACTTACCGGAATAGATTCTCCCAAGAAACTGTTGAATTTAGCATGGCTGAACAACACTGTTTTGTTTGGTCTCCGTGGGGTGAAAACAGGCAACTTCGGTGGGGTGATATAAACCTTAAGAAAAATGACAATGGTAGAGAGTACATTGAGTACGGAATAAGAACTGCTGAGAAAACCACAGAAGTGCGTGCTTTTTATCCTATGCAGTTTACGCATGAAACACAAGACACACGTCCAGGAGACGCATAAGTGTTTCCAGACCACAGGCATGCTGAAATGTGTCAACCTGACTCTCCATTTTATTTGGGTATCAATCATAAGCGCCTTCCTGACTCTGATTAATTGTTCCCAGCCTCTTGGCCAACATTCACTGGATACTTTAATGAACACTATGGCAACTGAATGTGGTTTGCAAGGCAAGAAAACAAGCCACAGTGCAAGAAAAACCACATACACTAACCTGTTACATGGTGGAATTGCACCAACAACAATTAAGTTCCCGCAGAAATGTCCAGAGCATAAATAACTATGCAAATGCATCTCTTGAAATGCAGGAACAAATGTCAGTCTTACTTTCACACAACTCAAACCCTCCTTATCTAGCCAAAGTTCTAATTAGTCAACCTAAGAGCAAATGTCAACTTTCATTTACTACCAGTAAGCCCTGTCAAGTGCTTGAAGGTCTGTTGTGTCAGCAAACGTCCACAACATGTCAGAAATAGGCTTAATTTCAAAACACACTGGCCTTCAGAATGCTAGGTTGATGAACCGTCCAATCACAATAATTAATAAAACCGTGAAAACTGGTAACATTTCTCTCACACTGCCAAAACTTCGTAAAAGAATCAGTCCAATAAATGATTCTTAAAGTGACAGTGACTGAAAATGAATGGTTGTTCATCAGATGTGTTATGTTCCGATTTCATTGCTTCATATGTTAGTGTTTTTGTTAAAATCCAATTCAGCACTGTAAAATGCCTGTACATATAGCGTGTTTTGTTTCAGCCATGGCGGCCGTGATTTTTTTGAAAATTCAAAAGGGACGTGGCTTAAACTCCATAGTACAATTATCCGTGTAAACCTGTGTAAACTGACTGTTTGTGTCTTGAAATTTTATAAGTTAAATATTACAATAAAAATTATGTTGCAGTTACTTTTTGTGGTTTTGTATTTTGCTACTCGCAGCGTAGGAAAAAATGACATTTGGGTCTCGCGAGGCATCACTTTTCCCACGCTGCTCGTAACAAAATACAAATCCACGAAAAACTACTGCAGCAACATAATATTCCCTATGTAATTTAACGCAATAACATTGTTATACATGTCCGTCTATTCGAACATTATATCCGAAAAATTAATACAACCTTTAGTTTTGAATCTACCATGATGACCATGACCATGATCATGATCATCAACATCATGATCTACCATGATTATTTTATAAAATAAATTATACTAACTGGTGCATGGTTTATAAAATATGGAATCATTATATGAAATAAACAAAGGCAAGAGGTATTTTGTACAATTGGCTCAAAACGATATCATGTCACAGAAAAGGTTTATTATTCTGACATGGATAACACATACTTGCTGAGTGTCAAGGAAACGTACTATACCAGTATCGTTTAAACGACTTGGTTATCATTATTCATTTCATACCATAACTTTCCGAGGCAAACGCACATGGTCGTTACAAATGTTAAAGTGCTGTATATCAGGATTGATACTGTATACATTGCTTTGCATCTGTGAGTATTGCCGCATACCGAAGTTCGAACCAACAAGCGCAAGATCTCTGCAGTCATGTACGTCACTATAAGACCACGAAGTCATTGAAATATCAATGCGAGACCATGAACCACGTACAAATTTAGTTTAATGCCTTTGAGTGGATAACTGCGATATGAATAAAATAAATTTGAAAATATCATAGTGAAAATTATAAAAATATATTTTTATTTTTCCAACGATAAAAAACTTCGTATTCTTAGTAGCCTATTCGATATTTTATTTTTTCTCGTGATCACTGAAAATTTTATCTTCACACTCTATGAAAAAAAAAAGTATCTTCCACCCCGCCCCTAAAAACAACAACAACAAAAAGAAAACAACAACAACAAAAAAGACAAAACCGAATACATATCTATTATGTAAATGAAGCAATGTCTACTTTCAAAAAATGATAAGTTTCCTGTCATATATCTTAGGATTAAGCAAACTTGACTAGGTCGTCTTAAGATAAATGGCATCAAACACTCGACCAAGCAAACGTACGTGTTTCATCCCACTGGAATTTTCAGAGCCACGAGAAAGAAGAATTGTAATTATAGCTTATTAACACAATATTTGCTTATATGAGATTGGAATATATAAGATATTACTTATTCTAGCTTATTTAACAATGAAGATGTGCCATATGTGTTCAGGAATGTATAATGATTTTGGATAAAAGAAGCACAGGAAGTTAAAAACTAACGTAATCTACATGGAATATATATGTAATTATATATTTCTGGGATGTGATATTGATTCAATCAGGTTAAATATGGAGAATTATAAATGTGGTACGGCGTTACCGAATCATTTGTTTTTCTTCTAGCTGAGACTGATTAATATTATTTCATTTTATAGTAGAAAATTAGTGTATTTATCTGACATCCTAATTAATATAATGTTACATATTAGGAATCATAATTAAGTTAAAGCATTACTCATTTAAGATTGTAATGATACAAAAAACAAAGCGTAATTACTGGTGTGTCACAACAAAAATCCGTCTTTGGTCGAAAATACAACCACTCCCAATACACCACCAATATCATAAGAAGCAACAACAACAAACTAAACAAAACCCCATAAAAACCAGATTGAACAGCAGAAAGTGATATTTCCAGGATGTATGAATAACCACCAAGGGCCATGGTTTAAACACCATATTGTTTAACTAAGGAAATTAAATGATCATTTGATTTCCCGAGCCGGCTCCGACTACTATCAACACTGTTAAAAAATCTGATAGAATTAAATAAAGGAAAAAAAGGGGAGAAAAAATGAAAGAAAAATACATATAAAAATCAACTACAACATCAACAACAACGAAACAACAGCAAAAAATGTCATTTTCTTTCCAAAAGTTTATTTTAATTCACATGAAATGAGCTTGAAATATTTTAAGTCCACAATGAGAGTTTTATTTTCAGAAGAACAATCAGCTTCGTCCAATGTTTAGCCAGAAACGTGATATACCCTTTGAAAACGGCTGTGTGGGGCAGATTTTGATTTGATTGGGGTGTCAAAAATATTTCTAAATTATATCGCCTCATCAAATTGTATATTCAAGATCTGCATAATTGCTTATCATCGCCAAGATGTTCACAAAGTTAAGTAACAGATAAAAAAATGCAAAAATTTAGGGCATATTTTTTCGAGAAATTAAAGCCACCTCAAGTTTTTGTGTATCTATTCTTGATTTTTCTGCAGAATGGAATTGATTTGATCTCATAGCCCTGTATTTTATGTGTTTACTGTATTTTGATATTCGACGGTAATAACAAACTATAAAAATAACGACATTGATTTTTGCATTTTTAGGACATAAACAATCTCACAGTTTTGAAATGATTACGTTCCGTAACATACTTTCGTTTCAAAAACAGTCTGAAATATTTCATAATTTTTTTCTTGTTTATTACTGATTTTTTATGAAAAGAAAATATATATTTTCATAAAACGGTAGTAAAGATACAAATCGTCTAAGTAACAAACACGAAGGATATCATACTCAAGCAAAACACTATAGACATGAAGAATCTTGTCTTATTGCAGCTTAAATTCCGGAGGTCTCTATTGATCGTTCCCGACTTCATGCCGTGGTCCTACATAAAAAATACATGAAAAAGAACAATATGCAGAAATAATATAATGGTTGTTTCATTATCAACGAAATATTTATAAGATATATGCATGTGTCATATTCCCTCATTGAACCCACTCCGTTTAAATTTCAGACAGAAATATTCTTTTTCTGTATACATTCAGCAGTGAATTAATGTAATTGGTTCCTTATATTGGCAGATAGATACTTAAGTGCAAACGTTTATCGAACATAAATAAAATAGGAAGCACAACACATTCCCATCACCGGATAACGTCCGAGAAATATAAACAGGAAAACAGAAGAGGAAAGTTGAAACACGTGGAACACGACTTGAAAACTTTCTTGAATATTTATTTTCTCTGTCACAAAAAACAAAACAAAACAAAAAACAACAACAACAACAACAACAACAACAACAACAAAAAGAACAACAACAAAAAAAAAACCAAAAAAACGCAGCAACGAAAAATCACGGTCTTCGGATATTGCCTTTCTCTGGCACGTGTCTGCAACTCTGATCAGCATACTAAGCCTGCAATCCAAACAATGATAAAGCCATATCAGTTACATTTTTATTCATGCCTTTCAACATATAACTGCACTGAAACTTAAATAAGCATACAAAATGTGCATTTTTTGCCAGTAAATACCTAGAAATCTAATAATTCGGACAAACGTTGAAACAACAACTGGGATGTTTGCAATTCCCTAATTACTTTGGGTTCTCACCGTGCCAGACACACTCCCTGGAACGGACTATGTGTACGCTATCGAAAGGTAATCGTCGATTGTTATCTAATTGTCAATCAACTGGTCACATTTAAATCATTGCTTTAGTAATTAGTCTTAGCATCGACAATAAGATTCAGCGGCATAGAAAATTACTTCGTTGATAGACTTGACACGCCAATCAGCATTTGGTTGTACGCTGAATGAAAGAGATGTTAAACTAGGTAATAAACCATAGCTAAACCTTATTGTTGGATGGTAATAAATTATTAACCTTGACATGTTTGATGTTTGTTCGCCGTGATTCAAAATCCCTCCGACAATATCTCAGACATTTGAGGACTTTCTTTATATGAGATAGATATAGATATATATAGTGCAGCCTCAGTGCAATGCCGCGCCGTAGATAATAGAACAATACAATCAAGTGACCCCAGGGGCAGGGCTAATTTTGATCCAAGGGTCATGATTTGAACAAACTAACTTGGTAATGGTCCATAAGACAGTGCCACACACCAAATATCTAAGCTCTAGGCCTTGCGGTTTCGGAGAAGAATATTTTTAAAGATTTCACTTTAAAAATATGTTTTTAGCTCCTGAGAGCCAGATATTCAACGAACCGGAATCATTTGAACAAATTTGGTAGAGCTTCATGCAAGGAACATCCCATGAAATTTTCATCAAATTTGGCCAAGTGGTTTAGGAGGAGATGTTGTTTAAAGAAAATTGTTAACGCCGGATGCACGGAAACACGCACGGACGCCCGGCAAAAGGCAACCACAATAGCTCCCCATGAGCACGTTGTACTCAGGTGAGCTAATAAAAAAGGACAAAGTTAAAGGACCTAGCTTCAACCTCATCACTTACTCTATACTTACTATTCGGTACCTTGAGAATTATGAGATTATATGCATGTATAAATATATAGTCTTAGTGGTTTATTAAAGCGCTCAAGGTACAGAGAGACTTCCAGCAAGATTATTATGAAATAACAAACATGCCTTTTAGTATGATATCGTTTGTTTTAATCTTACACTTCATGTATTTGATTCATTTGATTTCTTCTATAAAAAGTAAACATTCTGAACACAATAACGAACGAGCTGAATGTCGAATAGTGTTACATTCAATGATATATGACGGGAAATGAAAACACATAATTTAATTAGAACGTCTAAGCGACATAACAACGTTTTCGTCGACACAAAGTTGCATTATATGACGCGAAGTATTACATTTAGATTAGTTGCCTTAATCTGGGAATGCATGCTTTAGATTTCCAGCTGCTAAATACGGCAGCTCACTCAGTCAGTATGAAAATGAGACGGCGAATTGTTAAAACATATATATGAGAGACAACAGGGGCAAAACGTCCACAGAGACGCACGAGGCCACGAAACGAAGGGAACGTATGTATACACCATGTGTTTGAAAATCATACGGGAATAAATGTAGGAAATTAGAAATCTTACATGAAGATATAGATAGAGAAGATGCGTTTTAATTAAGGCAAAATACCAAGAATATGTTTCCAATCTTCTTCTGAAACAATTATTAAATATATAATGTTACAATACCAGCCATGATAACGATAATACTAAAATGATCTAGCACATATCATTCCTATTCATATAGACTTGTGTGTGTTTTCTGTGTTATTGAATTTGTCATATGTCATTAAACTGAATATAAATATATCAGTGCAAATGTAACAGTTTTCAATCCTCCGATTTTACTTGGCATTAGCTTCAAAAAGAATATTTGGCTTCGCGCTTTCAATATTTATAGCTGCCCATAGATTTCATTTTATCATAACCGCCGTTTTTGTTTGTTTAAATAATGAATGGGTATTCTCGTCTCTTTTTCCAGAGTTGTCATATTTCTATCTTATAACTAAACGCCTGTCTGCTGACATTCAAACTGGAGACGTAACAAACACATTTCTTAAAAAACAAAACATTTTCCTTGAATAGTACTTTTCAATGCAAATACATTGAGGGAATAGATATTTGATTTGTAGCATTTAAAATGGATAAACATGCAAGAATTTATGTATAGGAAAGTGTCTATTTTAACAGACAATAGTAATCCGAAGCGAGTATAGCGAGCGCAGGCTGTTGTCTGGAGAAATGTCTTAAAATATTCTATCCGACTAGAAGTCGGCTTAAATTTAGTTAAGCATATAAACTTATTTATTGTAGCATCGATTGGGAAACAAGTTCTTACAATTAGTTCTTATCCCTCTCGACGGTACCTGGGTTGGACCAGTTTTCTGCACGTGGGAAAAGTTTATTTTGTCATACAGATCGTCGACCTGTTTTGTTTATAGTATAGTAGACAGGTGTTAAATAATAATATTGATAAATTTGAATTTTCAGAAATTCTGTCTGGCGATAGTTTTCGACCGAATATAAGGTTTTAGTTATTTTTCCAGTACAGCCAAGACAATTTAGACTAGTAAGTTGTAATACTTTCACAGTTTCCATACATCAAACGTCAACAATATCTATCTAACAGTCGAAAGACAGCGGCTACCAATTAGCCGGTGCGCTTCTTATATGATCTGATGCACTATAACTTTTATTTGTTGGTCTTAAATGCTTGTGTGTGAAGGCGGGCGTGCTTTTTTGTGATTTTGCCACGTCGTCGATAGGTTTATATGACATTGAAAATCATAAAACAAACTAAGTTAAACATTTAGGTAAAACGACTTTATCAGCGCCATCTTACTAAAGTAGTAGGAAGAGGCACGCGGACAAACATATTCCCTTTCCAAACAAAATAAATTTATCCTTTTAGCAGACTATATTCAAATTACTGCCCCCTTTTTTTGTTTGAAAGGAATTCACAAGTCAGTCCAATGGACAGTATTTCATTTATTTGCGGACACGAGATAAATTGCAAGGACTGTCCCTCTGCGGTTTCAAACCGTTGGTATTTACCATGATATCATACCATGTTACATTATCCCGACACCAGTTTCTGGGACTACCCTTATGCGCTGAATGCCAGTACAATTTTAACATCTTTTGTATGCTGCGGACGGGTATCAAATCCACGACATCCCAGGCAGACCTTAAACAATTCTTTGTTTGGAGTT
The DNA here is from genome assembly GCA_021229015.1 of Solen grandis. Taxonomy (NCBI): domain Eukaryota; kingdom Metazoa; phylum Mollusca; class Bivalvia; order Adapedonta; family Solenidae; genus Solen; species Solen grandis. The sequence goes on from CM037780.1 coordinate 56,844,595, forward strand.
ACTCGACTTACTCGACGCACACTTTTATAGGTGGGTAGGAAAGTATTTTTCCCATCACTATAATTATTGAAAATTATACTACAAAAGTGAGAATACCACATGGTTAAACAAATGATTGGTATATCAGTAAATATAGAATTTCGCCTATAAGACTATTTGCATATAAGACGGGACCCATTTCTTATTCTCCTAATCTGTGGGTTTATGCTTTGACCCCCTTGTAAGACGGGATGAAAAAATCCAAAATGCATGGTGTCACATATTCTAACGGCACATAAGCTAAATCTCAGTAAGGTGCAATATGGTCGATGTAAAGGGGATAACCGTGTCAATAGGATGAGAAGATTTGGTCAAGTTTGTGTATTAATTATGGGGTGAGAAGCTGTTAATTATCCTGAAGTAAATGCTTGCAAAAATGTCACCAAATACACCCCTCTGTGTCCCCTCCACTGATATCAATTTCCAATTTATTAGATAAATGCAAAATTTGATAGGCATTAAGGTTTCAGAGTGACATAATATTTCTAAAAGTGAAATGCCAAACATTTTATTTGGAAAATGGATCATTTAGCATGGATATTTAATATAGAGGATGATATTTAAGCTGTATCGCATTATTAATAATATCGGAGAGAGAAAAACTGCATGAGAGGGAACTCTTTTGAATTAAGGTGTGCTGAACAACACTGTATTATTTGGTCTCCGTAGGTGTTATGAGAACAGGCAACTTCGTTGGGTGTGATATTAACCTTGAGACAAATGACAGTGGTAGAGAGTACATTGAGTACAATGAACGGTTAAACAAAAACAAGAACTGCTGAGAAAACCACAGAAGTACGGGCTTTTAATCCTAAGCAGTTTTTTGCACATGAAACATAAGAAACTTGTCCAGTATATGCATACAAAGTGTTTGCACACCACAGGCCTGCTAAAATGTGTCAGCCTGACCCTCCATTTTATTAAGGTACTAATCATAAGCGTCCTTCCTGGCCTTGATAGATTGTCCCCAGCCTCTTGGCCAACATTCACAACATACTTTAACTAAAACTTTAGCAACTGAATGGGGTTTGCAAGGCAAGAAAACAAACCACAGGGCAAGAAAAAACACATACACTAACCTGTCACATGGTGGAATTGCACCAACAACAATCCAGCAATTTAGTGCCCACAGAAATGTCCAGAGCATTAATAGCTATGCCAATGCAACTCCTGAAATGCAGGAACAAATGTAGGGTATACTTTCACACAACCCAAATCCTCCTCATCTTTACAAATTCTAACTTCTTAGCCTAGGAGCAAATGTCAACTTTCTCTTACTCCCAGTCAGCCCTGACATGTGCTTGGAGCTGGAAAAAAACAACAAAAAAACAACACACACACACACACACACACACACACACACATGAATTAAATTCCACTTTGTAAATAAAGCAATGTCTACTTTCAGGACATGATAAGTGTCCTATCGTATATCTTAGGATTAAGCAAACTTGTTAAGGCCGTCGTAAGATAAATGGCATCAAACACACGAATTAAGCTAACGTACGTGTTTCCTCCCACTGGTATTTTCAGAGCCACGAAAAAGAAGAATTGTAATTACAGCTTATTAACACAATATTTGCTTATATAAGAGTGGAATATATAAGATATAACTGATTCTAGTTTATTTAACGGTGAGGATGTGCATATGTGATCAGGAATGTATAAAGCAGTACAGGAAGTTAAAAACTAACGTAATCTACATGGAAGATATATGTAATGATAAATTTCTTGGATGTGCTATTGAGTCAATCAGGTTAAATATGGAGAATTATAAATGTGGTACGGCGTTACCGAATCATTTGTTTTTCTTCTAGCTGAGTCTGATTAATATTATTTCATTTTATAGTAGAGAATTAGTGTATTTATCCGACATCCTAAATAAATCTTACATATCAGGAATCATAATTAAGTTAAAGCATTACTCATAGAAGATTGTAATGATACAAAACACAAAGCGTAATTACTGGTGTGTCACAACAAAATCCGTCTTTGGTCGAAATACACCCACTCCCAATACACCACCAGTATCATAAGAAGCAACAAAACAACAAAACAAAACCCCATAAAACCAGATGAACAGCAGATAGTAATATTTCCAGGGTGTTTGAATAACCATGAAGGGCCGTGGTTTAAACACCATATTGTTTAACTAAGGAAATTAAATAATCGAATGATTTCCCGAGCCGGCTCCGAAAAATACTATCAACACTGTTAAAGAAATCGGATTGAAT
>CM037780.1:56846967-56896967 GCA_021229015.1 Solen grandis
AAACCCCTGCATAGTAATGCACCCAGTAACAGAATAACCAGTATTGAAATTATCCTGAACAATAGAAATCCATTACTGGGGGTATTATAAAAGGCCAACTTGGCAAATTTATCATATTGCAAATGCCAGTATAACTCTGTTCAACCCATGGACTCAGTGATATTACCAAGAACCCAATGTGACAAATGTCAGTCAAATCATGGATGAATTTTAATAATTTAAGAGTGGAAAATACCACACACGATACAGGCCATGTATTTCATTCAATTACACTTATATATGTAACAAGTGATGTTGGATATTCTCATTACCTAAAATACCCACTTTGAATTTTTTTGTGTAGAGAAACTCTCCAGATATGCATATTTATCATACACAACAAACCCAATCAAAAACGCCTCAGTTGTGTGCAACTTGTACCGAGTGCAAAAGTAAAGGCAACATCCACCAGATACAGAAAGCAAAGACATACAAAACAGACTGCTGCTTTCAAAGACCAGTCATTTAACTTACACCTCTTTCCAAAAGCAGTCATTTAGCTAATACCTGTTTTCAAAGAGCAGTCATTTAACTTACTCCTCCTTTCAAAGAGCAGTCATTTAGCTAACACCTGCTTTCAATGAGCAGTCATTTAGCATACACCTGCTTTCAAAGAGTAGTCAATACACTTACACCTGCTTTCAAAGAGCAGTCATTCAGGTTACACCTGCTTTCAAAGAGCAGTCATTTAGCTTACACCTGCTTTCAAAGAGCAGTCATTAGATACACCTGCTTTCAAAGAGCAGTCATTTAGCTAACACCTGCTTTCAAAGAGCAGTCATTTAGTTAACACCTGCTTTCAAAGAGCAGTCAATACACATACACCTGCTTTCAATGATCAGTCATTTTGATTACACCTGCTTTCAAGACCAATGTATTAACAACAGACACTTACATTTATATTTTTTAGACTCTACTTGACTCTTTACTTCATATTCACCCATTTTAATGCAATGGCCAACAGATCAGTCCTAGGTCAGGGTCTCTGTTTACTTATCATTGCCAGACCAGGGTGGCGATATTATACTATCAAGCAAGAAAGCAACCTTTTACTCCCGCACCGCTGACATAACAGTGAAACCGGTTCCTTCTCAGTCAGTCGCAAAAAGATGAACAGATCAGATGACCGAGAACAAGATTTGAGAAACTGTTTTGAATGCTGGGAAATCTGGATTGGTTTATAGACTACCAGTAGAACATGTTGCTGGACGAACCTTGACTGGTAGGTGCATAAATGGGCAGATTCAATGGGAGTACACCCCTTGATCGAAACTGAACCAAACATGATAACATTTTCCAGATATGAACCTCTCCTTCAACTTCAAGTACTTCGACATATAATTTCCCTTTACATAACAGTGTAACTTGATGTTCACTTGGCTCACGGCGATTTTTAGCATTTTTTTAAATGCTCATACTTGTACAATACTGAAGTTTAGATTCAGAAAGAAAACTTCATTGATTCATATGTCATTTTAGGTTCAGTCAATTAAAATTCATCACATCATGAATTTGTAAATGAATATTCATGAGGTAAAGGGTTCATAACTCATCAAAGACCTAAATCAGAACAGTTAGCATAGATACATGTAAGCCCTATATTGATAAAGAGACGCATCTTAATTATCAATCATATCTGAGGGTCATTTAGACAAATTGAAATTGGCCAATTTTTGAGATATGGAAAACCAAAGATTTTACACAACATACACCTTTAACCATTGATTCACAACATACACCTTCTATGAAAGACCAAAATGTAAACCTCAGGCGGAAAAAAAAAAAATTCTGTCCGACCCTACCTAGCAAACACCTGCCGACCCTAAAGTTTTTAGCAGTTGTTTTTTAACATCCATTTTGAGATTGTCGTTTATCGTGATTCATTCACTGTTATGAACCGACCCTACCTTTTATTTTTACTCAATTTTTTTTTTTATTTGCCCCAGCAATCTATCCCTGTGATTTCTATAATCAAAATTCTATTTTAAAAGGACTACTGTCTCATTGAGCAGTCCCTATATAGATATATGGGAGGACTCGAACATTTTTGGAAAATTTGTCTCAGACTCCAATTTTCAGAATCAAATGAGAACCATAAATATGGCTAACAACCAAGTCTTCCACATTGTCAACTCACCAAATAACGAGTCCTCGCCCAGATCAGTGCCATGTTTCTGCATGTGTTCTCCCAGAGTCCCCTCGGGCTGGGGGTACAGATTGCTCTTAGCTTGCCCCCTCATTTTCGAAATAGAATTGCTTGCTGCCAGCTTGGCTCTGGAGGCTGAAAATTAGAAACAAAAAAGATTAAATTTTGCTGAAATGCAATTGAAACGAAGCCAATATCTGCTGTCTGCCAGGAAATAAATCAAACTGATTTCAACGGAAATTCGGTTAATACAAGACTGCAAACATCTTTCAAGGAACAGATTTGATTCCTCTTTATTAGGGATCACAATCACTGCTAGCTATTGCCAAATTTGGCAAAGCAGTAAATTGTTTCACTGAAGTGAGCAAAGGCTCATGTTGTAACAAGAAATTACTGTTCAAACACTGCTGAAAACAAGAGGCCCATGATGGCCCTAAATCGCTCACCTGAGATAAATAGGTTGACCCAAGGCCAGTAGTTTTGAAGAAGATGATTTTTAAAGTTTTCATATTTTTTTTCTTTTTGTAGCCATGGCAACCAGAGTTCTATATGGATCAAGTTTATTTTAGGAACTTTTGTGAAGGTTGACCCAAGGATCATCCCTGTCAAGTTTAATCAAATTCAGTCCAGTGGTTTCAGAGGAAATGTTGATTAAATTTTCCCTATATACATATAAGGCAAATAAGCCCCGCCCCTGGCGGCCATGTTTTTTACGGATCGGAATTTTTTTTAGCAACTTTGGTAGAGGTTGACCCAAGGAACATCTGTACCAATTTATTTTAAAATCTGGCCAGTAGTTTTGAAGGAGATGATTTTTAAAGTTTTCATTATTTTTATTTTTTTTTGTTGCCATGGCAACCAGAGTTCTAAATGGATCAACTTTATTTTAGCAACTTTTGTGAAGGCTGACCCAAGGATCATCCCTGCCAAGTTTAATCAAATTCTGTCAAGTGGTTTCAGAGGAGATGTTGTTTAAAGGTTTCTCTATATACATATAAGGCAAATAAGCCCCGCCCTTGGCGGCCATGTTTTTTTACGGATCGGAATAATTTTAGCAACTTTGGTAGAGGTTGACCCAAGAAACATCTGTACCAAATTTTTTTGAAATCTGGCCAGTAGTTTTGAAGGAGATGATTTTTAAAGTTTTCATTTTTTTTTTCTTTTTGTTGCCATGGCAACCAGAGTTCTACATGGATCAACTTTATTTTAGCAGCTTTTGTGAAGGTTGACCCAAGGATCATCCCTGCCAAGTTTAATCAAATTCTGTCCAGTGGTTTCAGAGGAGATGTTGTTTAAAGGTTTCTCTATATACATATAAGGCAAATAAGCCCCGCCCCTGGCGGCCATGTTTTTTTACGGATTGGAATAATTTTAGCAACTTTGGTAGAGGTTGACCCAAGGAACATCTGTACCAAATTATTTTGAAATCTGGCCAGTAGTTTTGAAGGAGATGATTTTTAAAGTTTTCAAATTATTTTTCTTTTTGTTGCCATGGCAACCAGAGTTCTTCATGGATTAACTTTATTTTAGCAACTTTTGTAGAGCCTCACCCAAGGAACATTCCTGCCAAGTTTCATTTAATTCTGTCAAGCGGTTTCAGAGGAGATGTCGTTTAAAGCAAATTGTTGACGACGGACGACGCACGACGGACTACTGACGACGCAGGACGCCGGACGCCGGACGAAGGGCGATCACAAAAGCTCACCTTGAGCACTTTGTGCTCAGGTGAGCTAAAAACTTACCAGGGTTCGGCTGTAAGAATTCTTGTGTCTTTGTAATTAGGTCTTCCACAAGTTTGCCCATCACATCTATTTTCTGCAAGAAAAAAAAATGACCAGAGATATTAGAATCAGAATTCTGTAAATAACCTTTATGCAGGGCCATGGCAAATTCTCAGGTCAGATGAACATAAATTGTGTCCAGAGTCAAATCTCGTCATTTTGTATATTTTATGGATGTCAAAATACATGTACTCTCATAGTTTACATTTGTACTGGCTTGTATTCCTAAATACGGTCCTTTATCAGCAATAATTTGATTTTGTAAAACCGTTGACAAACTAGTACATCATCAGTTAATTTACTCACGATTGTTTGTTTGTTTGTTGTGTTAAACGTCCCATCAACATTATTCATTTCAGTCATTTGGAGACGATAAGTGCTGCCCAGGGTCAATCTCAAGCAACATAACTGTGAGAGGGAAGAAGCTGGTTCCTAGGGTCAATCCCCAGCCACCTAAGTAAGTGAGAGGGAAGAAGCTGGTTCCTAGGGTCAATCCCCAGCCACCTAAGTGAGAGGGTAGAAGCTGGTACCTAGGCTCAATCCCCAGCCACCTAAGTAAGTGAGAGGGAAGAAGCTGGTTCCTAGGGTCAATCCCCAGCCACCTAAGTAAGTGAGAGGGTAGAAGCTGGTTCCTAGGGTCAATCCCCAGCCACAGAAGTAAGGGAGAGGGTAGAAACTGGTTCCTAGGCTCAATCCCCAGTCACAGAAGTAAGAGAGCGGGAGAGGCTGGTACCTAGGCTCAATCCCCAGTCACAGAAGTAAGAGAGCGGGAGAGGCTGGTTCCTAGGCTCAATCCCCAGTCACAGAAGTAAGAGAGCGGGAGAGGCTGGTTCCTAGGCTCAATCCCCAGTCACAGAAGTAAGAGAGCGGGAGAGGCTGGTTCCTAGGCTCAATCCCCAGTCACAGAAGTAAGTTAGAGGGTTAAAGCTGGTTCCTAGGCTCAATCCCCATGCAGCCACATAAGTATGTGAAAGGGTAGAAGCTGGTTCCTAGGGTCAATCCCCAGCCACAGAAGTAAGTGAGAGGGAAGAAGCTGGTTCCTAGGGTCAATCCCAAGCCACATAACTAAATGAGAGGGTAGATGGAAGCTGAGAAGCTGGTTCCTAGGGTCAATCCCAAGCCACATAACTAAGTGAGAGGGTAGAAGCTGGTTCCTACTCTCAGTCCCCATGCAGACACATAATAATGTGAGAGGGTAGAAGCTGGTTCCTACTCTCAGTTCCCATGCAGACACATAATAATGTGAGAGGGTAGAAGGTGGTTCCTAGGCTCTATCCCTTGCCACATAATTATGTGAGAGGGTAAGAACTGGTTCCTGGGCTCAATTCCCAGCCACATAAGTAAGTAAGGGGTAGGAGCTGGATCCTAGGCTCAATCCCCATTCAGCCACATAAGTGAGAGGGTAGAAGCTGGTTCCTGGGCTCAATTCCCAGCCACCTAAGTAAGTGAGAGGGTAGAAGCTGGTTCCTAGGCTCAATCCCCAGCCACATTATTATGAGAGAGAGAGAGAGTAAACTATGTTAATAATTGGGTGAAAGTGAGCTTGGTAATTAATCAGATACTATTTCCCTGACTCTGGCTACAAACTTTATATAATCCAAATACACACACATGCCTATACAGTGAAACCTCGTTAGTCCGGGCTCCATTATTCCGGAAACCTCGCCATCCGGACACTTTTCTCTTGGAACGGATTTCCACAACGTAAAAATGATTCGATAATACGGAAATTCGCGTTCCGGATCCGGACATCCATTTTGGGAACCAATCTTCCATTTGCTATTTAAAATGACTCGATAATCCGGGTACCAGTTCAGACTGGATTTCCCACCTACTATTTTTAGACATCATTCGGACTACTCTTTGCGCGTGACTGTTATAGAATGTCACCTGCAATTGTTACACATAGCCGCGAGCGCTTCACACTAATCAGCCAGATGATACAGGGGGGCAATTATGCTGTAAGGACAAAGCACATCTTACTCGTCGGTCAAGGTTTTTTAGTGCGTACATATATCATTTGTTGAGTTGGTAAATAATTAAGAGTACAGAATATCATTTTGCTCACGATCTTTCATCGTCTTTTGCATATGTTTGTTTCAGTGCACATTAATTTTCATTTTTTGTGACTGGCAAATATAAATCCAATCATTGTCACGATGCAACAAGAAATGGTCACAATTATCTGTCACCTACTTAAGGTTCTTTTTTCTTCTCTTAAAGAATGCTGATGTCAAGGATGGATTTAAATAAAATTAAACCATCATTTGTAAACATCAATTTAAACACATAATCATATATAGTCCTAAGCATATAATTTTAAATATAATTATTATTAATGGAAAACAAACATAAACACACACACACAGTGTACAATGAGAAAGTATGAAAGAAAGAAAGAAAAAAGAAGAAGAGAGATATGGATTGATTCATTAATACGGAAAATTCATTAATCCGGAAATTTAAACAAGGACCAAAGTGTCCGGACTAATGAGGTTTCACTGTATATCGAACCTCAAATATAAGTACAGTCTAAGTGTAACTTTGTACTGAAATGCATTTTAAATTAATGAATCAAAGGAATTCTGCTTGCTACACTGGCAACATATTGCAAGTGTAAAGATATTTCAATTAACATGCTTTGTGTAAATGTTCTGTACTTCATTATGTATTCACAGTATGTGATCAAATAAGTCCATCAGAATTCAGATTGGATAATTTCATTCTTTTAATATATTGATGTAATATATCATGAATTTGAGTGAGCTTTAGTAAATTCAGGTATAGTCCATCTGAGTGTTGTCTTTAACAAATTTAGATGAAATTTATCAGGATTACTTATCCCTTTCCTTCATACTTTGCAGGACACCATGAAAAGACCTATGCGAACAGCATGAAACCAGATCAGCCTTCGAGTAACTCGCAGGCTGATCAGGTCTTATGCTGTTCCCTGCTCCTCAGTGGTCTGGAAATGAGTATTTTGTTATTAGATTTTGTAAGGTTTAACTGTGGTTTTCTGCAGATCAGGCTTAATGTGATACCTATTGAGTGCGTCAAAATGAGTCTATATGAGGGAAAGGGTTAAAGCTGTATAGAATATCTCTTTATCTCTAGTACTGTTTCATTCCTATTTAGAGTGTTAGGATTACATATTCTTCATTAACCCTTAAGATACTGAAAAACAGAGCTGAACAATGTCCTCATTAAATGACTTAAGAGCTGAACAATGTCCTCATTAAATGACTTAAGAGCTGAAAAATGTCCTCATTAAATGACTTAAGAGCTGAAAAATGTCCTCATTAAATGACTTAAGAGCTGAAAAATGTCCTCATTAAATGACTTAAGATGCTGAAATATGTCCTCATTAAATGACTTGATCTACAACATCTTAATAAACATACTGTATTGGTTTGCAAACTTTGGCACAATAAAAGACATGCCGGCATGACTGGAGGCCTTGCACTTAAGTCAATAGCTTTATTATTATATACATTCATGATATTGCTACAGAATTTGACAGTGTCAATAGTTTATACGTACAGTGGAATCTCTCTGCAGCAACATCACAGAGAGGTGTTGCTGTAGAGAGGTATTAACTGTTTCCTGGTAAAACTAACGAGGAGAAAAAAGAACTGTTGCTACTGAGAGGATGTTGCTCAAAGGTATAATATTGGGAGGTTTTACCGTATACGGTAAATCTTTCCAGTGTTTATACAAATGTTTGTATGCATTTAGATGGTATTACAGACCATCATATAGCTACACTGGGAAAACAGGTTGTCAATGGTTGACCTGCTTTACACAAAGGAGCACAGGATTGCGTGTAAGCATCTGACATAGCCATGAATGAAAAGACTGGTCTTAAATATTCACTGTTAGAAACTGTAAAGGTGCATGCCATCTTGTGACTAGATTTAAATGCACTAGCTATCTCGCAGGATATTAACATTCAAGTAGGAATCCAGATCTTCCAAGAAAGAAGAACGGTACGATCATATTACTTATTGATTCCTGCCTCTCCTTCCTCCCAAAATCTGTGACAATATGACAAAACATATTGGACAAGATGAAAATCTGTCTGGCAATCTTAAGATTTATTTCACTGACTATGGATTAAATACGTGGGAAAAGACAATATCAAATCCAGTAACTATAAATGACCACCATTAACTTTGAGGGTTTCGGAGTGCCTCAAAAATTAGACTCCATATATTACATATTAATGGTATATATCAAGTGTACAATAAAGGTGCCCCTATTTCATAAATGTCAATCTAGCCTCATTACTGTGCTTAAAACAATCAATCATGTGAAACTATACCAGCAATGACCTTTACAACCAGTAAAATTCAAATCAGCTGGCAGGGTAACTCCTACATATCTTTTGAAATGTATTTCAGTACTTACATACAACAACAAAAGCTGTCAGAGGACAGCACGGTCGACTATTCAAAATGCTTGTTGGTAAATCAAATGAAATCTATTTCAATTCTTGCCCTTCACATACCCTGTACATAATAATAGTCAAAAATGATATACCTTGATAGTCTGATACCCCTTACTATTTTTATGAGACTAAAATAAATCCCATGCCTAGTTACTGAGACAAAAGCATAATAACACTGTGCATGCAAAACTTTAACCAAAATTCCAAGTTAGAAAAGGACCATAATTTGCATAAAATTCAGTCCAAAAGTTATCCTCCTTGGTTTACTAATGCCCCTGAAGACACTCCTTAACTTTCTAGTCAATTCCACAAGCAATTTCTGAGATATAAGCTGGATAGTACCGTATACACCGGCAGATTAGGCGAACTTTTTTTTCCAGAAAATTCAAGTTTATAGAGGAGGTGCGCCTTATATGATGATATACAGCTTTTCAGGTTTCTTTTTTCAATCACCGAGAAGTGAAAATTACCGGTATACGATCTCAGAAAATGGATATACTGAAAGCTAATGAATACGATAATATGACACAAAGTCTATACGAAACCATGATAAACAATACCAGATTATTGCTTTTGTTCTTATTAGTTATTCTACAGGTATATTTCATGATAAAATGATCGTGAGAAACTGAAACAACTTGATGGAAGCCATTTTCAATATAAACAAATAAGTTTATTTTACAGGACCTCATGATATATAGGAGAAACTTGACAGGTGGCAATTGTTACGTAATGTTTGTTAATTGGGAGAATTTTGACAGGTGACAATGGTCCCCAGTGTTAGAATGTGGGGACACGGTTGAGTAATGTCATGTTATGAAAATGTGTCACCTTTATCCTACCCGTCGTTAATGTAACGGTCTAACGGTAATCTTATGCCATGTGTAAATAAAACGGTTCACCGTATGATTAGCCCGGTGACGTACAGATAGTTTTGGGTCTGTCAAAATGTACGACGGTGCAAATTTCAAAACAAGATTTCGCCGCATACGTAGGGTTGGATATCGTTATTCACAATCGGTCCGATACCAATACTGATATGACGAAACGATACCGGTATTTTAACGATACTGATACTATGATTACTGTCAGTTTATCATATCAAAGCCTTTGTTGCAAATAAGCACTAATAAGGTAAATCATGTACTATAATCTGTTTTATTTATATTAACTACTCTTATGTAATGCTATGCTGTAAAGTATACCTTTGAGTATTTTCTTAATTTTTTTATGCTGTGTTTAGTTTTAAAACAACATACACATTAAATTATATAAAAGTCGTTGTACATTAATTTATTTTTTTTAATTCTTATTTTTTTTTTATTCAAGGAACATGGCAAGACTTAAACAGAACATTTTGGTGCTGGAGAAAAAAATCTAAGGAAAATCTTTTTAATATTTTAATAGCTATAGACAAAAAGAAATGATAACATATGCTTAACAAAACAGACAAATGATAATTACGACTAGAAATATCAAATTTACACATCTAATAACCACCATCAAAAAGTATTTATATTGACTAGATTTGACTTTAAACACAGTTAAGTTGAACTTAAAAGTGTACAGTCACTCTTTTGCACACAGAATATTGAGGGATTGAAAAAGAAATCTCAACTAAAAGAACTTAAATCTCTTCATCAGTAAGTCAGCATTCTTGAACAACAACCATTACAAACGGCCCTAACAAACTACGTTTGCCACCATTAATTTACTTAGAATAATATGCCCAAACTTTGGAATTTTTCGTACGGTTTCCAACACCGACCATTTCAGTTGTAAAAAGCCGTAAACTCTTATGTATTGTGTGCATTTCTATGACTTCAATTTTGGAGAAGGGGTGCAGAATACACAAGCTTTCAATTTGTTCGTAGTTTTTCAAGCTTTACCCCACCCACTAAGAAGTCTTATCGGTGTTCGGCGAAGTCTATACGAGTGTACGATTTCATAATTTAAATCGATATTAAAGCTTTGTCGTATATTTCCCTGTCAGAAATATGTTGTCTGGTTGTGATTTCTATAACATAATTGTGAAATAAATGCTATCGAAATCATTGTTCTCGTATTCATATTATGATTACATTGTTGTGACCCTCCCGGAATTACTTAATAATTAATTGACTACATACAGCCAAATGTGATTTTCGCATCGTCATTACTAAGACCAACAATGATTGCCATCATGTTATGATGGTATTGTTTTTATTATATAATTCAGACAATATTTTAGCTAGTTAGTTTCATTTTGGACAGAACTGTTCAGTTTAAGAAAATTGTATACATCAAATTCCATTTGGAAAGGGTCATGCGACAAACAAACAATAAGGTGTCAACATTTGAAGATTATTACTCAAACAACTGGCCATATTTAAAATCAACGTAACAATGCAAAATAAATGTAGTTGTAGTAGTAATATCTTCATTTACAACTCATCATTTTACATACAAGAAAATAATTATAAAATCAAAACGTTTAAATTAGTACAATGCCATTCCATATTGAATTATCAGAGATGAATATTTACACATTAAAATAACACTTGTTCATACTAGAGGTGTGAATAATGATTTTGTATGATTGACTTGCGGAAGCAGCAGAACTTTTTTTTTAAGTCCGCAAAACACCCGCGTCTAAACAAAAATGGCGGCCTCCTCGAGTGCGCATTATCATTCTTTTAAATAGATACTTTTTTTATTTTTTTATTTTAGGACTTTTTGTCAATTCTTCGTCAGTAAGTATTTTATAAATGGAAATGTTTATTTGTGAAATTAGGATTGTCCCATGACTTACTCTATATGTCAGTCAGTGCTGCTATTACACTCTATGGATCCTTATATTTTGTTCACGGTTAGTTATCTGTGTTTTAAGGCCATTTTTAAAGTTATTTGTTTACATTTTTACGTTTTAAAGACTTATTTATTAACACAATTACAGAAGTATCGAAACCAGGCACCGGTATTTTACGAAACGGTATATACCGGTACTTTACGAAGTTACTATTCGGTATTGGACCGATACCGGGAATCGGTGTCCAACCCTACGCATACGATACTATAAGTGATTTTTTTTTTCAAATAAGTTGCCCTGAAAGTTAGGATGCGCCTAATACATAGCTGCGCCTAATCTGACCGTGTATACGGTATCTTGAATGCAACAAGAAAGTCAGTAGAACTGACAGATGCTCCCCGAAGAACGTCATTGTTACAAATAAGGCCTTGGTCAATGGGTGGGAGGATATGTTGAAATCCCCATTCCTAAATCATATCTATTCTCCTCATCAGATGAGATGTTTTACCAACTCTAATTTGGAGACTTTAAGTAACAGTTTACTATTTCATATGATAATACGTGTTACTCATCAGATCTTTCACTGATTTTTTTTAAGTTTTTATACTACTAAAAATTAAGTCATACATTTCAATGTGTGCTCATATCAAAGAGGTTAACCAACACTCTTGACATATGACTGGATATTTGAAATAGTGTATAATGGCCTAAACAACAATTAGCTGACATGATTATGATTGACATTACTAGCATACTGAATTTTGTGGGGTTTTGTTTAAATGATATCTCCTGTTAAATTAGGCAAATGACATGAATATTAGTCAACAACATGGTAGTAGGGGCCATAACTCTGTGAATAATTGAGGAACCAGGTCACGCCGACGATATGCATATCTACTCTTGGTGATAAAGCTTCCCATAAAGTTTTGTTGAATTCAAGCCATTAGTTCCTGAGAAATAGCCCGGACAAGAATCATGCAATATGTGCTATAGGCCAAAAAGTCAAGGGGCCTTAACTCTTTGAAAAATTTAGGAATCGGGTCATGCTGACGATATGCGCATCTCCTCTTGGTAATAAACCTTCCCATAATGTTTCGTTGAATTCAAGCCATTAGTTCCTGAGAAATAGCCCAGACAAGAATCATGCAATATGTACTATAGGCCAAAAAGTCAAGGGGCCTTAACTCTTTGAAAAACTTAGGAATCGGGTCATGCTGACGATATGCCCATCTCCTCTTGGTAATAAAGCTTCCCATAAAGTTTCGTTGAATTCAAGCCATTAGTTTCTGAGAAATAGCCGACAAGAATCATGCAATATGTACTATAGGCCAAAAAGCAAGGGCCTAACTCTTGAAAAATTAGGAACGGTCAGCGACGATATGCATCTCTCTTGGTATAAAGCTTCCCATTAAGTTTCGTTGAATTCAAGCCATTAATTCCTGAGAAATAGCCCGGACAAGAATCATGCAATATGAACTATAGGCCAAAAAGTCAAGGGGCCTTAACTCTGTGAAAAATTTAGGAATCGGGTCATGCTGACGATATGCGCATCTCCTCTTGGTAATAAAGCTTCCCATAAAGTTTCGTTGAATTCAAGCCGTTAGTTCCTGAGAAATAGTCCGGACAAGGAAAGTGTGACGGACGGACGGACGAACGGACGGACGAAGCGGCGAATATGTGCGTCGCCTTCGGTGAGCATAAAAATTTGACCAAAATTCTAAAGTAAAAGGGGGCCATAATTTTTAATATATTCCATCAAGTGTTATCTTCCTTTAAAGTATGATACCCCTAAACATAATAAAGATGTTTCAAATCAATCCCATGCCTGGACTCTGAGATATAAACATGAAAGTACCTTGCATGCAAAACTTTAACCATAATTTCTAAGTTAAAAAAGGGGCCATAATTGTAAAATTTTCATCAAGAGTTATCTACCATGAAAGTATGATACCCCTAAACAAAATAAAGATGTTTCAAATCAATTGCATGCCTGGATACTGAGATATTAGCATAAAAGTAGGCCATTGATCAAACCCACAACCTTTTTTTAGATTCCGAGGCAGATGCTCTACCCATATGGCAACCAGGACCGGAATTTATGCTTATATACTTAAATACTCATTATGAAAAAAATGTCGTTGTGAAAAGAAGAAATATTTTAAAAAAATTTGCGGCAGTATAAACAAACGCTGGAGCATTATTTTCACGTTTTCGTCGTATAGGCCATATTTTATCGAAGTATTGGCATAGTTCATCTTTTTTTTTCCATTACCGTCATCGTTCGAATATTAGCCGCATTCGTGGATAAGCCGCATCCCGAAAACTGTCCCCAAATCGGTTAAAAAACGCCTAATACAGTATAAAAGCCGCGGACAAATCGTCGGGATCGGCCATTTTGGTATCCCATAATTTTTACACGCTGCGTAATTTAAAGTAGTCATAACCCGTACCCATAACACGTAGCCGAATAGCTTACTTGTGTTCGGCCCATAACAGACAGTTATTGTTTGACAATGTGAAGGAAGATCTGAAAAGATCTGTTTGACAAAGTGAAGGAAGATCTGAAAAGATCTGTTTTACAATCGAAGTTTGCTAGGCAAGCTCGAAAGCAAGAATGAAATTTGGTCAAAATGATTCTGCTTATAAAGCGAATCGTAGCTGAATGTGTCATCTCAATACATTCTCAAATATGTCAGGTAAGTGCCAGGTTAGTATTGATTAACCTGTGGTACACAGTGTCAAAGTGACACCCCATCCCACCCGACGCCATCCCTGTTCGACCTCCCTCATTGAATATCGGCCTGTGATTGGCTGGATTTTTTCACACATTTTACCTAAAAATACTACACTAAAAAATCAAGAAAAACAACACAAAAACACCAAATTTCAAATAAAAAAAATTATTATTTCATATAAATCGTTTAATTATAAAAGTAAAATATGTCATTAAATTGTTCCTTATTTTACGTGATGCGCCGTAACCTTTAATTAATACGAATCTGCAGAATAGTACACAAAATGGCGGCGCTTGTAAAAGACCGATTCTCGGTAGATTTATGTTCGGAAAAAAGTAAACTATGTTGTAATACCATATATAAGCCGCATGCACAGTTTAAATTGATGAAATTTAGCATGAAACTGCGGCTAATATTCAAACGATTACGGTAATATTTAACTATTTCCTTCCTGAAAAAGTTCCCTTCCAGTCCTTAATCAATCGTAAGGACCTTATATTGACTTCTCTTGGATTTAAACAGTCATTATTTCACTTACATCTGCCGTTTGCAACCAGCAGCTTACAGTCAGCTATGAAGCTGTCTGAGGACCATATACCATGCTCTTCACGTGCGCCTTTGCTGTAGACGATCATCGTGGTTTTTGACTGTTTTTACATTGCATATACGTAATGGATAAAGATAGCCAATATGTTGTTTACCACTTTCAAATGGTGTTGGAACACAACTCTGTATATACTTCCCTTAAATTCGAAAGTACAAGCGCACTGTCTTTTTCTCACAATATCATGGTGGCACCGAGGATATGAGAGATTTCCTTCACATGCTTTTTCGAGTTGCTTTATCTTTGGGTTTAGGTCTTTGCCTAGGTAACAAATTTTCTTTACCGGTAAGTAAGCATCTCTGACCTGAGTAGTATTGATCAAACCTGAGAAAAATCTAATGTCAAAGGTCAAAATGTTGGTAATTAAATTTTGTCATCAACTGATCTGAGATTGTTTAGGTTTTTTTGTTGTTAATATTTTTCATTTGTATTTACAATATTTTTTGAAATGGGAAGGAAACACTATAAAACAGCACCATTTACCTTCTTTTGGATTTTTTTAACCCTCAAAATTGCAGGGACTATCTAATATGAAGGGGTACAAAGTTTAAGGAAAAACCCGGTTTCAAACCTCTGAGAGCACCCTGATTAAAAACTGTACAGAATATAAAATAAATTTAAATCTGATCAGGCTTTGCTTGGCTGTAACATCTAAGCTAAAAAGAGGTAAAGCTGCATGATATTCAGTTTAAAGCAATAAGTGCAGTCAAGCAATCCAGTAACTTTTCATCTTACACAAGGTTGAACCCAAGTATACAAGTATGTGAGGGACCGGCTTCAGCAAAACTGTCACATAAAATGTGCCACTTACCGTTCATCAAAGGTCGTCCATCAAATTTACATTTCTTATGATATAGCGAGGGAAGTGTTATTATTTTAAAAGATGGAGAAGGTGTTTACAATAACAGGTGGTAAAATCAACAAACCGAGAGACTGGGGTCTGAGTGGCATACCTGTCTTTATGGTTATACATGTAGGCTTTGTATCGCCTTTGTTTAAAATTTAGAATACAGGCAGTGTTTAAAATGTTAAACTTGCCATTAAAAATTTTAAATGATTTGACACATTCCATAAACATCTTTTGTTATTACTTATACTAATGATCATCAGATATGCGAGCAGTGGTAGTATTAAATATAGAAGTCGTTAATGTTGATAATGGTAGGCAGTGTAGTAACTGTAGCAGCAGTACAGTAATGAGAATAGTTATAGTAGTAGTTAATAGATGATTAGCAATGTTGTAGCAACAGCAGTAGCTGTGGTTTTAGAAGTGGTGGGGGAGTAATGGTAGAAGTAATTAATAGCAGCAGCAATAGTAGTGGTAGCAGCAGTAGTTAATGGCATATTAGCACTGGGGTAGCAACAGTAGTACAGTGCTGGTAGATGTGGGTTTTAAAGTTGTAGTAGTAGCAGCAGTAGTAGCAGTAGTAGTAACAGAATGATCATGACTTAAGTCAGGTGCGTGATTTTTCAGTGGGCCATTTCAATATATATTACATACTGGTGAATTCCGCTTGCAGCCAGCTTAAACAAGCTTTAATCAGTTTCATCTATGTTTTTCTAATGTGCTTGTAAACAGCAATATGTGAACAGGATGCATGTTGAGGAAGGACTTCATTTTTGATAGCTAGTTTAACACTGACTTTCGTATCTGATACACAATATTGTATTATCACAGATTCTGATGAACCTAAAGAATAAAGCAATCTTTCCTAAAAGCTCGCCTGAGCAGGTGTGTGAGCATTATGCACTCAGGTGAGCTAAAGAATGATGAGTCACATTCACTGAGATAAACAGATGGACCTGAAAATTCTTATTTCTGATACACAATATTGTATAATCACAGATGCTGATGAACCTAAAGAATAAAGCAATCTTTCCTAAAAGCTCGCCTGAGCAGGTGTGTGAGCATTATGCACTCAGGTGAGCTAAAGAATGATGAGTCACATTCACTGAGATAAACAGATGGACCTGAAAATTCTTATTTCTGATACACAATATTGTATAATCACAGATGCTGATGAACCTAAAGAATAAAGCAATCTTTCCTAAAAGCTCGCCTGAGCAGGTGTGTGAGCATTATGCACTCAGGTGAGCTAAAGAATGATGAGTCACATTCACTGAGATAAACAGATGGACCTGAAAATTCTGATTTCTGATACACAATATTGTATAATCACAGATGCTAATGAACCTAAAGAATAAAGCAATCTTTCCTAAAAGCTCGCCTGAGCAGGTGTGTGAGCATTATGCACTCAGGTGAGCTAAAGAATGATGAGTCACATTCACTGAGATAAACAGATGGACCTGAAAATTCTTATTTCTGATACACAATATTGTATAATCACAGATGCTGATGAACCTAAAGAATAAAGCAATCTTTCCTAAAAGCTCGCCTGAGCAGGTGTGTGAGCATTATGCACTCAGGTGAGCTAAAGAATGATGAGTCACATTCACTGAGATAAACAGATGGACCTGAAAATTCTTATTTCTGATACACAATATTGTATAATCACAGATGCTGATGAACCTAAAGAATAAAGCAATCTTTTCTAAAAGCTCGCCTGAGCAGGTGTGTGAGCATTATGCACTCAGGTGAGCTAAAGAATGATGAGTCACATTCACTGAGATAAACAGATGGACCTGAAAATTCTTATTTCTGATACACAATATTGTATAATCACAGATGCTGATGAACCTAAAGAATAAAGCAATCTTTCCTAAAAGCTCGCCTGAGCAGGTGTGTGAGCATTATGCACTCAGGTGAGCTAAAGAATGATGAGTCACATTCACTGAGATAAACAGATGGACCTGAAAATTCTGATTTCTGATACACAATATTGTATAATCACAGATGCTGATGAACCTAAAGAATAAAGCAATCTTTCCTAAAAGCTCGCCTGAGCAGGTGTGTGAGCATTATGCACTCAGGTGAGCTAAAGAATGATGAGTCACATTCACTGAGATAAACAGATGGACCTGAAAATTCTTATTTCTGATACACAATATTGTATAATCACAGATGCTATGAACCTAAAGAATAAAGCAATCTTTCCTAAAAGCTCGCCTGAGCAGGTGTGTGAGCATTATGCACTCAGGTGAGCTAAAGAATGATGAGTCACATTCACTGAGATAAACAGATGGACCTGAAAATTCTGATTTCTGATACACAATATTGTATAATCACAGATGCTGATGAACCTAAAGAATAAAGCAATCTTTCCTAAAAGCTCGCCTGAGCAGGTGTGTGAGCATTATGCACTCAGGTGAGCTAAAGAATGACGAGTCACATTCACTGAGATAAACAGATGGACCTGAAAATTCTGATTTCTGATACACAATATTGTATAATCACAGATGCTGATGAACCTAAAGAATAAAGCAATCTTTTCTAAAAGCTCGCCTGAGCAGGTGTGTGAGCATTATGCACTCAGGTGAGCTAAAGAATGATGAGTCACATTCACTGAGATAAACAGATGGACCTGAAAATTCTTATTTCTGATACACAATATTGTATAATCACAGATGCTGATGAACCTAAAGAATAAAGCAATCTTTTCTAAAAGCTCGCCTGAGCAGGTGTGTGAGCATTATGCACTCAGGTGAGCTAAAGAATGATGAGTCACATTCACTGAGATAAACAGATGGACCTGAAAATTCTTATTTCTGATACACAATATTGTATAATCACAGATGCTGATGAACCTAAAGAATAAAGCAATCTTTCCTTAAAGCTCGCCTGAGCAGGTGTGTGAGCATTATGCACTCAGGTGAGCTAAAGAATGATGAGTCACATTCACTGAGATAAACAGATGGACCTGAAAATTCTGATTTCTGATACACAATATTGTATAATCACAGATGCTGATGAACCTAAAGAATAAAGCAATCTTTCCTAAAAGCTCGCCTGAGCAGGTGTGTGAGCATTATGCACTCAGGTGAGCTAAAGAATGATGAGTCACATTCACTGAGATAAACAGATGGACCTGAAAATTCTTATTTCTGATACACAATATTGTATAATCACAGATGCTAATGAACCTAAAGAATAAAGCAATCTTTCCTAAAAGCTCGCCTGAGCAGGTGTGTGAGCATTATGCACTCAGGTGAGCTAAAGAATGATGAGTCACATTCACTGAGATAAACAGATGGACCTGAAAATTCTGATTTCTGATACACAATATTGTATAATCACAGATGCTGATGAACCTAAAGAATAAAGCAATCTTTCCTAAAAGCTCGCCTGAGCAGGTGTGTGAGCATTATGCACTCAGGTGAGCTAAAGAATGATGATTCACATTCACTGAGATAAACAGATGGACCTGAAAATTCTTATTTCTGATACACAATATTGTATTATCACAGATGCTGATGAACCTAAAGAATAAAGCAATCTTTCCTAAAAGCTTGCCTGAGCAGGTGTGTGAGCATTATGCACTCAGGTGAGCTAAAGAATGATGAGTCACATTCACTGAGATAAACAGATGGACCTGAAAATTCTTATTTGGGGTCCATGTCCAAAACTAATATCATGTCTGGATGGGTCAAACACCTTTGCCTTTGCCGATTGCTCCTTTATCTGAAGTTGCTAATGTGGGCTGAATTACAGGTACATCCCTGGGGTTAAAGACATTATCCCTATACACTATGCATGAGACCAGGGTCAAATAATGTGTGATTGTAAAATAGTATATTATAGGAATGTCAAGAAATGGAACACCTCCATGGCTAACATAACAATGTTTGTAGATAATACACCTGGATTACGCCTATATACACATATATGATTGTCTTGTGTATTGATTACGGTTGTATGCAACACAATGTGTTGAAAACCAAGAAACAAACAGTTAATGGTATATACAGGTAATATCAATCTAACATCACATAATAACATTCAGATCTTGCAACATTATATAACTTTACATCTGAACTCAAAAGCCATTTCTTTTTAAATCTCGGTTGTTTGCTTGTATGGGTTGTAATTATGTCCCATCTACAGTATTTCAGTCATTTGGAGACTATAATGTCTACCTGAGACAAATATAGTGTTGCCACCCAGCAATATCACACTTTAGACATAAGGCATGATACCAAACTCAGTCACATAATCCTGACATCTGGGCCAACCAGTCCTGGAACTACCCTTAATAAATCTAAATACTAAGCTAGGGAGCTGTATCAAAATCATTTTTATCAGCTTTGGCTATGCTACAAGGGATCAAACCCAAGACTACTGGTCCGATGGACCACTGAGCCTCCTGAACCTGATAAATCTTGATCATGAACTGCTCTGTTTAACTGAAATCTTTTGCAAAATGTGTTTATTTAACAATGCATGAACAAATTATGCAACATTGTCCATAAACATGACCTTAAGGCCTAGGGTCCTTTGGCAAATTTAACAAAGGCCAGATAATTGGTAATGTCAAGATAATGGGAGCAGGAGTTATCTAATTGGAGATAACAGATACTCTAGCGATGGGTGAACTTAGTTTAAATACTTTACAGTGCACTGTAATCACCTTATATACCTATATACAGGAGGCATTGTGTTTTGTGTCTTTCATCAATACTGTCACATATTAACTCCTTGACAATAAAAGCTTGTTCAAATTATAACCACATGTTCATTGACTAAGAAAGACTTGGAGACAAGGAAGAATTGGATTGTGGGAAATTTAGTCTATATTCTGACTGTGTATTAAACAATGATGACACAGAAACTAGCCATTTTGATGAATAAGTCTGAATCACCTTACACATAATTCAATAAGTTGTTGGTTTCCAATTACATCTAAAAAAAAATAGGGTTGATATGGACAGCTAAACTTTTTAACTTTTCTCCATTTTTACCTTATTTTTTAGAGGAATTGACGAAAAACAGCATTTTGCAACCATAATAGCTCAAATGCTACGAAAAAAAAGTTTAGGGTTGGTACAAAAAAAATAGGGTTGGTTGGGTTAGTGGAAACAAGTAACTAATTGTATAGTCAAATTTGAGACAAGTCTGTATAACTCTATAGAACAACAAATTTTAATAAAGTTACCTTCTAAGGCTTTCTCAGTTGTATTTTTTTTTATTAGCTGGTCTCACCAAAGCACCTTTCGCCTAACCACTAACAGATTTGTTCAAGTCTTGACCCCAGTATAATAACCAAATTCATGTACCTTGGGAAGGACTAAATGTCTGAATTTAGCTTTCAAAAATTGAAGCAGGTAGAGAACCAGAACCAGCAATCAACTTCTGATTGGTTGTAATTCATGTAAATTCTGGGAAACCAGCACATGATATGTACACAATTGGATCATCTCGGATATCTTCCAAAAGCAACATGTCAGAAATGTTATGATAAAAAAAATGGCTGTCATAATGGAATTACAAATCCAAATTAACATATGGCTTGCAGCTATCATATCAGATAAAAATGACCCAAGGCTTTAAATCTGTCCTTTTAAAATGATAAATGGCACAATGATATTTGCGGGGGAAAAAATGTGAAAATTGCTTGAAATGTCACCAGTCATTCACAGACACTGCATTTATGTAATTACTTAACTTTCAATTAAGGACAATCATAGTTCATGAAGTGAATCATAGGTATTTGGCTCATATGTCCACAATCCATTCCTATTTCATACATATATGTATTATATAGGAAATAGGTTTTGGACATACAAGCTTAATACCTTTGAAGTGAATTATACGAATAGTTATTTTCTTATAAAGGGAAATTCACCTTTATGACTTGTACTCATGGCTCTCCCTCTCTGTTTTGGGGAAACAGTACCTCTACCTTCAGGGGGAATTTTAAGCATTTTTTGCTGCACATACATACAATAATTATGCTATGAAAAGGTACAAAAACTTCCTGTCCTGCAGCTTTATTGTGCAAAACTGAAATGGAAATCAAAATGGTATACTGTACAACAATCTATCACTTTACCATTCTTGTTATTTATGTGTGCTATTCTATTTTTGATTGTAGGGGACATTTTGCTTGGAAATGGGGGAGGTGTGGGGGGGGGGGGGGGGAGGAGAAGTAAATAATAACATACCTTTTGGAAGGGGAATGGTATCTTATACAGACACTAAACAATGGAGATTAACTTATATTAACTTAAACAGTAGAAAATAATGTTGCGTACATACACAGTAACATAGTATATCCTGGTATTAGTTGTTCTGCAACTGATAGTTATGAAAGTTGGAACCTACCCTTTCCATCTCCACGAATTCCTCGTCCAACTGTGTGCCCTTGGCACCTCCCACCTTCTCGCTGACATACTGAAAGTAAAAGCAATTGTCATTGTAATTTTGAACGAAGATAAAGGGAAAATCTGTTTGTGAATTTAAAAAATCAATGGTTTCCTAGGGGGACTGGTTCACTAAACTGGATAGATTCTACATTTATTTCACTGATACCCACTATATATTTCTAAGCAGATGTAGAAGTTTTGGAACACAATTGTCAAGGCTTGAATAGATACAGGGCAGACACTCTAAGGCCACCAGGACCGGTTTGCCACCGGGACCAGTTCCCGCTTGCCACGGGGACCCATTCCTGCTGGCCATCTGGACCGGTTCCAGCTGACCACCAGGACCAGTTCCCACTGGCTACCAGGACCAGTTTTCGCTGGCCACCATGACCGGTTCTCGCTTAATGGTCACCATCATCAACATGCAGAAGTACATTGTAATATGTGCCCTCTCTGCTGAAAAATCTCAACATCATGAAGATCTATAATTCCCTAATTTACTGACATAGAGAATAAGACAAAGGACAGTCCTTATTGCCTCCGAAGTTTGTGTAGTTGTGTAGATATAAAATCTGAGATTTTTGAGTAGAGGGAAGTGTTTCATAAAATACAGGGCTGAGTTGCTCAGAGAAAGTATTGCAGCATCACATATTCTGTTTTCATCGTGCTCTATGCAACATTTTATTATTTTGTGGAAGAAAGTGTTTTCAAGATGGCATCTAAGGTAGACAATATTTATTTTCAATTTGAAACTAATATCAACTTGCAAGATTTAGCAAATAATCGATGCATTTAACTGGCATATGAACACTAATTTTATAAATCAAAACAGAAATGACAAACAACATTTTTCGAATATGAAAATCCAAAACCTTGTCGGCCAAATTTGTAAACCATGTTACTTCGTGAGGCACCTTTGATGAGTAACTTCCTCTGTCACGAAACTTAACTCTTTCCCTCATATAGACTCATTTTGGCGCACTCAATAGGTACCACATAAAGCCTGATCTGCAGAAAACCACAGTTAAACCTTACCAAATTTAATTACAAAATCCTCATTTCCTGACCACTGAGAAGCAGCGAACAGCATAAAACCTGATCAGCATGCGAGTTACTCGCAGGCTGATCTGGTTTTATGCTGTTCGCATAGGTCTTTTCATGGTGTCCTCTATGAGGGAAAGGGTTAATTTAGCAACATCCGGTTGCATATGATACAAATTTAGTGAAAAGTACATAGAAACTTATTGAAACAACTTGTGTATGCAACTTGCCCCAGATATGGACCCTTAACACAGCTACTTGCATTTAGTAAAGGTTAATGCTTGCAACTGTTTGCAACTTTCTTTTCTATTAACTACAATACAACAGGGATGCAAACATTAACATTCTTGTAAATAGAAATTACTGATTTTATTTCATACCTATAAAACCATGGATAGAATATTCTGACTCAATAAATATACCAAAAATTAATGGGACTAAATTTCATTTACAGTATGTTCTCAATGTACGTTAGTGAATAGTGAATACTTATAAAAAACAAAAAAGGCCCTTTTGTTTCCAGACAAAATAACTAGCCTCCGTCTCTATCTATCTACTGTTGGCTAATCTTGTCTGATAAACTCGTACATTTCCAAGCAACAATTTCTCTTGGGTATAGTTTGTAGTAAATTGATTTACTGAAATGTGCCACTTGATCGAAAAGGAACAAATTTAATCAGCAAACTTGACTCCAACATTGCTAGAACATTCTGCCCCAAGTAGTGACAACTCCCCTCTATTGATCCCCATACTGAAGCAGACCTGGCACTGCTTGATAGACAGATGAAGCAATCAACCTCAAGTCATCTCATGGATAAAACATGATTGAATGATTAGCTTAGGTTCATGCTAACCCCCAAATATTGATCAGGTAATCCACAATTAGAGAGATCAAAAGATACCAACCCTAAATATACTATCAAATGAGTGGTAGTAAGAGTGAGACATTACTCAGCTGCCAGTACGGTTTCATTGATGAGCACTCCTAGTCTTTTATCTATCTTTCAATTGGTACTAAGGGTAAAAAAAAGGTCAAATATGTTATCTTAGGCAAAAGCTTTTTTTTTTTTTTGAAAGTGAAAAATTAATAGGCTATATTTCCTAGGCTATTTTCAGAAAATCTATCGAGCACTGTCTATTCTGGCAACTGGCGGCACTAACTTTGAATCAGGCACTCACATGGGTAAATAATTTATCAAAAGGAGGAAACAGATTTGCATGACACTGTACAGTCCCTCTCTGAGGAGAAAAAAAACAGGCCTCAAGCAAGAGGCTAGAGACCTGAACAAAGGCTGACCTACTATCACTAATACTGCAGAGATCTGATCAATTGCCCAATATGGCTAAACTATTAGAATGTAATAAGGTAGCACATTTAACAACACTAAATGTTAAGTATATAATTATACAGAGGTCTCATGATTCCTCAATGTTGCAAATCATTGAATACCGAGGGTGACTCAAGCTACAAGCTTGGTCCCTTAATTTAGCTAGCCCTTAAATCTTACTCTGTATAAATATTAGGGTGATTACAAAATCCTCATTTCCAGACCACTGAGGAGCAGCGAACAGCATAAAACCTGTTACTCGCAGGCTGATCTGGTTTTATGTTGTTCGCATAGGTCTTTTCATGGTGTCCTCTATGAGGGAAAGGGTTAACACATCGTCAAACCTCTAGAGAGTATGAAGGGGAATATCAACACCATTGTGTAAAACGTATTTTTGCACAACTGATCATGAAAAAACTGTGACGGGTCCTCCTGATTAATCAACTGTCGTTAAAGGAACTGATTTTGTTTGTTTGTGAAAGAGATATCATAGATAGAAAAAGAGAAAGAAGAGAGCTGCCCATGATAAACAAAATACAGCACAATTGGTGTTTATTCCAAGCATGTAAAAATAGATCATCGCTGCCATATATAAAACTAAAACAAAGGTTGTCAATCAAATTATCAGTAAATCAAAATAAAATATATTTGACTTAATGCTCACATGAAAGGCTTATAAGAATGCCTATTTTTTCTAATGACAAAACATATTTTATGTTAAAAAAAGGACTTTCATTAAAGGCTAAACAGAACAAAATAATTAATGAAAACACAACCATTTAGGTATCAACACTTTTGCCATCTGAATGATTCCTTGAAAATGGCGATTCTTCAAGTTTTTTGCCAGTCCCGTCTGACCTAAAGGAATCGCAAGACCACTGTATTTATCAGTATTCATATTTCTCTTAATGTTATCTGATACATAGAGCTCTAAATGAAATTTGACGAAAGCCAAAAGCCGAAAATTGAGGACCCATTCACAATTGTAAAGGGACCCAAACTGATTTATAATTAAAAAAATTTTTTTGTTAGAGGCATGGTTTAGCCATTTCTACTCACCTGAATTAATATTAATTTCAAACTCAAAGGTTCTTCTCTTCCAAAATATCTTTGATTCTTGAAAATATAAACCATTCCCTACCTTTTTGCAGAAAAATAGCATGGCATTCTGTCATATATAACACACTTTTCTTCTCACAATATCAGCAAAAACGTTGCTTCTTTTTTTCACAATATTGAGAAAAACAACACTGATTTTCACAAATGAACTTGAAGGGATGCCGGGACCTATTCATAATTCAAGGAAAAAAATCACTGTTTATAGTAACACAAAATGTTTAACTTATATATTTATCTGTACTCCATATTTCTCTTAATGTTATCTCCATTCAAGAGTTCTAAGAAAAATATTTTTATGTTCTCACTTAAGGATTCATAAACCCCAAACCCTTGACGAAGAAATTAAAAAAAATAAAATATTTGGAGTCTTCCTATATATTCAAAGAACTGCTGCCAAGAAAAAAATCTTTTCTCCAAAACTAGAGTCCATGGCTCTTAAGTAGATTAGTGAGAACCCTTACTGCGAGTGCATAAAACTATAAATTCAGAACAGCCCCCAATTTGAAAGCTAACAAGGTTTTGTTTGTTTGAGGGGTTTAACATCCCACCGACAGTCATTTAGAGACTTATGTCTACTTGCGACAGATAGTCATAATAGTGCAGCCAAACTGCAGTATCATGCAATAGACATGTGGCACTGGATCTACCCTTATATATGCTGAGCGCCAAGCAAGGGAGCTTCACTAATACCATTTTTACGACTTTGGTATGTCGAGGCCTGGGATTGAACCCACAACCTCCCACTCCTTAGGCGAACGTTCTAACCTCTCGGCCACCAGGGATGATCAAACAAGGTTTTATATTTTGCTTTAAACTTTTCAGAGTCAAAAGTGCATTAAGTCTGATATGCCTTATGTTCATACACAGTGCTCAGTGGTGTAGTAACCTTTACTTCCTGACTTATCATATAAACATAATATTATATACTATATAATACAAATTTTTGGTTTGATGAACATTAATTCAATAAACTTGCAAAAGTTAAATAAAACGATTCTGCTTCACTGTGCAGACTGCTTCAATATTTTTTGGCAAACAAAGCCTGAGGAGACCCTGATCAGACACCCCTAAAAGAGCTGTCTGACAAATCTGGGCCTGCTCTGATTGACACGAGAAGGCATAATGTTGTAAATGAGTGGTAAAAGGTTATTTGCTGTCTTCATATAAGAGATATCTAAGAGTAAGAATGTAACAGTATATTCATATATTTTTAAATCTGCCTTGTAAAATTAACAAAATACATATTAAATAATATATATATATATAAGTTAAATACCTATATAACTTTTTTTTATGAGCACTTTAACACTAATTCAGTACAAAGCTAGTCTTTGAAATAATGCAATAATTCAGATGTCTGCTCATCTTTGAAGTTTAAATCCAGTTGGGAAAATAGGAGAAAAAAAGTAAATTTTAAACTGTAAAGATTAAGCTTTTTGATTTTTTAATCAGGTTCTTTCTGTCAATATGTATGTATATAAGCTCCAGAGATATACAGAAAACAAGGTCATTCACTAGTTATTTATAACTTTGGTTTTACCAAAGTACTGATAATCAAACAGTCAAACTGCTGCATGTCTAGCAGACAGAAGCCCATATTTAAGTGCCTGGTGACTTCTTTGCAAGCCGTTCTCTTATTTGAATTGTAAAAACATCAATTTAAGAATTTCCCTTTTTTTTCCCACTAAATATATATAACAGCAATTATTTGTTGTCAGCCATCCATTGTTCCTCATTTATAAAACATTTTTGTTGTAAAAATGTAAACCTTTTGTTATATTTCACCGTTTGTCTTCATTCATATTCAACAAATTACAAATACTTATTTAAATGATTGAAATATAAAACAACAAGGTTATTCAAACTTCACGTACACATCTTCTGTATCACCGATAAACAAGGATATTTCAAAATTATTCGGATAATTTTTCACTCAATTTCACACTGAAACTAAATGTTTCTTTTATCTGAGAATAAAGTAAAAAATAAACTATAGAACGACAGAAAATAAATTACCTGATTTGCTTTATTAAGTTGTTTTTTAAATCCAGCCAGCGACATTTTAAAATGCTTTTGTTGTGTATTCCAATATTTGACGTTTCAATTTAGCATTGTGCAACGGAAGTACTCCCACTGACCGGTGTTATCGTAAGAACTACACTTTTGTGTAAATCGATTTTCATAACACATGATGAGGCAATGATCAGCGCTCACAACTTGTCACAAATTTACATATTTGTACTCTTACAAGACAATTGATAAGAAAGGTAGACGAATCTGATGGTGTTTTATAATACATTTATTGATTTGATACATGCTGTTCTAACTTCAATCCATTGAAATTTAAAGTCATGAATTATTGTTTTTCGCCCCTCTCATGACTCGGATTTTTAAAGATTCAACATGGTGGTTACAACAATTTTAGATATAACTCAACATTTAATCTATAAAAATACCTAGAAATTCATATTGTTTTTATTTTATCAGTTGTATTAAATGATTTCATCCTGTTTTAATGGTGCCACTTGCCTACAATATGCAAGCCCTGGGCTGAAAAAAAGTCAATTAGGCCTGCCTTGTGTTCAGTGAAGTCAACAATAGCTAACATTAGCAGTTGCACCCCAGTTATATCACATTGTATAGAACGTAAGCAGGATACCAACTCGCAACATGAAGGGTGCTTTGGACTAAAGTTGTAACATACCTGATTACGGATCCAAAGGCTGTGGGTTCAAAGGGGCTAGGATTTCTCATGACCTTCCCAAGGGCAAATTACATTTTCAAAACCAGGAACAGTCGAGAGCGATTAGTATAAGTTGTCAGAACTAGATTCTCAATCAACTTGAAATAAATGTTTAAACTAACTCGCAGTTGTCAGCTAATGGAAGCTTTTGGCTATTTGTACTGAAAGAAGGGCTAGAGTTTCCTGCATGTATGCATGATCTGCATCAGTAGCACTTAACCTTGGTTTAACCAGCTATGGAGATAAGAGCAGTCTCACATTAATCAGACTTTAATCTTTCACTTCAAGTAGACGTGAATTTATGTCTTGGCATACAGAGCTGACCTCAATCCCGGAAAGATGTCCTCTGTTTGTCCATGCATACATTTTTGTAGCTCATATTCTAAACTGTCTGCATAGCAATGTATGTATATTGTTTCAATTTACCATCTTAAGTTCAGTGAATTTATATTCATCAAGTCATGAATTTGTACATCAGAATAATTATGAAGTAAATGGATGAAATTGCAAAGTTAAACACAAACTTTATGTTGTTAAGAAGGTGCCTTAATCAATTCCTGTTTTTAATTGTGAAAAGTTTGTAAAATTGGACTGTCTTTTATTCATCTGTATAGATCCAATTTTTATACTTGTGACACCATGAAACTTTTGTTTAGTCATTAAAAAGTTAGTAGGGTGTGATAGAAATGGCAAATATTTTGTTTCAGTTTTAAGAAATAAAGCTATGGTCCAGTGGAAACATACCAGACTGCAAATCTGATGGTTGTGGGTTAGAGCTCCGTTGGAGCAAGGATTTTCCATGACCTGCCCAAGTGCAAAGTACTGGTCCAACCCAGGAACTGTTGAGAGGGATTACCCATAGTAAAAGTTTTAAGAATTAAAATATTCAGATAAGGCTGATAAATGACATTTTGATTGGATCATCTTGCTTTATTTATAATTTTTATTTCAAATATAATTTATTTACATTGCCTAGAGCTGTACGGAGTCTAAGAGATGTTAATAGACTTACTCAAGAATAACAAACACAGTGGTTCTTCCAAGTTCTATGTAGGTACAAACACATTTTTACCATTAGAAATGAATGAAGGTCTACAAAGAATAATAATGTATTTACTATTGAGCTGCATGCCTTTCTGACAGTAACATTGCATAAATACATTGTTTGTACCCACATGGAAAACTCTGTTTATGTTAGTTTTATATTACCTGTATTGCTTTATCTAAGTTTTTGATATATTTTACAATTAGATGCGTACTGGAAGAACTGGCAGGAAGCGATACAAGCAACGGAACCATAAACAATTTGTTGATTGTTCCAACAATGAAGATCAGATAAATTTACGGCAGTGGATGAAAGCCGCAAAATTCAAAAGTGACCTCAGCCCAGCTGCATTCAAACAGACAGGCCGAGGACTTTTGACGAGAAGGAAAATAAATGCTGGTGACGTTCTTGTGTCAATCCCAGGGACGCTGCTCATCACCATGGAAACTGTGTTACAGAGTGAAATCGGTGATGTCATCTCTCAGTGGGAGCCTAAACTTACTGCTCAACAATGCATTGCTGTGTTCCTTGTATGGGAAAAATGCAAAGGGAAAGAATCTCAGTGGTATCCATATTTAAAAGTTCTTCCGCTGGACTATACAACTCCTGGTTACTTCTCCACTGCAGAACTAGCCTTTCTCCCAGATTCTGTCAGAGAAAGGGCGAGAGAAGAGCGTGAAAAAGTGTTAAGGACTTACAAAGAAGTGAGGTCATTTTCTGAAAAGAACTGGCCCTGTTTCTACAAAATTTTAGATTTTATTGTCTACAAGTGGGCTTGGTATGTCATTAACACTAGAAGTGTATTCTTTGAAGGAAAGCTGTATGAATGCCTCAGTGATAAAGAACTGAACAATATGGCTTTAGCACCCTTTCTTGACCTCCTTAATCATTCATTGACTGCTAGTATAGCTGCTAGTTATAACTCTGTCACAAAGTGCTATGAGATTGTGACATTTGATAGTTACAAAAAATTTACTCAAGTATTTATTTCTTATGGTCCCCATGATAACAAGAAACTTTTTCTTGATTACGGGTTCTGTATTCCAGACAATGTTCATGATGCTGTGGAAATATCACCAGATGATATTCTTGCATCATGCAAGACATTCGGCTGTGGTTACCTGGAAAAGAAAGCGAAGATTCTAAGAGAAAACAATCTCTGGAGAGCCCTGACTTGTAGCAGAGAAGGAATGTCATGGAACCTAATGGCAGCTCTTAATATATTAGCCATGGATTGGACACACCTTCAGAACTGGAAACAGCATATCTATTCTGTTGATAGAGCCTGCAATGGTCTGAGTACCCTGTCACTGGACATTGCGAAACACTTTCTGAAGGTTTATCTGGCTCGAAACAATAAGCAAATGAAATTTGTCAAAGAAAATGAAAGTTCGCCAGATATAAACAGAGATCATATAAATATTGCGTATATATTATTGGAGACTGAGAGAAATATATTGTTGTTGTCTTTACATTCATTAGGTATTTAAAATTTAGATATGGCCTGAATCTTTTCCTTGAAGTGATAAAGGTAACTAGCAGCAAAATATATCTTTGAGTCCCAAGTCAGATATATTATTTGTATGAATTTAATTTTATTTTTGTTAAATAGAATAGTTTAAGTACCTGATACATACACTACAGGATTTATCAGGAGTTTTCATTTTATATTTGGTTTACTTCATAAACAGCATGTAACAAATTCAGTTTGTTTTGTTTTTTTTCTCATTTATCTAACACTTCCATTTCAATTACATATACATTTCAATATATCTTGAAGATGTTACAATACATACATACAAAGGTTCAGTATAATGCAATTTCATGGAAAATTTGGAATATATTATGAGAAAGAAAGCAGAATGATAATAGAGAAAATAGGAAAAGTTGACAATAATAGAAAAAGGATAGAAAATTTTTTATAAGATTAATGGAATCAGAGAAAGTAAAAAGATGAAAGAGGATGCTAATGTTCTTTTTAATGAAAGTAAGAAAGCATAATGGCTAGCTTAATTTAAGTTTTATAAAGTTTTTAAATAACAATAAATATTAATTTTATTGTATTTCTAAATGTTTTTTTTTCTAATTAGCTTACCCAGCACAAAGCTTTTGGGATCAGCCTTTGTCCGTCGCCGTGAGTTGTCAACAATTTACTTAAAAATCTTCTCTGAAACTACTGATGGGAAAGTGATAAAAATTTGCAAGGATGTTCCTAAGGTGATCCCCTATAAAAATTGTTCAAATGGTACCGGTCTGTTGAATAATTAGGTCACAAGAGCTAAAAATAGATTTTAAAAAAGTGAAATCTTAAAAAATCTTCCCTAAAATCACAAGGCCTAGAGCTTAGATATTTGGTGTGTAGCTTTCTCTAGTAAACCTCTACCAATTTTGTTCAAATCATGACCCTGGGGTCAAAACTGGCCCAGCACCAGGGTTTCTTGGTTTAACATGGGCTAAAACCACAAGGCCTGGAATTTAGATATATGACATGTAACATGGCCTAGTAGACCTCTACCAAGTTTGTTCAAAATCATGACCCTGGGGTCAAATTTGGTCCCGCCATAGACTTCACCTGATTTTACATAGGCTAATATAGGAAAAAAACTTGAAAAATCTTCTTGTCAGAAACCACAAGGCCTGGAATTTCAGTATTTGGTGTGCAGCATTGTCTAGTAGACCTCTACCAATTTTGTTCAAATCATGACCCTGGAGTCAAAATTTGCCCCACCCCAGGGGTCTCTTGGTTTAACATAAGCTAATAGAGAAAAAGAACTAGAAAAATCTTCTGTCATAAAACACAAGGCCTGGAGTTTATATATTTGGTGTGCAGCATTGTCTAGTAGATCACTACCAGGTTTGTTCAAATCTCTGCCCTGGGGTCAAAATTGGTCCCGCCCCTGGGGTCACCTGATTTTACATAGACTTATTTAGTAAAAAAAAAAAATCTTCCTGTCAGAAACCACAAGGCCTGGAGTTTAAATATTTGATATGTAACATGGCCTAGTTTACATCTACAAAGTTTGTTCAAATCGTGGCTCTGGGGTTAAAATTGGCCCTGCCCCAGGGGTCACTTGATTTTAAATAGCCTAATGATACCAGGTGAGCGAAAAAAAGGCTAATATAGGAAAAAACTTGAAAAATCTTCTTGTCAGAAACCACAAGGCCTGGAGGTAAGATATTTGGTATGTAACATGGGCTAGTAGACCTCTACCAAGTTTGTTCAAATCGTGGCTCAGGGGTCAAAATTGGCCCTGCCCCAAGGGTCACTTGATTTTAAATAGCCTAATGATACCAGGTGAGCGATTCAGGGCCATCATGGCCCTCTTGTCTATAATACCCAAGTTAACCCAACAAGTGCCAAACATCCTTCACTGTCTTTGGAGATTGTCCCTTCAGAAGTAGGATAGCCTGAATGTTGGCAGCGTGAAGACAATGGCCATTTTCTTACACCAAATGCCCCAAAAATCTAACTTCCTTTCTAAACAAGTCACATTTTCCAGGTTTTAAATTGATGCCTTTGCTTGGGAGTCTCTGAATCACTTTTCTTACATCTTCAAAGTATTTGTCAAAGGTTTTGCTAAACACAAGAACATCATCTAAGTATGGAATGCACATATCACAGTGTTCCCGTTCACTTAAAAATCCTGGTGTAAATTTACCTCCTAGTTGGAAAAATGGGGTGCAAGATAAATTTAGAGGATACAACTTAAAAAAACAACAACACAAAGCCAGAACTTTTTAACAAACTCCAATATTTATTTGCATAGCTTTTTTTTTTAGAAGATTTGGCATAGTTTTCGCACGAAATGCAAACATTTCTGCTGATTTATCATCATACCTGAGCCACGAAAACTCGGATATCCAGCTATTTTGAAACCTTCTCTGCTTTGTTAATTTAAGTTTCTTCTTGGACGGTTATCCATTGTCTGGTTCATTATCAATAGGTATCCCCGACAAAGAAGTTTCAGTAGTCTTTTGTTTTGCAGCATTAGATGTGCCGAGCCAATCCATCAACTTTCTCTGCGACATCTTTTCAGATGACGCTTGTTTGTTTACAAGTGATAGACTGTGCTATGTTAATGAAAAAATCCTTCATTAGAATTACTGCAACCAGTCTATTGCATGTGAGAGTTCGAATGATATATATTCATGATTGCACCGGACCAATCAAATGGCTCAATCATCTGTGGGAGA
Organism: Solen grandis; assembly: GCA_021229015.1. Classification (NCBI taxonomy): domain Eukaryota; kingdom Metazoa; phylum Mollusca; class Bivalvia; order Adapedonta; family Solenidae; genus Solen; species Solen grandis. The sequence goes on from CM037780.1 coordinate 56,880,238, forward strand.
TTTTCCTTATGTTAATTAAAGAGGTGGCGTCGGCTATTTATAAACGTTAGTTTCGTATTGAAACATGCATGCAGCTTAGTAAATAAATGATGGCGAGTGTTCAAAAGTTGTCGTTCTTGCTTCAAACTTGTCCAAACTAAACATTTTCTTGCCGTTTTGGGTGATTTTTAATTTTTTCTGTGCCATATTCTGTGTGTGAATTCACGTACAAGGAAAAATTTCCGTACCTGAATTTTATAAATCATATGTGAATCACGCACAACTATGCAGGAATGGGAACTCTGTATAATCTCATACTCTGACAGTGTTTCTTCTGTAAACTCCTGGAAGGCTCCTGGTGCCCATGACTACCCAAATGGTATTCTAATCCACTTCTAGAGACCCCATGATGTTGTGAAAGCAGTATACAGTGTGCACTCTGGTTTGATAAAGCCCTGATGGTAAGCTTTGCCCTGAATTAATGTCAAAAGCCAAGTATTGCCCCCCTAAACTATCCAAAGAATCCTGAACTCTTGGCCCGTCTTGGGATAGGCCGCATGCCTTGGACAGACCTTTCATTCAAAGTTCTATAGTCTATGCAAAGACGCAGACTTGTGTCCTTTTTCCTTACACAGACCATCGGACTAGCATATGATGAGTGGGAATTCTTTATCCAACCCTTGTTAACTAAATCAAGAATAAAATCCTTCACTTCCTTATACAGTTGTGGTGACACTGATCCATTGGTCTTCCTGACTGGCATTTTGTCAGTTAATTCTATATTTAACTCCAGCTCAGTTGCACACCCAAGGTCATTCTCATCCTTGGAGAAGGATTCACATTCCTCCTTCAGCATCTGTGGGTTCGAATCCCGGTAGGGACTTCGGATTTTTCATGTGAGGAAGCCTTCCAGCTGGCTTGCGGTAGGTCGGTGGTTCTACCCGTGTACCTCTGTGTACTCCGGGTCTTCCTCCACCTGTAATAAGATGGACGCCGCTATATGATTGAAATACTATCGCAGCTACGGTAAATCCCAATACAACAACAACAATCCTTCAGCATCACTTGGATTTTAATTACTTGTTCATCAGTTAATTATGTTTCATCCAGCTCCAACTTAGGATCCTATTTGATACTGTCATTCCTACTGGTTGCTTCCATTGCACAATGATCTAATGCTATTGATGTGACCAAAAATGGAACTAATGAATTGCAGTACCCCCCTGTTTTGGCTTTACTTTGATGTCTACCCATCCAAGATTATGCAATTGTAACCACTCTTGGCTGATTTAACCTACCTGTGCCCCAGTATCACACAAAACACATTCATCTATGTTATCAATTAACACATTCACAATACATTTTTGGCTCGACTATTCGAAGAATATGAGAGCTATGGTAGTCACCCTGGCGTCGGCATTGGCGTTGCAGCTTTTGGTTAAAGTTTTGCGTGCAAGTTACTGTCAACCTTATATCTCAATAACCGTTTATGGTATTGACTTGAAACTTTATAAATATGTTCAGGGGCATCAGACAACCAAGGTAGATAACTCATGACTGAATTTAATATGAATTATGGCCCCTTTTTTACTTAGAAATTTTGGTTAAAGTTTTGCATGCAATAGAAAATTTGGTTAAAGTTTTGCGTGGAAGCTACTATCTAGTTTGTATCTCAATAAGCATTCATGGTATTGACTTGAAAGTTAATGAATATGTTTAGGGGCATCAGACAACCAAGTTAGAAATTTTGGTTTAAGTTTTGCATGCAAGATACTCTCATGCTTATATCTCAGTATCCAGGCATGCGATTGATTTTAAACATCTTTAATATGTTAAGGGGTATCATACTTTCATGGTAGATAACTCTTGATGGAATATGTTACAAATTATTGCCCCTTTTTAACATAGAAATTTTGGTTAAAGTTTTGCATGAAAGGTACTTTCATGCTAATATCTCAGTATCCAGGCATGTGATTGATTTTAAACATCTTAAATATGTTTAGGGGTATCATACTTTCATGGTAGATAACTCTTGATAGAATATGTTACAAATTATGGCCCCTTTTGAACTTTAAAATTTTGGCTAAAGTTTTGCATGCAAGTTACTTTCATGCTGATATCTCGGTATCCAGGCATGTGATTGATTTTAAACATCTTTAATATGTTTAGGAGTATCATACTTTTCAGGTAGATAACTTTTGATGGAATATATTACAAGTTATGGTCCCTTTTTAAACTTAGAAATTTTGATTAAAGTTGTGCATGAAAGGTACTTTCATGCTTATATCTCAGTATCCAGGCATGGGATTGATTTGAAACATCTTTAATATGTTTAGGGGTATCATACTATAAAGGAAGATAACACTTGATGGAATATATTAAAAATTATGACCCCCTTTTAACATAGAATTTTGGTTAAATTTTTGCATTCAAGCTACTATCCAGCTTATATCTCAGAAATTGCTTGTGGAATTGACTAGAAAGTTTAGGAGTGTCTTCAGGGGCATCAGAAAACTAAGGAGGATAACTTTTGGACTGAATTTTATACAAATTATGGCCCTTTTCTAACTTGGATTTTTGGTTAAAGTTTTGCATGCCCAGTGTTATTGTGCTTATGTCTCAGTAACTAGGCATGGGATTGATTTTAGACATCATAAAAATATTAAGGGGTATCAGACTATCAAGGTATATCATTTTTGACTATTATTATGTACAGGGTATGTGAAGGGCAAGAATTGAAATAGATTTCATTTGATTTACCAACAAGCATTTTGAATAGTCGAGCGTGCTGTCCTCTGACAGCTCTTGTTGACCTACTAATTTAGCTAGTTTTGATTTTGTCTTTGGTGTAATTTCATGAACAGTGCTTGTCAAATCATTCTACTGTGTTACTGTTAAATGTCTTTTTCTTAAAGTGTGACTCGACTTCCATATTAGCCTTATGGAAATGCCAATGTTTCTTTTGACAGTTTTCTGAACAATATATGACAGCACGGCATCCATTGCATCATTTAATTTTTGATGTTAATGTTGTCCTACAATGTGTACATACAAAAGGGCTTTGCAACGTTGAACTGGTCACTGTCCCTTCTTCCCCTCCAGTGACTGACCCCAGTTTCCCTAACAATGGTACATTAAGTGGTCTGTCGCACCGCACTTCCTGCAGTGTTGACATCTAACCTGGCCAGTCTTTAGACAACTATCGCATGCTCGTTTTATTTTATTTTCACTCAGCGTTGCTGATGTTTCTGTTTCACTTGGTGTTTGGCTTTTCGTGCATTCACCTCCATTCTTAAAAATTTCAGTTCTTTCAATACAATTGTCTCATCTCCTGTTACTTGCGCCAATTTTACTGACTTGAATTTTGCCTCTCTCTCATTCTTCCAACTGACTCATTCAAACCTTGGATCAAGTCTTCGTCTTGGGTGTAGTTCTTTATCAGTATGTAGGTTTTTCCACAAATTTCATTATGAACCTTTACCAAGTTTGTTCAAATCATGACCCTAGGGTCAAAATTGGGCCCGCCCCACTTGACTATGACTTGACTACCGTCACTTTGACAATATTTCAGTCATATAGCGACGTCCAGATAATTACATCTAATTATGCTAATGACGGTAAACTCAAATAGTCAAGTCACAGTCAAGTCTGTCACTACAGCCATGGTTGATTCCACTTTCTAACTGTCTTAAGAAACTTGTTAGACTTGGCCCTTTGCCAATGTTCCCGCTTATCTTGAAATCTTGCCTGAACTGCGCCTTAAGAGTATTTTGCAGTTCAGAACTCTTCTCCTCACTTGAAGCTGTTGTTATAATTGGTTTAACTCCGTGACCATTCACTTTGTCAAACAGTTCTATGTCCACTTTTCTTCCTTCAGCACATTGCCCAAGTACTCTTCAAATGCTATTATTAGTGCTGGCCCCATTACTCTCTCCAATTTTAAAGCTGGTAGCTGAGTCTTTGCCAGTACTAACAAGTCCTCCATTGAAGCTGTCAACAATTTTGTTTGTACATCGACGGATGCTTCCACTGTTACATCATCCATGATGATTCTGTGGTTTCAGAAAGTGTAAGATAGATAGATTTTATTTGGCAGATATGCATTGGCATGGACAATTTATAAAACAAGCACATATAAAATTGTTACATGTTGATAAATTATATCCATGTCAAGCACACCAACACCAAGGACGACACAAAAAAGAGTAAATAACTCTTATTTCCATTGTGGTCCTTTGTGTTGGTGGCTTGACATAGAGAGGCAATGTATTAATTAAAGAGACCCCAGATGAGTCCCCAAAATGTTACCAGGTCTAAAAATAGAGAATAAGACTTATTTTATGTTTGGCAGTATATTTGTGCTCCACGGCAGAAGTTACTTTTCATACAAAGCTTACTTCTTGCTGGAGAGCTCCGCATACCTAATTAACAGAATGGTAACAAATTATACAACATATAAAAAATTGGTACCCCTTTTACTTCCCATTACACATACATCATTGTTGGCCAACTTGGACAAGGCTGATTAGGTTTAAAGGCTGACTTGACTGGACACCTTACAATATATAGTCAAAATCAGTAGCTTTACAAGTTTATGGGTGCAATAAATATTGTAATATATTGTATAACATCACATATGCATTTTATTTAAATTAATTTTGATTTACTATCTTTATCTGTTGTGTTTTTATCAGTACACTCCATTTTCCATAAACACAAAATACTTTATTTCTTCTTTCTCTATGTCCTTCTGTGTATGTTTCCTGTACTGTCTCTATAGATGTATAGGTAAAGAATAATAAATTATGAAATATATTGATTTCTCCATACATTCTTTCATCAGGCTTTAAATAAACATATGCTTGAATACAACCATATGATATGTTTTATAGCCATGCTTCATCATAAATAAAAATTATGTTTTTGAAGGTCTGGAGCTAATACTATTGGCAGGTTCAGTACAGTACAGCACAAAGGTATGCTAAATAGCAATTCTTATGGATGTGCGAAATTTACGACGGACGGATATGCAAAATTTGCCGCGAAAGTGGAAAAGCGGTTCCATTAAAAATACATGAATTAAAAGGAAAAAAAAACATTATGATAAATAAAACAGTGTATTTAAACACTTCATGATTTTGTTTCCAACATCTTTAATAAGTTTCCATTCACGATCATTTTAATTTTCGCCGAGGAATACCGATTAAGTTAAGTTTGCTTTTTGTAAACATTGTTAACTCTGCCTATTGCAGGTTATAATAATAATAATCTTTATTTAAAGTCGGCAAGGTACAACCAACAACAAACATAAGCTCATGTGAGCTTGTGAACCGACCGCACAGATGGTGGCGTATGGCGGTTTTACAGTGGGAGGAACCCGGGGAAAACCCACTTGTCCGATCTGGTGACCACCTACCATTCCACATATTGCCCTGGACGAGGATCGAACCTGGGCCGCATTGGTGAGAAGCCAGTGCGCTAATCACTATGCTAAACAGATAGCCCTATAAAATTATAAAACCGCAGTGATTTATACCTGGTCAAAGTTTGGCATTAAGTAAATTATATCATTGCATTGAATTCTTTTGAGTTCTCAAATTTTAATCCTTATGCAAAATACATGATAATGCAGACAAGATTGTCTTTGTATAGTATACTAGTCAATGTATTTTACTGTAATCTTAACTTATTGTATTACTAGTATTAGTGTATCTAGTGCAGCCGTTTATTTAGATCCTGAGATCATTATAACTAAAGTATTTTTTAGAACTGGAGGCATGATGCATCCCTATCATCACTGCAGCTTTCATTAAACATTTCAAGTGTCACTATATAGAGTAGTCCAAATAATAAGACCTAGACGTAACCTATTTCACCTTTTTTCTTCATTATATCTGATGTTTTACATTTTTCCATGTTACATCAGGTCTTAACAGATGTCCACAAAAATGCAGGATTTTCGATGAAGCACAAAATTGTGCGTTTTGTCGCAAAATAATTTAAATTGACCCCCCATGTTGAAGGCTAGTGCGCTGTCAATGACGCATTTTCAAAACCAGGTTCTAAATATAAGACACATTTGATTGCTTTCAAATAGCAGTCAGTTTAAACCTACTATATGTGTTTCATTATTTTGGAAGCAACATTTAACATTCCAGATGCATGTTTATTTTATTTTTTCTGCTTGCTCTGAATAACAGATCAAGATATAGGACTTTCCGTTTCTTAAAATAGAACCCGGACTGCTGGCATTGCATAAAACAATGACCTCACGTCGTTGTCATCCCGAATATTAGGCTGTTTACGTGCATGGATGCATGATTTTATTTATGAAAACTAGACTTACTTTGATTTTTTCTCACCATATATCAACCTTTTAGATATTTGGATAAATTTTATCACAGAAAAATTCTCCCTTTATAAATTAGTCTGATGTTTCGATACGTTCTGTACAACTAGTCCCAACCAATGATGGAGAGTTGTTGCATAGCAACGTCATTGGGATCATCACAAATGCTGCAACACTGGTTTATTATTATTATTACCTAGCTGCAGGCATGTCCCCCTAAAATTTCAAATGACCTCTAAGTCTAAATCAAATATTCGAGGGGACACATGTCCCCATAATGAAAATGTATATATTAAACCCTGAAAACGTGTAGCAAAATAAATTGCATTAGACATTGATTAAGATCTAATGCATTTAAACGTTTTAATCGGTAATGATGTTTAAGAAATTGTATATCCGATGAAAGGTAAATGCAAACTGAACATGCTAACACTAACTGAACTTAAATTCCTTGCCTTAGGTAGGAGATACCTCCTTTTAAATATCGCCACTGTTGCTTCAAATATCTGACCCATTTCCATGTATACATTTCGACATTTTGATAGCTGATTGGTCCATTTTCAAAATACAGTTGATAGTGAATCAATTTTTATTTTTAAAAAAATAATTAAGGGAAGGTACCTAAAATTGGGAAGAGTGATTCCTGTGACTTATGACTTTGTCATTGTATTATTGATATTCTGTATTAGTTATTTTATTAAAACATTCCCATATCATAAAATTATAAACACGGTCGGTATGTACTCAGTAATTTTCGATTAAAATTTTCATCTATTCTGATTTGCAAATTTATTTACCTATAGTTATGATGTCTTCTAGAGTGAAGATGATGACAAGATTGAATTAATAAGCTTAAATGAATGCTTTTCAGCGTAATTTTGCACAAAATTTAGCGGATTTGGATTTTAAGGGTTTTATTCAATCGTATAATGAGAGGTATCACTAATATTAAAAAAATATTATTATGAAAGTTGCACATTTTTATTTTGCTATGTGTTTTTGAGGCTTATTGTTTTGATGTTGCTTTACCCCAACTCAAAAAATATCACAAAGGGACAGAATATTTATAGGACTATTAGTCTATATATAGAGTAACTTGGGATCGTATTTTTAGCTCACATGAGCACAACGTGCTCAAGGTGAGCTTTTCTGATCGCCTTTTGTCCGGCGTCCGTGCGTGCGTCCGGCGTCAACAATTGCTTCAAACAACATCTCCTCCTAAACGGCTTGGCCAATTTGAAAAATATTTTGCAGGAATGTTCCTTGGATGAAGCTCTACTAAAGTTGTATAAATGGTTCTGGTCCATTGCATAATTAGGTCACAGGAGCTAAAAATAGATTTTAAAAATGCAAACTTTGAAAATCTTCTTCTGCAAAACTGCAAGGCCTAGAGCTTAGATATTTGGTATGAAGCATCATCTTATGGGCCACTACCAAGATTGTACAAATCATAGCCCTATGGTGATAAATGACCCCGCACCAGGGGTCACTTGTTTTACATAGAGTTATATAGGAAAATCTTAAAAAATCTTCTTCTATGAATGCATAAGGCCTAGAGCTTAGATATTTGGTATGAAGCATCATCTTATGGGCCACTACCAAGATTGTACAAATCATAGCCCTATGGTGATAAATGACCCCGCACCAGGGGTCACTTGTTTTACATAGAGTTATATTGGAAAATCTTAAAAAATCTTCTTCCATGAATGCATAAGGCCTAGAGCTTAGATATTTGGTATGAAGCATCATCTTATGGGCCACTACCAAGATTGTACAAATCATAGCCCTATAGTGATAATTGACCCCGCACCAGGGGTCACTTGTTTTACACAGAGTTATATAGGAAAATCTTAAGAAATCTTCTTCTATGAATCCATAAGGCCTAGAGCTTAGATATTTGGTATGTAGCATCATCTTATGGGCCACTACCAAGATTGTACAAATCATAGCCCAATGGTGATAAATGACCCCACACCAGGGGTCACTTGTTTTACATAGAGTTAAATAGGAAAATCTTAAAAAATCTTCTTCTATGAATCAATAAGGTCTAGAGCTAAGATTTTTGGTATGTAGTTGCATCTAATGGTTCATTACAAAGATTTTCAAAGTCTTGGCCCTACGGTGATAAATGACCCTGCACCCAAGTCTTCTCTGAAACCATATGGCCCATTGCTTAGATATTTGGTGTGTAGTATTGTCAGGGGTAAAATGTTTTAGATTAAGTTATATCAGAATCCTTGTCTGTTTAAAAACCTTGACATCAGTTGAAGCAATGGTACTCAGGTGAGCGATTCAGGGCCATCATGGCCCTCTTGTTAATAAATTTCAGTGTCAAAAAAGTTTTCCTTAATTATTTGGCATACTTAGGAAATTTATATATATATATACAGGGGTGGCGAAATCTCATTTTATTTTACTTGTCCACGGTCAACCAAATTCAAAATTTCACTTGTCCGTAGCAAAACACTTCTTGTCTGTAAATTTTGAAAAAACTATTGGTATAAAATATAGAAACAAATGAAATTATATAACCACTCTTATAAAATTAATTACATTTATTTAAAGAAACATTAATAAATGCACGTGTTGCTTCTTCCATTATTACTGTAAGTCATGGACATAACATATTTTAGGCATTAAAGGCATTAAAAAGCCCATATCATGATAACCACAATAACACTTAAACATAAAAGTTTTTTTTTCTGATTGATTTAACACTCAAACTGTTTTAACACCGAAGCATCTGCTATTGCCAACAAATTTGGTATTTCTCTTAGCCATCATTGTCGAATTTAAGCCATTGGAGGTATTTGAGTCATGATTTTCATGATTATCTTTTACGCATGTTATATTTCAATTCATAGTCTTTTTTTTTCTTATTAGGTGGTATATATTCGATATTGTACCCTTTTTTTTTCGTTTGGGACGATTTTAAATAAAGAATCGATCCATTTGACAAGAAACTTACTGTCATTGGTTAAAGTGCTGGCTTTGACCTTCAATTTTCATTTCCTACAAGATTAAAAATGAAACCAGTCAAAGCAGAATGGTTCAGTATGCAGATTATCTTTTAAAATGCCGAAAAATAAACTTTGACAGATGCACGTAAACCTCCGGTTTCGCGAGGGATATACTTTATGGTTAAAATGCTGTAGTTTCAGGCCTTTTTCTTGCCATTTTGGGATTTTTATTTTTTTTTGGAATTGGGAATTTTTCGCGCGAAAACAACCTTTTTTGGGAAGAATTTAGAACATATACTTCCAAGCCTTAATTATGATTCTCTTTATTTCTTCTTTTTTTTCAATTATGTTTCTCATTACTGAACATTATTACAATGCCATTTTTCTGGCCTTAGCATCTCTAAAGATGTTGCACATTTGCTCAAGGTCTTCATTCAGTAACTGGTCTGGACCTTCAGCACAGATGGTCATCAGGCTGGAGAGTTTAGGAACTAATTTCAAGGGGGGTTCATCTTGAAATGATATAGGGGTTGCTTTTTCGGAATGGGTTTTTTCAGCCGTTTTTTCATTTGTTTTTTCGGGAGGGTCTACGGGTGCCGGTTGTTCAGGACAATCGGCAGGCACTGTTGAATCAGTTGATGTTGAGGCAGCATCCTCCTCACTTTGTTTTGAAAAATACGAATATAACTTTTTTGTCCCCTCTTTACCTTTTTTACGAATGCGTTTTGCGTAGTACTTACTGTTGTGCGACGAAATCTTGACAACGTGAATAGTGCACGCTAAAAACCGGGACACACAAGACAATTCTCCGGGAATAAACCTTTTTTCGATATTTACATCTTGAAATGCATTAAAGGTGAAAAGGCAACTAGAATTTGCAAATTATAATGAAATTATCGTTTTAGGGAATCACAAATGGAATGGACTTAAAAAATCGATCGGCAAACAGGCTTTCCCGAAAACCGTGGTTACCGCGTAATAGTGTCTTTACTATTTTCGGAATACGTCTGCCATTTTCATTGTCGTATCGTAAACAAGTTTTGATGGGACTGAACATCTCAATAAATAGGCGATATTTGTTCATTTTTTCTCCTTTTAGGCCGTGGGAATTTTATTCATTCGCATTGGGAATATTTTTATCAAAATTGGGAAAAATCCACGTTATTTGTCATTGGGAATGGGTCCGTTTAACGGACCCGTAGATGCGCCAGAAAAAGGCCTGAGTTTAGATTTTTAAATTTAAATTTTTGCTATGATTTCGGGTTTTTGGTTGTCCACGGACAAGTCAACAGTGAAAATTTACTTGTCCGCCACGGCAAGTGTACGATTCGACAACTCGGACAATGGATTTCGCCATCCCTGATATATGAAACTAATTACTTGGCACTGAGTATCTGAATGGTTGGCCCAATGATGAGATAGTGTGACTGTGAAATGCCACTTGTCTATGGCGTGATATGATTATGGCAGCACCTAATTTTCTTCTGTAGACAGCCAATTGTGGGAGTAAACCAACTCAAACATCACGCACACACACTCTGTAATAAACAGTTCTAGACCTCTTGCTCTATGGTATGATATCCCTACACAGATGGAGTCGGTTGATCTAGATATGGGGGAGATATTTGACGACCAGGATGATGTGGACGATGATGTTGGGAATGTTGGACCACTGCCGGACCTTCCAGAGGCTTCACAAGAGGGGAATGAGGACGAAGGTATGGGTCAGTTCCAGGTGTAAGTTGATTTTTTTCCTTGAATTGTGAATGGATCCGGTACCCCTTTGTTTGTGAAAAATTAACGTTTTTTTTTACAAATTTGTGGTAGGTAAGGAATGGTTTATTTTTTCAAGAAACTGAGATATTGTGGAAGAGAAGCACCTTTAAAACTAATTCAGTTGAGTAGGAAAGATTTAAGCCATGCTTCTATCAAAAATACACTTGAAATGTGAATCAGTTTGGGTCCCGTCTCACTTGTGAATGGGTCCTTTTACGGTACCAGTTATAGAAGGAAAAATATCGCTGTTCACAGACTATCTATCTAAGGTCTTTAACTATCCTTAGGAATTTTAAACTCTTGAATGTGTTCATTTGATTTATAAAAGATATAATACTTAGCATAAAACTTATAGGTACGAGTCGTATATACCTGACTGGAGTCCATGTGAGAGTATCATTGAGGGTGGCTGGACATGCTGTCATTTTAGTCCCAGTATCTTATAATTGCTATCTCTAAATCATCTCCTAAAAGACCTTGAGAAATGTCTTTTTACGCAAAAGATTCCAGAAGGGAAATTGAAAGTCGTAGCTTTAACTTTACATAAAATCAACAAACGAAGGATATTTCAGAAATTTCTTCATATCCCCTCTACTTTGGTATAACAAAATTTGTTCAGATTATAGCAAACAAAACAACAACAAAAAAACATTAAACAGCTGAAGTACCCATCCAGACCCTAAGAAAAAAGTAATATTGTAAAACTTTTCTATATTTTATGTAAATAGGGTTTCTTAAAAGTGAACTGATAAATTAGGGGGCGTGTAAAGATTAATGTTTCCATTTTCATTAATTCCTGATTAATTTTGTTCCAGAAAATGTAGAGGTTTTGGCTAGACTGAAGGATTTGTCAAAAGGAGCAGCAAAGAAAGTTGTTAGAAAACCACAGCCCAAGTTGGACCCTACAAGGTATGTACAGTGCAGTACATACATCTAAGGCTGAATTGATAAGAATTTTTGTATTGATATCCATAACTTCAGGCCTTGAAAAGTGGGCGGCATATAGCATTGCTGCTGTCCATATGACCAAAGCTTGTCTGATCATTAACTGGAGAACCACAGGTTCTGGGTTTGTGAAACCTGGTAGGGACATTGGCCATGACCAGCAGATAAACCGTATTGATTTTTAGGTCAAAGGTCAAGGTCACTGTACATTAGTATGAAATCCTTTTCCGATCATTAACTGAAGAACTGTAGGGCCTTGGTTTGTGAAACATGGTAGTGTTTTTTTTCACTTTTGGGGGAATGGGGTCCGGGCCCATTTGAGGGGGAAAAAAAGCGCGCGAACTAGCTGAAAGGGGAATTTTTTTACTCTATACATCATTAAGGCAGTATATTTTAAATTATTTTTTCATCTCTATTTAAATGATAAAACTGACTCTAAGTTAACACCAACACAAGCACTAGTATGCTTTAACTGTTTTAATAAAATTCAACATTTTCATTGTGATGCCCATTTGTTCAGCACAGAATCATTAAAGATAGTTTGCATCATTAAAAACTGTTAAAAAATAAACTACAATATAATACTGAAGTGGGTGGGGGTAATGCATTAATTCATTAAGACAGGCTTGTTTTTAGATCTATCTATAGACTTTTATACATTAAATTATGCACTTCATATATTATCATTTGTTGAATTGTGGCTTTGGGTGGCTTAAATTGATGTAGGAAAACAAAACTTGCAAAAAAAAACAAAAAAAAAGATGTATAAAAGTGTAGAGATATATCTTAAATAAGTCCTGTCTTCATTAATTAATGCATTACCCCACCCACTTCACTATTATATTGTAATATATTTTTAAAGACAGTCTTTAAAATGTGTTTTCTTTCATAAACAACATGTTTGATAACATTATTGAAGCTTTTTAAAACATTTTAACAAGTTTTATCAGTGCATGCTTTTTTCCATTATTTCCTACGAACAAACCGGAAGTAAACAATAGATTCAACCATAACTGTAAAAATGCATGCTTTTCACATGCTAATCAAGAAAACACATAAAAACAAGTTACATAATTATAAAAAATGACATTTCTCCAACATCTGGCCCATACCTTTACCAGTTAACTTTATTTTTTGCCATTTTTAGACAATCTTCCCTGTTTACTAGGTATTGTCTGCATATAACAATCTGTCGTATAATGCAGACGATACCTAGTAAACAGGGCGGACGAAATATTTTCAGCTGATATTTTATTGTGCAACATTTGTTGATTTAATGAGAGAAACTCATCATTTTGCACCCCAAAATGAACCCTAAGTGGGGGAATTTTCAGCATAATAGGGGGAAAAATATATACTTCTGGCAGGGGGGAATGCCGCCGAATTTCGCCGAATATTTTAGCCAAAAAAAACACTGGGGACATTGGCCATGATCAGTAGATGAACCCTATTGATTTTTAGGTCACTATGGTCACTGTAACCTTAAGTTTGAAATCCTTGTCAGACTGGATCAGCGTTTTTTTTCCTTCTTTAACCACCTCCGCAAAACGGTACCATTCCAAAAGCCGACCGGAGTCTTCCCAATTCAAAGCACCGGCCCTTTCCCAATACCCAAAGCTACCGTTCCCAACAACGTGCGGTCCCGTTCCCGATATACAAAAGAGGTTTTTAAAAGAGTAATCGTATTCGGTAAACCATTTTGTTCGAAGGGAAGTAACTCTAACCGTCTAAAAGAGGGATCCGCATTATAAACTCGTCGATTTCCTATTTCCGGTACTTTTCGATGCCATAAAGATGAGCCACAATTCCAAATACTACCGCAAGCGGTTGAAAACAACATTAGAATCGGGCACTCGGTCGTTAAGGGATTTTGGATTTATGCACCATGACCCTGTAAGTAAAGAATCAAACCAAATTGAAAATGAACCGAATGCTGACGTTTCTGAAGTTCAAATGCCGGTTGAAATTGACGTTTCTGGAATTGAAATGCCGGTTGAAACTGAACCAAACCAAACAGCAGAAACTGATTTGGACTCTGAAATTAGTTTCCCTGGTGATCCAAAAGTTTCTGTGACACCTCTGACATCAAAATATACTGTCAGAAAAAAATTCCCAGGCGCACATATTATTGCTCGATATGAGGAGCAGTTCTCTTGGCTGTATTATAGTGCAACTAAGGCTGGATTCATTTGTAAATATTGTGAACTTTTTTCTCAAATGGCTGTTCCATCATCCCAACAGCATCAGTATCCATTTGTTGAAGGAACAACCTTAAGTGATCATCCCCATCGCAAACTTGATACACATGAGAATTCTAACATCCACAAAGAAGCAAGTCGAAAGTATGTCTTGAGGAAGGAAGGTGATACCCATGGAATGAACTTATTTCCCCAGTTTACTATGAGTTCAGCACAAATGATTACTACAAATCGAAACTATTTTAAAGTGTTGATTGACACCATTATGCTTGTTGTAAGAAATAGATGGGCTTTAGACAAGGTATCGAACCTGATGGATCACTGTAGCAAACTGGAGTCGAAACCAATTAACACCTTCATGACCATGAACAAGACCGGTTACACCTCCTCAACATCTGTAACAAATATGGTTGAAACCATGGGCTCCTTCTTCGAAAAGAAATTACTTGATGACATCAGTAATGCAGACTTCATTGCTCTGTTAGCTGACGAATCCACTGACGAAGCTAACAGGACTCAGTTCGCAGTTATGATTCGAATGTTGACAAACAACACCATCCAGGACCACTTCCTTGGGTTGGTAAACTTGAAAAAATCTGATGCTGCATCAATCATGGAAGCTATAGAGACCTTGCTCCTAAGTTGTGAGATAGACATCAAGAAGGTCATGTTTATCGGGTTCGATGGATGCAACACAATGAGCGGGGAAATAAAAGGTATCTTAATGAAAAAAACAACATTTTTTTATAAAACATAAACTTTTTCACACAAAAAATCAAGTATTAGAATTTTATACAAAAGTCACAACTCAGAAAAATTAAAAATCTTGATTTTATTACATCGGATGATCCAATTGGATGTTGTTAATTATTATAAAACAAGTATAACAAAAATATTTGTTACAGGATGCAATGATTGTATGAGATAAGTCTTATAATCAGTTTATCCCCTGATTTCAGGTGTACAGAGACGTTTCCGACATGTCGTGCCACATTCCCTTTACATAAATTGTCGCAGTCACAGATTTGCCCTGTGTGTGAAGCATCTGATGAAGGACTTTCCAGTGCTGAGCGATGTTGACGAAGTGCTTCTTGCAGTCTACAAGCTCTTTGAGTACTCTCCTCAAAAGTTTGCTGTATTTAAGGTAAATATGCACCGTCCATGTCACTGATAATGCCCAATAACTCACTGTGTGTTGTAACAAATGACTGAAATATGAAAATACCATCTCAAATGTTGTTTAAATTCCTAACCTTGCTCATGATTTTAAACAGAAGTCACAAATGCACTATCCTTTGAGCATGCTAATAGCCCCTAAATTTTTTAGATTTTGTCCATTTTTTATGAGGAAAGTTTGCAATCATAAACATATACTATTTTAAATTAAAAAAAAATGTTTTATCTTTCATTCTAGGATGTTCAGTCAGCATATGAAAAACGAGAACTGGTCTTGGTACGAGCAGCAGCAACAAGATGGCTGTCTCATGGTCGCGCATGTAAGCGCTTCATTGACCGATACGTAGAGGTAATATATTTTTCATGACAACTAAAGTACAATATAAATTATGATAAAACAGAAGTTTTCTACATAACTTACATTGACCTTCTCCTATAAGTTTGATAGCATTTTACTGGTAATATGGGCTTGTGAACTGAATAAATGTTAAATTAATTGTAACTTAACAGTCATATGACATTTATCTTTTCTATGAAGTCAGATCTTCTGCCAAACCTTGTTTTGAAAATCAGTTAAATTCTGATTTCAGTGTTATTGCACAGTAGTAAACACAGATAGTGTATATTTTAAAATGTTTCAGATCATAGACAGCCTTGACACAATACTTGAAAGAGCCCGTCAACCTGAGGTTGTTGGTATCCGTGACATGGTCACAAATAAGAATACCCTTGCTGCCATAGCAGTGTTGTGTGACATCCTGGAACCAGTCAACTACTTCTGCAAGTACCTGCAGGGCTCAGTGGACTTTACCCAAGTCTCCATCAAATTGAAAGTAAGTGTTGCTAAGCTTTCTCCATAACTTGAAACAGGCTGATCAGTATGTGTCATTTTGCCAAAGTTAAACAAATATAGAGTCCTTCAATTTACTCATTTTAAACGAACTCTTACCATTATAATAACAGCATAAGCTTTAAACCTTTGTTCTCTTTAAGTTTTTATGTTACTGAATGCTTTTGGTATGAAAAGATTAATAAATTAAATGGTGTTAGTAAGTATTTGTACAGTAGTAACAATTCTGCTTGTTGTAGGAGTTGATGGATACACTGGAAGGACTGGCAGTAAGGTTCATTGATACTCTCAATGACAATAACACTGACCTCACCATGTCAAAGCTTCCCCAGTTGTTTGAGGAAGTTGATGAGCGAACTGTCTACAACAGACGCTTGCGGTAATTTTCTTATTTTTATAGCATCTACAGTTAAACTTGGGATAAACCTTGATTAAACAATTATATCATAATGACATGATTTAAATCAGAAATATTTACTTTATAAAGTTAAAATACT
>CM037780.1:56897067-56947067 GCA_021229015.1 Solen grandis
CAAATTATTTGGAATTCTTGTAACTAATATGGACTTATGTGATTTACAGGAACCAGAATGTATATACCCAGGAGCAAGTTGTCCATGTCCTGGCTTGTCCCATGGTGAATAAGTTGATTGGTGAACTTCAAGATGGCTTTCATACATCACCTGTGCTATCTGCATTCTCTGTGTTCAACATCAACAATGTTCCAGAATCTATGGCCGAGCTTGCAGATTATGGGAAGGCAAGTTGTTTAATTAGTTCAGGTTTAACTTTTTAAAAGTATTTTGATGATGATTTTTGAATAAAATGACTATTGAAAATTGATATAATTAAATTTATGGATGTGTTTAATATATATACTGCAGTATTATTAAGCCAAATGCAATTATTCCTGGTTAATAGGCATCTATCGAAAATTTGAATTCCCACTATGGTGAGATGAAGGAGGACCAGTTTGCTGGCCACAGAACTCAAGTAGCTGCACAACTGGATAGGCAGACTGTGCTTGCAGAGTTTGATGGATTCAAACATATTATGTTCCTAACTAGGTAGCAGCCAGAAAATGTTCAGCAGTTTCATTGTTCAATTTTTGTTTTTCATAATTTATCCCCCCCCCCCCAAGTATCAATTCTTTTCCCAGTTCAGTTATGGTCATTATAAGTTAACTGTTCCTAAATGGAAATGTTTAAAACAGAAATCAATTTTATGGTTCATTCATGCAATTAATATTGTCACTGTCAAACTGTGTTGTCAATTGTAATTTACAAAATAAGCAAGGTAAACTTAGAATTAGCAATTTTAAGTTTCTGCCATAAAATTTTGAAATGCACCCTTCAATTGAATATTTCATTTAAAGATTTTTATTTTTTAATATATTATCTTATTAAATGGCTTGTTACAACTTGTGTGATGATCTAATATATAAATTTTCAAAATTGAAATATAAAAATATGATCTTTTTTTAAAAGCTTTAAGAAAATATTGTAAAAATACTTATAGAAATTACTTGGGTTCCTGATCATGATAAGTTACTGTTAGCTCTTGCCAAATAATGTTCTGCTTAGCTATGCAAACTAAATTAACATGTATTTAAATGCAAATTTGTTTTCTCAAAGATACTTTTCAAATTTGGTTGTGTCTGAATTGATTTTGTCAGTGAGTTGCATCTTGTATTTCAGAAACAGGAACAGGGCCACAGACATGTTCCAAGAGATGCTGGAGGATGAGCGACTACGAACAACATACACATCCATGTTCAAGTTACTGCTGCTGAGCCGTCTCATCCCAACAAGCACAGCCTCAGTAGAGAGACTCTTCAGCTTAATGAACTCCCTATGCACGAAAGACCGCAACAGGCTAGGTCAGAAGACTCTGACATCTCTCATGAGACTGTGTTGTCTAGGGAGAAAGACTCTTACAGATACTGAAAAAGATGGCATCATTGATCTTTTCAGAGACATGAAGAGAAGAGAGATAATGTTGTAGATAAGATTAGCAGTTATAGTCAGGTGACGGTGTTCATTGACTGTTTTAGATGTGTTTTAGGTAAAAGTCAAGAGGAGAGAATAAGTTTATGTTTTTTGTTTAATATTTGGAATAAATCATTATTCATCAGAGTCATATTTGTTTGAAACCTTTTTGAAGTCCATTGATGATCATATTATTGAAGTGATATGTCATTAGTCTTCAAGTAGTAATAATAATAATTCAAATGCAGAAAATATAATTCTAACCACAATGGAACTATGGCTTTCAATGGAAATATTTTTTTTATATCTCAATTTTTGTATAATAGTTATATCACTCCAAGCTTTCCTATAGAAGAAGAAGACATTAAGATGCTTTTTAAGCAAATATAGATTTACATGAATTTTGGTTAAAATCCCAATTTCTATGATTTCGCGACTGCTTTTTTCCCAATTTAAAGATTTTACGACGCGAAAATTTCCCAATTGTAGGGGAACAGGACCCTTTCCCAATTAGGGAAAAAAAACGCTGTGGATGAAGGTTTTTGACATGCTATCATTCAACAAAAAAGCAGTTGTGGGGGCATCTGTATTCTATGGACACATTACTAGTGTTTCAGATGTTGGGGAAGGGGCCTTAATATCATATTTTTTTGGGGGGGAAATGACTTTTTTTGTTTCATTGGGGAAAGAAAAATTCTGTAGTCAGATGCGAATTTGGGGAAAACTGCATGAATTTAAGGAATTTTTCAGTGGGGAAAGCGCCTATGAATGGCACCAGATAAAGAAGGAAAAAAAGCCTTGAAATAATTTATTTACTTTTAAGTGATGGCGTGTATAAAGGAATCATTCTTTTGGAATGCTTAATATTTTAGACCATAACCAAGTTCAGGTATTATTCAAATTTATTTAACTGTTGTTGTTTTTTATGCCCCCACCATATAGATTTGCCTTTGTCCGTCTGTATGTACGTCTGGCCATACTTCTGTCCGTCCCGAAACTTTGTGACACACATAACTCCGAAAGTATTTGTACTACAGACTTGAAAGTTCATGGATATATTAATCAGGACATGGACTTGTGCACCTGGGTATTTTTATCGAACCTTCGTTAAAGTTGACAGAGTTATAGGCCTTTGTTTTTGAAAAATATGGAATTTTATGCTTGTGACACATGTAACTCTGAAAGTATTAGTACTACAGACTTAAAACTTCATGGATATATCGATCAGGACATGACCTTGTGCACCTGGGTATTTTTATCGAACCTTCATTCAAGTTGACAAAGTTATAGGCCTTTGTTTTTGAAAAATATGGAATTTTATGCTTGTGACGTACGGAACTCCAAAAGTATGTGTACTACAGACTTTAAACTTCCTGGATATATTAATCAGGACATGAACATGTTCACCTAGGTATTTTTATGCCCCCTACCAAAAAGTGACGCATATAGATTTGCCTTTGTCCGTCCGTCCATCCCAGAACTGTGACACCGGTAACACTGTAGGTATTTGTGCTACAATTTAAACTTTATAAATATATTACTCAGGACATGACTTGCACTCCTGGGTGTTGGCCTTTGCTTTGGAAAATGTGACGGGTGGGGGCATCTGTGTTCTCCGGACACATTTCTAGTTTTAAAAAGAATTTCTTTTTTCATCAACACTTTTTACAGTAAAAATTGTAAAATGGAGTAAAAAATACTTTCACAGCACAAAATATGTCAGTGTTCAAAACGGCAATGGCATGTTTGACAGTTTGCTTTTTATGTAAATTTGGAGATATAAAGATATTTTTTGTCATTATCTGTTACTTCAGCAAGTTAAATTGAATTTTCAGTATATGAATCTGAGTATCAGTATGAAATGGGACAGCAAATATCTTTGATACATCAATATTAAAGGTGTTGATGAAAGCCCTATCAGTGATCAGGAAAGAATTTTTATCAATGGGACAATGGCCCTTTCTGATGCAAAATCAGTGTGACATTTTCAAAACTAATTTCAAAATCAAATATGACATTTTATGAAACATCAAACAGAATTTTCAAACGAATAATGGTTCGAGTTTGTTGATAATATTGTGCATTTTAGACTCACTTTAAAAAAGCAAGTTGTAGATGTTTCATAAATTGCTGATGTCATAATGCAGCAGTTGTAAGACACAACAGGTAATGTCCGAGTGTATTTCCTTATCCAAACACTCTAACAATCACCTAACACAAAACTCTTTAAATTTTTGAAAAGTGGCATTTCAAAGAGGTAAGAAAAAAGGAGGCCACACATTGGCATGTGCCAGTTCCACACTCTTTGGACTTTACTGCTGCAGTGTTTATTTCTTCCTGTGTGTAGAGTGGATGTCACACAAGGTGAAACTGAATCAGTGGAGGGGGGACAGAGGGACGTATTTGGTGACACTCTTGCAAGCATTCATTTCATGATAATCGGCAGCTTCTCACCCAATAATTTATACACAAACTTGGCCAGTACTACTCATCCTGATGACAGGGCTTTTGGACCATGTTGCTCCTTACTAAGATTATGTTTATGTACTGATAACTTGAGAATGTATGACACACACACACACACACAGACACACACACACACCAAATGGGACAAGCTCTTGAGAGTTGATTTTGGGATTATGATCGAAAACAACTTCCGGAATGGAGTAAATAAACAAACTGGTAGGAATCATACACTGAATATAATTAAATTGTGTTTTTTATTTGTCACATGATAGAAATTTTTTATGAATATCGGCCATTGTCCAGTAAATGCAATGGATGGTTCCCTGACCCTAACTTTTATGAGCTCACATGAGCACAACATGCTCAAGGTGAGCTTTTCTGATCGCCTTTTGTCCGGCGTCCGTGCGTGCGTGCGTGCGTCCGGCGTCAACAATTGCTTCAAACAACATCTCCTCCTAAACGGCTTGGCCAATTTGAAAAATATTTTGCAGGAATGTTCCTTGGATGAAGCTCTACTAAAGTTGTATAAATGGTTCTGGTCCATTGCATAATTAGGTCACAGGAGCTAAAAATAGATTTTAAAAATGAAAATTTAAAAAATCTTCTTCTCCGAAACCACAAGGCCTAACCTTTTGATTTTTGGTATGTAGCATCATCTTATGGGCCACTACCAAGATTGTACAAATCATAGCCCTATGGTGATAAATGACCCCGCACCAGGGGTCACTTGTTTTACATAGAGTTATATAGAAAAATCTTAAAAAATCTTCCTCTATGAATCCATAAGGCCTAGAGCTTAGATATTTGGTATGTAGCATCATCTTATGGGCCACTACCAAGATTGTACAAATCATAGCCCTATGGTGATAAATGACCCCGCACCAGGGGTCACTTGTTTTACATAGAGTTATATAGGAAAATCTTAAAAAATCTTCTTCCATGAATGCATAAGGCCTAGAGCTTAGATATTTGGTATGAAGCATCATCTTATGGGCCACTACCAAGATTGTACAAATCATAGCCCTATGGTGATAAATGACCCCGCACCAGGGGTCACTTGTTTTACATAGAGTTATATAGGAAAATCTTAAAAAATCTTCCTCTATGAATCCATAAGGCCTAGAGCTTAGATATTTGGTATGTAGCATCATCTTATGGGCCACTACCAAGATTGTACAAATCATAGCCCTATGGTGATAAATGACCCCGCACCTTGGTATGAGCATCATCTTATGGGCCACTACCAAGATTGTACAAATCATAGCCCAATGGTGATAAATGACCCCGCACCAGGGGTCACTTGTTTTACATAGAGTTAAATAGGAAAATCTTAAAAAATCTTCTTCTATGAATCAATAAGGCCTAGAGCTAAGATTTTTGGTATGTTGTAGCATCTAATGGTTCATTACAAAGATTTTCAAAGTCTTGGCCCTACGGTGATAAATGACCCTGCGCCCAAGTCTTCTCTGAAACCATATGGCCCATTGCTTAGGTATTTGGTGTGTAGTATTGTCAGGGGTAAAATGTTTTAGATTAAGTTATATCAGAATCCTTGTCTGTTTAAAAACCTTGACATCAGTTGAAGCAATGGTACTCAGGTGAGCGATTCAGGGCCATCATGGCCCTCTTGTTTGAATAAAAACAGGTTTGGCCATAATTCAATGACATGTGTCCTTTCTTAACATCGTGTTTGTAGGACAAAACCTAACTGTAATCTGTTGTTAAGATATGCTAATAGGTGGGTCATGGAACTATGCATTTTGATCACCCTTAATGTCTAACTACTAATATATGATTGGCCATTTGATTTTATTTTTTTTTTTCCGGCAAATCGCCAATGGCCGACGTCAGTCAGTATCACTAATCCCTTTCGGATTCTTACGTAAAAAAAGACTCAATCTGATTGGTTGATACACAAATGCCTCCATGAAATCTAATTGGTTGATCAATAATGCTAATCCCTTTCTGTGATATGTTAAACATGTATTTAAAACAGAATTCCCCTCTTTTGGCCTTGGACTGTATTCATATTTACACTTTTAAGCAGGTTGTATTGGGCGAGACTGAAAAATTGGAATGTGACAGGGGCGCATCCAGTGAAAAGAACGATGTGACATTTTGATTTTTAATGTGACTATGTTGCATGCCTTTCCAGATCACTGCCCTTATATCATCTCAGGTAAATGCCCCCACCCCACAGTTTCTGACGAAGGCTAAAATGTTATAAAGATAAACCATTCAGTGTCTATTCTAGAATGCGGGTTTAGGGGATTCTTGCATTTCTTCAAAGATCCTGCATGAATTAAAATCAAGTGTGTGAAAATCCCACATGATACTCAACAATGAAAAAAAAAAATGTCACCAAGTCCTTTTTGAAGGCTATCTGTCACCACAACCTCCATACTGATACATCATGGTACATGTATGTATTTGTTTATATGTGCCCCCCCCCCCCCCCCCCCCCCCCCCTCACTCTCATGTAATGGTAAAAGTTTTCAATACAGTACTACACAAATGGAGTAAGTATGTGGTTGGGCAGTCAGGCATCAAACAGGTCGTTTCGTCAAATATCTCTTATCAGAATAGAGCTACTGTTTTCATACTTGGTAGATAAATACATAATTGGAAGTGGAAGATTGGGATTGACTTTCAGGATGACGGGGTCAAGGTTACTGTAACTAAAAAAATTTTTTTTTTATTTCTGTCAAATAAATTCTCTTAGGAGTGATGATCATATTTCGTAGATAGATAACTTAAGGGAAGAGAAAGATCTGGATTGATTTTAAGGTAAATAGGTCAAATTTTCAAGAGTCAAAAACAAATTTTAAGAGTCAAATAAAACTTGCAATATTTCGCTTGGATTGTAGTATGTCACAAATTTTACATGTAGTGATATACATATTTAGATTAACAAAGTTTGTATGTGGTGTATAATACTTTTTTTATTGTATGTACATATTTGCAAGAAGTGTTCTGATTAAAAGAAATTCAAAACAAAATAAAATTAAATTTATTTCTACAATTTTGTATACAAAACACAAGAATAAATATCTGGACAATGGTGTATGCTGATGATTTGTCGTCTAGGAAGGTAGCTCCCTTTCTCCTGCTGTATGGTGATAGAGTTTAGAGCCATCTATGACAGGTTATTCATCACAATGAAACACAACCTCCTGAAAAGAGTCAACAAAAAAACAAAACAAATGAAAAAAAGTATTATATTCTGTTTCATTCTTAAGAAACTGCATTTTTATCATGGAACAGGCAAAAGTCATCATAATGTACTGCTGTCAATCAAGAAAATTTAATTTGTACATTCTAGAATTTCTGTTTTATCAACAACAACAAAAATACCCTTAATGCGGAAAGAAAATGACAGCTGCAAATTCTTTTTGAGATTAGAGCTACCTTTTTTATTAGCTCACCTGAGCACAGCATGCTCATGGTGAGCTTTTGTGATCGCCTTTTGTCCGGCGTCAGTGCATGCGTGCGTCTTGCGTCAACTTTTCCTTTAAACAACTTCTCCTCCTAAACCACTGGATGGATTTTGACCAAACTTCACAGGAATCATCCTTATCATGACCTCTATCAAAGTTGTTCAAATTATTTTGATTGGGTGAATAAGTAGGTCACAGGAGCTAAAAATAGATTTTAAAAATGAAAATTTTAAAAATCTTCTTCTTCGAAACCACAAGCCTAGCCTTTTGATTTTTGGTATGTAGCATGATCTTATGACTCTCTACCAAGATTGTACAAATTATGACCCTGGGGTCAAAATTGGCCCCGCCCCAGGGGTCACTTGATTTCACATAGGCTAATATAGGAAAAACTTGAAAAAATCTTCTTCTCCGAAACCACAAGGCCTAGCCTTTTGATTTTTGGTATGTAGCATAATGTTATGACTCTCTACCAAGATTGTTCAAATTATGACCCTGGGGTCAAAATTGGCCCCGCCCCAGGGGTCACTTGATTTAACATAGGCTAATATAGAAAAAAAATTTGAAAAATCTTCTTCTCAGAAACCACAAAGCATGGAGTTAAGATATTTGGTGTGTAGCATTGTCTAGTTGATCACAACCAAGTTTGTACAAATCATGACCCTTGGGTCAAAATTGGCCCCGCCCCAGGGGTCACTTGATTTTACATAGGCTAATATTGAAAAAAATTGAAAAATCTTCTTCTCAGAAACCACAAGGCCCCGAGTTAGATATTTGGTTGTAGCATGGTCTTATGCCTCTCTACCAAGATTGTTCAAATTATGACCCTGGGGTCAAAATTGGCCCCACCCCAGGGGTCACTTGATTTAACATAGGCTGATATAGGAAAAAAACTTGAAAAATCTTCTTCTCAGAAACCACAAGGCATAGAGTTGAGATATTTGGTGTGTAGCATTGTCTAGTTGATCTCTACCAAGTTTGTTTAAATCATGACCCTTGGGTCAAAATTGGCCCCGCCCCAGGGGTCGCTTGATTTAACATAGGCTAATATAGGAAAAAAACTTGAAAAATCTTCTTCTCAGACACCACAAAGTATAGAGTTTAGATATTTGGTGTGTAGCATTGTCTAGTCGATTCTTACCAACTTTGTTAAAATCATGACCCTGGGGTCAAAATTGGCTCTGCCCCTGGGGTCACTTGATTTTACATAGCCTAATGATACCAGGTGAGCGATCCAGGGCCATCATGGCCCTCTTGTTCATAGGTTTATATAGGGAAAAACTTTAAAAATCTTCTTCTATGAAACAATAAGGCCTAGAGCTAAGATATTTGGCGTGTAGCATTGTCTAGTGAATCTCTATAAAAGTTGTTCAAATTATAACACTGGGGTTAGAATTGGCCCTGCCCCGGGGGTCACTTGTTTTACATAGACTTATATAGGAAAAACTTTAAAAATCTTCTCCTATGAAACCATAAGGCCTAGAGCTAAGATACTTGGTTTGTAGCATCATCTAATGGTTTATTACCAAGATTGTTCAAATCATAGCCCTATGGTAATAAATGACCCCGCACCAGTGGTTACTTGTTTTACATAGAGTTTATATAGGAAAATCCTAAAAATCTTCTTTTATGAATCCATAAGGCCTAGAGCTTAGATAATTAGCTCATCTGAGCACAACGTGCTCATGGTGAGCTTTTATGATTGCCTTTTGTCCGGCGTCTGTCGTCCGTCCATCTGTCCGTGCGTGCGTCTTGGGTCAACTTTTTCCATTAAACAACATCTCCTCCTAATCCGCTGAAGGGATTTTGACAAAATTTCACAGGAATCATCCTTATGATGTCCTCTAACAAAATTGTACAAATTATTATGATTGGTTGAAAAAGTAGGTCACAGAAGCTAAAAATAGATTTTAAAATGCAATCTTAGAAAATCTTCTCCTGCAAAACTGTAAGGCCTACAGCATGTAGAATTGTCTTATAAACCTTTACAAAAATTGTTCAAATCATGGCCCTAGGGTCAAAATTGTGAACTACTACAAAAGTTGTTTAAATAATGACCTCTGGGTCAAAATTGCCCTCGCTCCAGGGGTCATTTTATTTTACAAAGGCTTATATAGGGAAAAACTAGAAAAATCTTATCAGACACCACATGGCCTAGAGCTTAGATATAAGGCTTGTACCATTGTCTAGTGGATCTCTACCAAAGTTGTTCAAATCATGGCCCTTGGGTCCAAATTGGGTCTGCCCCAGGTGTCACTTGATTTTACATATGCTTATATAGAGGAAGAAAGGAAAATCTTCTTCTCAGAAACCACAAGGTCAAGAGTTAAGATATTTAGTGTGTAGGATTGTTTAGTACATCTCTATCAAGTTTTTAGCTCACCTGAGCACAACGTGCTCATGGTGAGCTATTGTGATCGCCTTTTGTCCGTCGTCCGTCGTCCGTCGTGCGTGCGTGCGTGCGTGCGTCCGTCGTCAACAATTTGCTTTAAACAACATCTCCTCATGAACCGCTGAAGGGATTTTGACCAAACTTCACAGGAATCATCCTTATGATGCCCTCTATCAAAGTTGTACAAATTATTCAGATTGGTTAAAAAAGTAGGTCACAGGAGCTAAAAATAGATTTTAAAAATGCAAACTTTGAAAATCTTCTTCTGCAAAACTGCAAGGCCTAGAGCTTAGATATTTGGTATGTAGCATCATCTTATGGGCCATTACCAAGATTGTACAAATCATAGCCCTACGGTGATAAATGACCCCGCAAAATCTTCTTCTATGAATCCATTAGGCCTAGAGCTTAGATATTTGGTATGTAGCATCATCTAATGGTTCATTACCAAGATTGTTCAAATCATAGCCCTACGGTGATAAATGCCCCCGCACCAGGGGTCACTTGTTTTACATAGAGTTATATAGGAAAAGCTTTAAAAATCTTCTTCTATGAATCCATAAGGCCTAGAGATTAGATATTTGGTATGTAGCATCATCTTATGGTTCATTACCAAGATTGTACAAATCATAGCCCTACGGTGATAAATGCCCCCGCACCAGGGGTCACTTGTTTTACATAGAGTTATATAGGAAAATCTTTAAAAATCTTCTTCTATGAATCCATAAGGCCTAGAGATTAGATATTTGGTATGAAGCATCATCTTATGGTTCATTACCAAGATTGTACAAATCATAGCCCTATGGTGATTAATGACCCCGCACCATGGGTCACTTGTTTTACATAGAGTTACTGTATAGCGGGTATTATCTGCGGGGGTTTAATTTTGGCTTTATTGGCGGAAAATGAAAATGCGCCAAATATAAACACCGCTAATACAAACCTCCGTAGTTATAAGTCGCCGCCATATTGTTTACTAAGGGACATTACTCTCATTAAATTGCGATTCGCTACCTAACCTCTGGCGAATAAGTTATATATTACCCTGATCTATGTCGTTTTCTGCCACTGGAAGTCCAGCCGGACGGTTCTAATTCCTGTCATTTGCTGCCGTTACTGCACTGGCTACATTTGAATCAGCAATTTTAGTTGGATCTGGTAATAAAATTAGTGGTGGCTTTTTTATCTCAAAATTTCCACGTTTCAACCACTTATCCATGATACGAATCCTACAGTTTCAAAACCTCAAATGAAATGCAATATCTCAAATTCAACAGTGCAGGTACTGAACATCGCTCAAAACACTTCTCGAATACAAACACGGGTATTTTTTATTATTAACTGAATACAAATCAATTACAGTTGTAATCAAACACATTTACCTTATCACCTTTACAAACATTTACACCTACTTATACTTGCCCTCTCATTCTGATTTCACATTATTTATATAATCCGATAATCGTCAATTATCATACAGGTAGCGTACCGTATACGACTCAGACAGACAGGGTTAGTACCTTTGACCATCTTTTACCTGGAGGTTAAAATTTGGCGCTCAGTGTAATTTCCGCCAATATTTAGCATCGCCAATACAAAACGCTCCTGTTTACGCGAAATTTTTGCCCCGCAGAAATAACCCGCTATACAGTATATAGGAAAAACTTTAAAAATCTTCTTCTATGAATCCATTAGGCCTAGAGCTTAGATATTTGGTATGTAGCATCATCTTATGGTTCATTACCAAGATTGTTCAAATCATAGCCAAATGGTGATAAATGCCCCCGCAATAGGGGTCACTTGTTTTACATAGAGTTATATAGGAAAAGCTTGAAAAATCTTCTTCTATGAATCCATAAGGCCTAGAGATTAGATATTTGGTATGTAGCATCATCTTATGGTTCATTACCAAGATTGTACAAATCATAGCCCTACGGTGATAAATGCCCCCGCACCAGGGGTCACTTGTTTTACATAGAGTTATATAGGAAAATCTTTAAAAATCTTCTTCTATGAATCCATAAGGCCTAGAGATTAGATATTTGGTATGTAGCATCATCTTATGGTTCATTACCAAGATTGTACAAATCATAGCCCTACGGTGATAAATGCCCCCGCACCAGGGTCACTTGTTTTACATAGAGTTATATAGAAAACTTTAAAAATCTTCTTCTATGAATCCATTAGGCCTAGAGCTTAGATATTTGGTATGTAGCATCATCTTATGGACCATTACCAAGATTGTACAAATCATAGCCCTACGATGATAATTGACTCCGCACCAGGGGTCACTTGTTTTACATAGAGTTATATAGGAAAATCTTTAAAAATCTTCTTCTATGAATCCATTAGGCCTAGAGCTTAGATATTTGGTATGTAGCATCATCTTATGGACCATTACCAAGATTGTACAAATCATAGCCCTAGTGATAAATGACCCCGCACCAGGGGTCACTTGTTTTACATAGAGTTATATAGGAAAATCTTTAAAAATCTTCTTCTATGAATCCATAAGGCCTAGAGATTAGATATTTGGTATGAAGCATCATCTTATGGTTTATTACCAAGATTGTACAAATCATGACCCTATGGTGATAAATGGCCCCGCACCAGGGGTCACTTGTTTAACATAGAGTTATATAGGAAAATCTTTAAAAAATCTTCTTCTATGAATCCATTAGGCCTAGAGCTTAGATATTTGGTATGTAGCATCATCTAATGGTTCATTATCAAGATTTTCAAAATGGTGGCCCTTTGGAGATAAATGACCCCGCACTAAGTCTTCTCCTCTGAAACCATAAGGCCCAGTGCTTATATATTTGGTGTGTAGTATTGTCAGGGCTAAAATGTTTAAGATTGAGTTATATCAGAATTCTTGTCTGTTTAAAAACCTTGTAATCAGTTGTAGCAATGGTACTCAGGTGAGCGATCCAGGGCCATCATGGCCCTCTTGTTTTTCAAATCATGGCCCAGGGTTCAAAATTGACCCGCCCCAGGGGTCTCTTTATTTTTACATATGCTTACATATATGTATAGAGAACAAAGCTTGGCTTGGAGCCTAGAAATTTGGCATGTTGCTCCATTAATTTCAAAGCTAGATCAGTAAGCTTAAAGGGAAAACCTTGTAGAAACCATATGG
Organism: Solen grandis; assembly: GCA_021229015.1. Lineage (NCBI taxonomy): Eukaryota > Metazoa > Mollusca > Bivalvia > Adapedonta > Solenidae > Solen > Solen grandis. The sequence goes on from CM037780.1 coordinate 56,909,957, forward strand.
CATTGTGCATGCAGCATTGACTAGTGGATCATTACCAAAGTTTGTTTTTATACCCCCCCGCAACGAAGTTAGGGGGGGGTATACTGGAATCAGGTTGTCCGTCCATCCGTCCGTCCGTCTGTCCGTCCGTCTGTCCGTCCGTCCGTCTGTCCGTCCGTCTGTCCGTCCGTCTGTCTGTAGACACAAAATTCTGCGGACTACTCCTCCTAAACTTCTGGAAGGATTTTGATGAAACTTGCTGGCAATGATCCTTAGACATTGTATTAGCGCGTTATCTATATAGCATTGAGTTACCTCCCCTATTTACCAAGTTATGCCCCTTTGATGATTTTTGCATTACAAACTTCTGCGGACTACTCCGCCTAAACTACTGGAAGGATTTTAATGATACTTGCTGTCAATGATCCTTAGACATTGTAGCAGCGCGTTATCTATATAGCATTGAGTTACCTCCCCTATTTACCAAGTTATGCCCTTTGATGATTTTTGCATTACAAACTTCTGCGGACTACTCCTTCTAAACTACTGGAAGGATTTTGATGAAACTTGCTGGCAATGATCCTTAGACATTGTATAAGCGCGTTATCTATATATCATTTGGTTACCTCCCCTATTTACCAATTTATGCCCCTTTGATGATTTTTGCATTACAAACTTCTGCGGACTACTCCGCCTAAACTACTGGAAGGATTTTAATGATACTTGCTGTCAATGATCCTTAGACATTGTAGCAGCGCGTTATCTATATAGCATTGAGTTACCTCCCCTATTCACCAAGTTATGCCCCTTTGATGATTTTTGCATTACAAACTTCTGCGGACTACTCCGCCTAAACTACTGGAAGGATTTTAATGATACTTGCTGTCAATGATCCTTAGACATTGTAGCAGCGCGTTATCTATATAGCATTGAGTTACCTCCCCTATTTACCAAGTTATGCCCCTTTGATGATTTTTGCATTACAAACTTCTGCGGACTACTCCTTCTAAACTACTGGAAGGATTTTGATGAAACTTACTGGCAATGATCCTTAGACATCTATATAGCATTGAGTTACCTCCCCTATTTTCCAAGTTATGCCCCTTTGATGATTTTTGCATTACAAACTTCTGCAGACTACTCCTCCTAAACTACTGGAGGGATTTCAATGAAACTTGCTGTCATTCAACCTTAGACATTGTAGTAGCGCTTTTTCTATATAACATTGGGTTACCCCCCCCCCCTCCCCCCTGTTTTAAAGATATGTCCCTTTGATGGTATTTGTTTTACAATTTTCTTCCATTGATAGATTTCAGTGAATCTTAATGATATTTATTCATAGACATAGGTATATCCATAGGTATGTGTTACAAAGGATCACTAGATTTCCATGTAGTTGGCACATATGTCCTCTATATACGTATTAAGATGGAGTGTTGTATGCAAGAATCTGATTGCATGCTCAAAAGCCGTGTTTGACAAAAACACTTGCGGGGGGGTATTAGTAAGCCCTTAGGCGACAGTTCTAGTTAATCATGGCCCTGTGTCAAAATTGGTCCCACTTAAAGTATGTTCATATTATAAAACATTGAAAGCAATATTTCTCAGGTGAGCGATTAAGGGCCATTATGGCCCTCTTGTTTTCTACATTATATCTGGGGTGAGTTGCATGTTTTAACCTTGTTTTCTTCTGTATGGGTCGATCTACTTTTGGTTTTAGTCCCACATTATTAAGACTGATCATACCTATTTAATACTATCATCACACCTTCTATCTAAACCAGCATGGTTAAATTACTGTCATTAAACTATTTGTTGTTATCAAGCAATAAAAATTTCAGCCAATTCCCTTGGTAATTAACCTGAGTAACAGCCATAGGAAGTAAAAACATTAGCCGTGGTTCCTCGCCTGTAATATTTTTACACATTGTAAAAATGAGATCAAGCAACCTTGTGCAGTACCTGTACAGTACAGTACTGTAGTTGAGGGTACACAATGATTGCCGACGCAATACGTGGATTTATAATTACATTGGTTACACAATCAGCGATTACATTCAGTCGTGTATACGAAGATTGCCGAAGAAATACGATAATTTATTAGGCTAATTATAGTAACTGACAGTGGCAGAGAATCACTGGGGGTCAGTTGCACTCATTGATCACGTAATCTGTTTGAGGGGGTACTTTTATGACCGACTGATCTGGTGGTATTGACGCACCAGCTGTTATTGCCCCGGGTCAAAATGACACTTGGTACAATTTTACCCCAGGTCAAAAAAGCATCATTGGGAAATCTTCCGTGTCAAAACCCGGGAGCTCGGGTCAAAGGAGAGCCCTGTATTACTAAAAATAGTTTTGCTTGACTGGGGTGACACTTGAAAAACTTGTTTCACATCCTTTGAGATGTTTCTTGTTTTATGTAGTTTTTTAGCTCACCTGAGCCAGAGGCTCAAGGTGAGCTATTGTGACCGGTCTTCGTCCGTCGTCCGTCCGTCCGTCGTCCGTCAACATTTTGCTTCAAACGACATCTCCTCCTTAACCGCTTGGTCAATTTTGATAAAACTTTACAGGGATGTTCCTTGGGTGGTCCCCTTTCAAAGTTGTTCAAAGAATTGAATTCCATTTGGAATTCTGGTTGCCATGGCAACGGAAAGAAAAAACTTAAAATGTCTTCTTCTCCAAAACAACCAACTGAATTTCAAAATGTTTTGGCACAGATGTTCCTTTGGTAAGTGTCTACCAAGATTGTTCAAATTATTTGGATCCGTAAAAAAACATGGCCGCCAGGGGCGGGGCTTATTTGCCTTATATGTATATAGAGAAACCTTTAAACAACATCTCCTCTGAAACCACTTGACAGAATTTGATTAAACTTGGCAGGGATGATCCTTGGGTCAACCTTCACAAAAGTTGCTAAAATAAAGTTGATCCATGTAGAACTCTGGTTGCCATGGCAACAAAAAGAAAAAAAAATGAAAACTTTAAAAATCATCTTCTTCAAAACTACTGGCCAGATTTTAAAATAAATTGGTACAGATGTTCCTTGGGTCAACCTCTACCAAAGTTGCTAAAATTATTCAGATCCGTAAAAAAACATGGCCGCCAGGGGCGGGGCTTATTTGCCTTATATGTATATAGAGAAACCTTTAAACAACATCTCCTCTGAAACCACTGGACAGAATTTGATTAAACTTGGCAGGGATGATCCTTGGGTCAACCTTCACAAAAGTTGCTAAAATAAAGTTGATCCATGTAGAACTCTGGTTGCCATGGCAACAAAAAGAAAAAAAAAATATGAAAACTTTAAAAATCATCTTCTTCAAAACTACTGGCCAGATTTTAAAATAAATTGGTACAGATGTTCCTTGGGTCAACCTCTACCAAAGTTGCTAAAAAAAATTCAGATCCGTAAAAAACATGGCCGCCAGGGGCGGGGCTTATTTGCCTTATATGTATATAGGGAAAACTTTAATCAACATTTCCTCTGAAACCACTGGACAGAATTTGATTAAACTTGACAGGAATGATCCTTGGGTCAACCTTCACAAAAGTTCCTAAAATAAACTTGATCCATATAGAACTCTGGTTGCCATGGCTACAAAAAGAAAAAAAATATGAAAACTTTAAAAATCATCTTCTTCAAAACTACTGGCCAGATTTTAAAATAAATTGGAACAGATGTTCCTTGGGTCAACCTATTTATCTCAGGTGAGCGATTTAGGGCCATCATGGGCCTCTTGTTTTTGTCAGGTTTTGCTTATCTACTGTTTACTTGATATTATATATTTAAAGAAACTTGATTCCCTCTTCTTCTTTTTTTTGTCTCACAGACTGACGGGAGAGAGAGGCATACCGATCCTGCCTAGAATGTTTGAAAAGATGAAGTTTAAAGGCAAAGGACATGAGGTATAAAGCTAGATGTATAAACCATTCTGTGACACAGGTGACAGTGTATGTGACTTTATGGGAGGAAACTTAAATAGCTGGAGAAGTTATGTATCAATGGATTGTCACTGCACCCTTTCTTACAATTAACCATGTCACAATGCTTTTGGCCTTAATCTCTCAGCAAAGGTTTGCTAATGGCAGTTATTGTTCCAGTAGGTCAGGGGTTATGAAGCTACCAAGAAAACAGATTTATTTGTTGTTGTTTTTTAACACAATGTATGAACTCATTTCTGTACTCTTTTCATTCTTTAAAGTATATTTTTATGCCCCCCTTCAAAGAAGAGTGGGCATATTGTTTTGCAAATGTTAGTCCATCGGTAGACCACTTAATTCCGATCAATAACTGGAGAATGCTTGGGTCAACACTCCTCAAACTTCATAGGGTGATCATTCATGACTAGTAGATGACCCCTATTGATTTTGGGGTCACTTTTCAACACTTAAGGTCACAGTGACCTCGAATGTAAAAATCGTGCAGGGGGGCATATGTGTAGTTCTGACAACTCTTGTTAATTCTTGTAACCATTTTGGATGATTAAATCTCCTTATTCAGTTTTTACTGTTAATCTTTAACTGTTGTCCTGCTTCAGGCACAAGACCTTGCCACCATAATGAGACAAATGGAACATTGGGGTCACAGATTGTTTCCCAAGATGCCGTTTGACGAGGTCATTGAACGTGTCGAGAAACTTGGCGCAAAAGGTGAGGTCAAGACATGTGTGAGGAAAGTTCGACTGGACATGCCTTTGCTAAATGATGACTTTGTCGGCTCAGACCGTGAAGACGATGAGGAAGCGCTGCCCCAGGAAGGGGGAGATAACCAGAGGGTATGATAGTTGTTTTCTGAAGTATAAATAAACACATGCTCTACTTTGTGGAGTAGGGGCTATACTTGCATCACAAGGAGCATTCATACCATCCCATCCCCCCTGAAGTTCAATATCTTGGGTCGTCTTTAGATAGAATTATCAATAATGTGAGAAATCAGTGATGAAATATTCAAGGCATGAAATTGAATCTAATAATATACATATTATGATATCCCTGTTACATAGAAGTGGGGACTGTATAAGAGTCCGGTTTGTCTCTTCCTGTCCTTCACTCACATTACATGGTGACAAGAAGGTATGCAGGGGTATTAATCACCTTTGCTCTTGGTGATTATGTAGAACCCATATCTCAAACCTATAAACAGTGTAACTGGTATTAATAGTTTTGCCATCTTCGCATTTTGCGTACAGGCAGCCAATGCAGAAGATATGTGGGAGGAGTTATTGATGGAGGAGGCGGAGATTCAAGCATCCCAGATTGGGAAGACACAGCAAGGGGTGGAGCCTCTACCTGAAGCTACACCCTCTGTAGTGGAAAGGCCAGCCCCTGTTACACCAAAACCACAATCAGATAGCCCTGCGGTAAGTAGCTCTGACAAAAAGTCTGATTTTATATACACTAAAAAGAATTTCTAAACATCCACCTATGGTGGATTTTTCACAATTTTATAGAAATTGGGTGTACAGTTTACTTTTACCTTTTACTTTTTTTTTTTAGGGTGTTTCTTTTACTGCCAACATTTCAACAGTCAAACAATTGTATAGAATGTACACCTAAAATATTGCACCACATTGTAACTGATACATTAGAGCTGTAATGAATACACCAGGTAGCCAATACGAATACACATCACGATACAGGGTCACAAATACAAATATTTATTCATGAATATGAAAACACCCTGGTATATAGCAGAAATAAAAGACATATTAAATTCAGGTTGCACGTATTTTGAAATGATTCAGTGGCTGCTATCTCATCAGTCATAAACTGTATTCCCAATGATCATTGAATAAAAGCAAACAAGTGTTTGAGAAAATAAATGATTAAAATAAGAATTTAACTTGTACTTGGAATAAGTAAACGCTATTGAAAATGACATTGCATCATACTGTGATCAAAGTTTTGTTGTAAAATATAATTACAAAAACATTTTAATAAACCAGATGGTCCATACATAATGTTAATACCAGTATTTTTTTGACATATAAATAAATATGATAGAGCTACATTTTATTGTTTATATTTTATCATTTGTGTTCGTATTTTTAATTGTCTTCCATGTTTTAAATTCAATATTTATCATATCATGAACATGCAAGAAATAATAACTATGGCAATTTAAACAGAAAAATCAAATTTATCAACAGTGGATTTATTATTAGTCTACCGTATACTCGATATTCAAATATCGTTTTCTAACATATTTCTGTTGTTTACTCACACTATAACGATCTTAATCTACAAAACAGTATACTTATTTTGAAAATACATTCTGTGCTGTTACCTTTAGGATCTAAATCAGTTTCTTGCAACTTTTGTGTAAAAGGTTCATTAAAAGACAGTTAATTTGGCAATTTACGCAATGTCATTAGTTTCAACAATCATTAGATTACTGGTTAAAAGCAAGCTCTATGAAAATATCCAAATGTACCTGAATGAAAGAATCAAAAGAACTGTGCTGATTGGCTATAGATAGAGATTGTACTGTACGAGGCATGTAAGAGATATATTTACGACACCTGTCTAAAAGAAACTAGCAAGGTGAAGCAATCAAGCTTTGATTTCTTGGACACTGAATAATAGGTTATTATTTGCATCATGGGTGTTTCATTTGTTAATTGGCATTTGAATACTGGCAATATTCGGTGCACCAAATACAAGAGTGTATCATTACACCTCTATTATACATTGTTTGAAATAAATAATTTTGCTTGAATTAAATGCATAACCCATTTATGTAAAATTATGAAAAATCTATAAGTGGATGTTTAGAAATTCCTTTGAGTGTAGATTGTGTTTCTTAAAAAAAGGGAAAATTTAAAAAAGAAGAAATATCAATGTTATGATTTTTCAATCGCGCTATGTTAATGTTCACTTGCCATGACGAGCAGGCCAGTAGAATTTTACATGCCCTGGTCTTGATACTTTGCTTGTGTATTGAAAGCAATAATGAGATATTGTTCTTTTTTAGCTCACCTTTGCTCAGGTGAGGTATTGTGATCAGTCTTTGTCCGGCACCCGTCTTGTGTCGTCAACTTTTGCTTTAAATGACATCTCCTCCTAAACTGCTGAGCAGATTTTGAAGGAATTTTACATGTCCTTAAGTGGAACTGAGCAAAAATAGCTAAAATCGTTCCGATCCACCAACCAAGATGGCCGCCAGAGCTAAAAATAGAAAAATCTTTAAACGACATCTCCCTAACCCCTAAGCACATTTAAATGACATTCAGTAGGAATGATCATTGGGTGATACTGCACAAAAATAGCTAAAATCGTTCCGCTTGGCCAACCAAGATGGCCGCCAGAGCTAAAATTAGAATAATCTTTAAACGACATCTCCTCCTAAACCGCTAAGCACATTTAAATGACATTTAATAGGAATGATCATTGGGTGATACTGCACAAAAATAGCTAAAATCGTTCCGGTCTTCCAATCAAGGTGGCCGCCAGAGCTAAAAATAGAATAATCTTGAAATGACATCTCCTCCTAAACTGCTGAGCAGATTTTGATGAAATTTTACAGGGATGATCCTTCAGTTGTACTGAGCAAAAATAACTAAAATCATTTCCATCCGCATTCCAAGATGTCCTCCAGAGCTAAAAATAGAAAAATCTTTTAAACAACATCTCATCCTAAAGCACTTAGCAAATTTTAATGAAACTCAATAGGAATGACCATTGGGTGATACTGCATAAAAATAGCTAAAATCATTGCGGTCAACCAAACCAAGATGGCTGCCTGAGCTAAAAATAGAATAATCTTTGACCCTTTTCCTCATATAGACTCATTTTGTTACTCGCAGGCTGATCTGGTTTTATGCTGTTCGCATAGGTCTTTTCATGGTGTCCTCTACGAGGGAAAAGGGTTAAACAACATTTCCTCCTAAACCGCTGAGCAGATTTTGATGAAATTTTACAGGAATTATCCTTAGTTGGTACTGAGCAAATATAGCTAAAATCGTTCTGATCTGTCAACCAAGATGGCCGCCAAAGCTAAAAATAGAAAAATCTTTAAATGACATCTTCTCGTATAAACCACTAAGCAAATTTTAATGAAACTCAATAGGAATGATCATTGGGTGGTACTGCACAAAAATAGCTTAAATTGTTTCCGATCTGCCAACCAAGATGGCCACCAGAGCTAAAAATAGAATAATCTTTAAACATCATCTCCTAAACTGCTGAGCAGATTTTGATAAAATTTCACAGGAATGATTCCTAGGTGGTACTGAGCAATAAAAGCTAAAATCTTTCCGGTCTGCCTGCCAAGGTGGCTGCCAGAGCTAAAAATAGAAAAATCTTTAAACAATATCTCCTCCTAAACCACCAGGCAAATTTTAATGAAACTCAATAGATTTATCATTGGGTGATACTGCACAAAAATAGCTAAAATCGTTCCGGTCAGCCAACCAAGATGGCTGCCAGAGCTAAAAATAGAATAATCTTTAAATGTCATCTCCTAAACCGCTGCGCAGATTTTGATGAAATTTTACAGGAATGATCCTTTGGCGGTACTGATCAAAATTAGCTTAAATCAATCCGATATGCTGACTAAAATGGCCACCAGAGTTAAAAATAGAAAATCTTTCAACGACATCTCCTTAACAGCTGAGCAGATTTTGATGAAACTTTACAGGAATGATCCTTAGGTGATACTGAGCAAAAATAGCAAAAATTGTTCTGGCCACCAGAACTGAAAATTAATAAAATTTAAATACTATATAATTTATTATGTGTAAATTTTTTTCCTAACTTAAGCATTTCCTCTCTAGCAGTTGTATTCAGGTAAGCGATTAAGGGCCATCATGGCCCTCTTGTTATTATTTTGATTTGACAAAGGCATGGTTGCTGTGGTAACAGATGTTATATTTAAATCTTCAATGTTGATCCTGTTCTTCTCATCTTTCGATTGTTTTGAAGGTCATGCACAAGGATCCTAAAAACCGATTTTTTACCGGTTTTGACCGATTTTGATCTCAATCGACCGGTTCAGATTTCAAAAAGTACCAAAAAAATCGGTCGAAAAAAAAATCCATAATCCTCGTCTAAAACTTTCAAAATCGGTCCAAACGGTTCATAATAGTCTCTCTTACACACCAATTGACCTACTTCTTGAATTTCCGGTGTGCCCTCGGGGCAGGTGTCAGTGGGGGTCAGGCAGGGACACCTGTCTAGGTCATTATTGGGCAGTTAAGATGAATGGATTGACGGTTTGTACTTCGCGGTTATTTGGACGGTGCCGTGTAATTATCTATGCCGTAATAATGGACCATTGCTTGTTTGCAAACTGTAACCGGTCGACTTTTAAATGCGGTAATTAATGACAATATCAAAGGCTAATCAAAATGTTTGATCTCCTTAGTAATTTGTAATTTGTAAGAACAAAAATGTGCTGGGCCTCGACGTGGCACAGGGGCGAACGCTACTTACTTACTTACACACATGGTAGTGGCTAGCTGCAGCACAACGCATTTAAATAAAAAAAATAATCACAAATGAATAAAAGTTATTGACAAAAAAAATATATAAACACAAAGGCACATAATAAACAACACCAAAACGACTGCTTCCAACAATTTATTGATTCGTTAGTTACAGACCGTCATATACATGCACTTCCGGTAAACAAACTTTCGATTTCGTAGAGGTAAATATTGCAGAAAAATACCTTATTATGCCAACAGGATGCTGAAATATAATAAAAGATCTATTTTCACACTGCAAATGATTCAGGGTATGTTGATTGAAAATATCAATGTTATTTTTTTTTGTTTTTTTTTCTAATAAAAGATCTGTTTTTTTTCGGGGGGGGGGGGTACGGAACGGAATTGTTGTAAAGGGGGGGGGGGATTTTGCCGTCGACCGGTTGAGATTCCAAAATTTTAGGATCCCTGGTCATGCATGTTACTTTTTGTAACAAGTGCAGGAAATTTGTCTTCTGTACTTAACCCTGATTATCAACTGACATTGTATCAAGGTTGATTTTTATTTTATTTTTTTTTAGTTCAATGTGAGAAATGAAAATCCAGATTCTACAATTACACACAAGTTGCTGAGAGTGAAATCCTGATAATGTTAAAATACTGGGATAGCCTTTGCAGTTCATTATTACTAATAAGCTTTGCATCTGTCACTTGCTATCTTCATTTTTTAGGCCTTCACACCCGAGCAGCTGGCTAGAATTGAGAGGAATAAACAACTAGCTAGAGAGAAAAGGATGAAAAAATTGGGCATACAAACCCCGGGTATGTTTCAATGGGAATTATACTCTTTGCTTTCAATAAAACATTTGAATCAGGAGGTCATAGGTTTCGTTTCATCACTAGTCGCGACATATGATAGTTGTAAGAAAATGATACTGGTATAGCTTCCTTGCTTGGCACTCAGCATAGTAGGGTAGTTCCAGGACTGGTTGGCCTGGTCTCAGAATTATGTGACTGAGTGTGGTATCATGCCACATGACTACAGAGTGATACACAGTGTGGCAGCACTAGATCTTATCTCATAAAAATGTCCCCAAGTGACTGAAATACTGTTGGTGGGACATTAAACCCAGTCAAATGAACAATCTGACTTTCTAGCACATTGTTAATTTTGGAAAATATGTTTGATATTTTTTTTTGGATAATTTTCTTTTTTTTTTTTTTTTTTTTTTTTTTTTTTTTTTTTGCAAATAAATAGTAAGAAGGTATCAAGTAACACAGAAAAGTTTTATTCATCATATCAAATAGATCTCATCATGAATACTTGTAATCCCAAAAATAAACTACCACTTGTCATATTAGAATGGTTGCAATCAGATAAATTTTATATCCAATGATTATAATTAGATTTCTATAGCCAAAAAAGTTGGAATAGGGTGACAAGAATCTAGTCTCTCTGTTTGTAAACAAAATCTCTTGTGGTCAATTTTCTTCTGTAATTCTGTCGGACAGAAATCTGAAATAATTACTTAACGTCATAGTGTTGTAATCAAGGCCTATTAATTTGAGAATCATTGTTGCATTTCAGTAAAGACCCCAGAGATCAAGCTATCCACATCAGACCTGCTGGAACCCACCCAGAGTCAAAATGATTCTGTCAAAATGATTTCCCAGGATGATGGTACACCTCAAGAACCTGTGCGGCCTGAGAGCAGTGTTTCTGTTGGTGATGCTGTTGCCATGGAAACAGAAGATGGGATGTCAGAGGTCATTCCACAGGGACCCAGTCAGAATATTGTGGTGGAAAATAAACACCCAGATGATGCGCAGAAGTGGGGTAGTGATACGGGGGAAATGTCTGTAGATACTGAGAATGATGGTGCAAACAGTGGTACTATACATAATGAGGATTCTGAAGCTTCTGCCAAAGAATCCCTTCATTATCATAGGGATTCAAAGAGTTTTAATGATGATAACCCCTTAGCTGAGAGGACAGCACAGGAGAATATGAAAGTTAACTCAAATTCTTGTACACTATTGAAAGATGTTAGTGCAGAAAAAGATGGGAATGGTTTAGCAGGGAAAGCAACACTTGAGCAGTTGGGAAAATGTGATACAGACTCTAATGACCTGTCTGAAGTAATAGCAGTGCAGGGAGACAGGAGCATTACTGTGAATGGGGAGGAAGACAAGGAGAATGCATTGGTAGGGGATAAAGTTAAGGCAGTGAAAATGGTGGAGGTTCAGCCAGATATGATTGGCGATCATCAGGCAAATGGTGAAGGTTTTGATGAGGAGTTGACTGAGGAACAGTTGATGGAGACAGTTTCATAACAGGAGAGTAGTATTTAGACAAAAAGTAATTGAATATAAAAAACATGTCAAGTTGATAAAAAAATGTTTGATATCAGTACAACAGCATAGTAATGCATTCTGGTTTGGGTTTTTAACATATTATTGAAATATTTTGTAGCTCTGTCTTGGCTTGTCTGTTTTTCAAAGAAACAGTTACGGTATTGTCATCACTCTTGTGTTGATGGTGTTGTCATGAAAAGCTTTAACCTTCTAAACTATTAAGCTTTTAAAGCTTGTCATCAAACTTCTCATACTTGTTTAATATCATGAGGGCTACATTCTCACTAAGGGCCATAACTCTTAGGTCCATTTTGACCAAATTTCTCCCGTAAAAAAAAAAAAAAAAAAATACGTGAAAAACTTCTTCGGCCATAATTTCTTAACTATTAAACCATTTGTCATCACAAGGGTAACATTTTCATTAAGAACCATAACTCTTTGTCCAATTTCCTAATTTATCTCCCCCTTAAAAGACTAGTGTTGGCATCCGCATGCTGTGCTTTTGTTAAAAACATTACGGTGCTGTTTTACTGGTGTAACGCTTCAGTGATTTCTGTAACTGAGTACTCATTAAATCATTGTATGCAAATGTGGATGTTTATTGAGTGAGATGCTAATCAGAATATAGCATGTTTGAGAAACCCTTTCCAATAAACAGGTTTCAAGAAAAATGTAGTTGCAATATTTTCTGAATTTTTCATATTTACAATATAAAACATATGAATAACCATTGACCATTGTTTTAAATCATAGAAAAGCTCCTCAGAAATAATTCTAATCAGCAACAAAATTATTTTTGCAGTCAGTAGTGGAAATTTTAACACGAGGTTTGTGAATACAGTAATAATGGCCTCTGTGGTTGATTTCTGCTATACATGCATAAATATACCCAGATACTTGTCAAGACTTCTTTTGTGTATGTATCTGTGTGTGTCACTTTGTTTTACTATTTTAATATATTAAGAATAAAGAATAAAAAGCTGTCCAACAGTTGTTTATTTAATACCATTCAGCATATTCATGTGAAGTTTAAATTACAATTGATAATCTTTTAGTAAGCAAATTTTGGCTATGCCTATGTCAATTTTTAGCTCACCTGAGCACGTGTGCTCAGGATGAGCTTTTAGGATCGATGAATGTCCGTCCGTCCGTCGTCCACAATTTGTTCGTTTGCACTCTAGCATCTTCATTTTATGAGCAATTATCTTCAAACTTTAAAACAATGTTTATAACCATAAAATCTCGGCCAAGTTCGATTATGGCTGATATTGGAACATTAGGTCAGGAGTTATGCCCCTTTTAAAATTCAAAAAAGCCAGATTTCACATTGTTTGCACTCTAGCATCTTCATTTCATGAGCAATCATCTTCAAACTTTATGGCAATGCTTATGACCATAATGTCTCGATTGAGTTTGATTATGACTGAGATCAGTTGATTAGGTCAGGAGTTAAGCCCCTTTTAATATAAATAAATGCCAGATTTCACGTTGTTTACACTCTAGCATCTTCATCTTTTGAGCAATCATCTTCAAACTTTATTACAATGTTTATGACCATAAGGTCTCGATTGAGTTCGATTAATGCTGAGATCCGTCAATTAGTTTAGAAGTTATGCCCCTTTTAATATTAAAAAAATGCCAGAAATCACTTTGTTTACACTCTAGCATCATCTTTTGAGCAATCATCTTCAAACTTTATGACAATGCTTATGACCATAAGGTCTCAATTGAGTTCGATTATGGCTGAGATCCGTCAATTAGGTCAGGAGTTATGCCCCTTTTAATATAAAAAAAGCCATATTTCACGTTGTTTACACTCTAGCATCTTTCTTTTTTTAGCAATCATCTTCAAACTTTATGACATTGTTAATGACCATAATGTCTCGATTGAGTTCAATTGTGGCTGAGATGGGTCATTTAGGTCAGGAGTTATGTCCCTTTTAATACAAAAAATGCAAGATTTCACTTTGTTTATTCTCTACCAACTTCATTTTTTTTAACAATCATTTTTAAACTTTAAGACAATGTTTATGCCCATAATCTCACAATTGGGTTCAATTATAACTGATATTGACTTGTAAATTTAGGAGTTATGCCCATTTCACCACAAAAAAAAGCCAGATTTCACTTTTACACTCAAGCATCTTTATTTCTTAAGCAATCATCTTTCTCAGGTGAGCGACCAAGGGCCATCTTGTTATTCCATCTGGAACCTTTTGCACTAAACTTTGTATGGAAAAAAAAATCTTCCAATTTACTGGTATGTGGTGAGTTTCACAGCAGGAACAGTCTACCATATGTTAGTCTGAGGGAAATAATAACAAAGAGATAACTTTAGTCTACTTTTATTTCAAAAGAATTCATTCTAATTGGATTGTTCTATTGTGATATCACAGAGTGTTCCATTTTGAATTTAACCAATAGTTGTTTAATACGGGTTTTATTCACTGAATGCAATGAAAGTGGCATTTCTTAAGTTTTATTGTGTCGGTACAAGATTAGTTGACACTGTTGGATAAAATTCTTGCGACTGAGATCAAATTTATTCGTAAAAAGTTTAGTGAAATGGGCTCTATGCGCTTTTACTTTTTGATGTCAAGACCCATTGGATCAAATAATATCAAACCTGATAAGAATTACATGGGTGAGAAAGTGTACAACGGCAAAACTTTGTTTTCATAATTATTAATAAGCAACTTGCTGACCAATGAAATATTGCATAGTATTTTGAATACTCTTTACTGAATTTACAAAAGCACAGCAAAAACTTGCAAAAAATGCAAACAACTTTATGTAACGAGTTTTTTCATTGGTCAAGTGATTAGTGCTGTCTCAGCCACAGATCAAATAAAATGACTTTAATAATTCATTAGTACAAAGTTTTACTAATCATTAAACCACAGTCAATTATGAAGCAAAGCGTATTGAGCAAACTTAGTTTCGTCAACACTACAATCATATGCATATCCAATTAAAACCTACCATTGCTTAAGTCTAGAGGGTACTCACTGGACAGAAAAAGCAAGGTAATGCCAAAAAGAAACAAACGAGAGATTTACAAAAATAATTTATTGCACATTTTGAAGGCAAATTCAATCCTTCGTTTTAAGAAAATATGAATGGAGATGTTTATTAATATAATACAAGCATTACAAACACAGTTTTTTCACTTGCACTCAATAGCAAATACATGAACAAAATATTTTATTGTTTCTAATACTAAAGGTACCCTTGAAAACAAAAAATACCTGGCTTTCGTCTTGCTGACACAGGATTTACAATGTAGTTAAATATATTTCTTCTATTATTTCTAGTTTAATGCAATTTAATGAGACTGGTTTCTTAAGTATACATACAGTCAGCCTGCATTTATCATAAGTTTTACTATTACATGTCCCAAACAAACATTTTGTTATATGTTTAACCTTCATTTTGCAGTCACCTCTGTTGAGTGGTCACTTTCTCTTATTCCCTTGACTGACCACTAAAGACTGTAGACTCACGCCCCTAGATATTTTATCATTTAATTTAAAAATATTTTTGAGAGATGAAAAGGCTTAAGGCACCAGATACATTCACAGACATTCAATAAAACCATACCAAGAATCACCCTAGAATATCATTAGGAATGTGTTACCTGAAAAAATAACATGCTTTAAAGTTAAGTATGATGCATATGGCACTTCTTTTTTTTCTTTTTTTTTTTTAAACATTTTTTTTTATATACTGGCTTACCTTCCATTAAAAAAAAAAAAATTTGAATGCCAGTCTGTATGTAACTAAAGCCCAATTCAATCATCTAAGCAAAACTTTGAAAAGCAATGTAGTTCCATCATGCAAGTTATCTTTAACGAATGTGTTCAAGATTTAATAAAACAATTTTCAAATTTTGCTATTCTAATACACAAGTCTAATCTAGACACTTCAGAAATTATATTATGGATAAGTATAAAACAAATTCTGATTTCCAGAAAGTCTGTTTCGTATGTACTGAACAAAACTGATAGACTTTGTAAATTTAAGAACACAGTTTCTTTGCAGTTTAATGAACTGTTGGACTGATTTGAGGGTGTCATGTTAACCCCATTTGTTATTTTTGTTCAATCTTGATGGAAATTAATGAAATTAAGAATAAAATGCAATATAAACCTCATATGTATTGCATAAAGGTATTATCAAAATTACTAAAAATATGTGGTGGGGGTTTATAGGTCTTGTTCAACGTACATGGATGCATACTCCAAAACTATGATAACATTTGCCATTCTGGCCAGACTGAAATCCATTCTGGATGAATTAAGTTTAATTTTGTGACAAATTATTTAATTTGCCTTGTCTTTACAAAAACACAACTACTGACTCTAAAGACACTTTGGCACTCTACTTCAGACTTAAAACCTTGAGGTATGTATAATTTTTTCCAGATACATTTGTATATATACTGTACACGTTTTATCAATGATCGTTTTTTTTATTTGACAAACTTTAATAATTTAATTATAATCAAGTCATTATCTAAAATCAGGAGACAACATTGAGGCTCCTATCCACCTTGCAAGGAAATGAATTATGAATGAATATAGGTATACTGGTCACTGATGCCACAGGGACACGCCCTGCTCTCCCTAGAAGGTACTGCAGAACGTCATCTCAGCTGAGGCCATCTATCTGGTTCTGGATGGTTTCCAGCTGTAACCAGGAAGTGAAAAGTATGATGGTTTTCAATACAAAATACATATAGATACATTTGATCAAGCTTGAATTTCACTATCAATACTTCAAAGTAATACTTCAATACTTTCATCACTGATTCCCTAATACAGTCCATTCTCGATGGAACAAAGTAACACCGGACCACACAATTACTGTTCAATCGCATCTTTCATTCAATCTCATCTTTTGTTCCATGGTATTTCTTGTTCATGGGTACAATGATTGCATTTTCATTGTAATAACATGTATTTGCTTTATAAAAGTCGAAAGTCCTGTAAACAGACAATGCCATTATATGTTAAAGACATATTCAACAGAGATATAAAACTGTCCGAAATAACTTCTTTTTTTTTTCTCGTGACAAAAAAAACAGCAGTGAACAGGATTTGAACGAGATCTCTTGTAGACGCTGAACAGACCGTATCACTCATAAAAGCTAATGAAAGGAACCTATTTAGGTCTTATTGCATTAATTGAAAAAATTTACAAAGATGATCACATTTATACTGTTGATCATTCAATTTATCCCCGGCTACAAACTCTCTTGTATGTTTCATGTCATTTTGCCACACAGGTGCCGTACTGATTGGCTAATTGCATAATATATTGGCAGACACTCAAAAGCCCGGTTGGTGTTCAGGCTCATCATTAATCCAAGTGCATCCAAACTTCGTTCATTGCATCTTTTACACTGAATAAAGAACAAATTCTGCCAGGACCTGAGACTTACTTAGCATTACACAATCATTTTGTTCCATCGCATTTTGTTCCATCATGACTGGGCTGTACAAATAACTAAATATTTCTTTTCTTTATAAGTAATGTTTGTAAAACTATTTTGTCCCCCTAATTGTATACTTCATTATTTTGTTCAATAAATGCTAGACAGTTCTTCTACCATATTCACAGGTGTATAGATTTAACCCTTTCCCTCATATAGACTCATTTTGACGCACTCAATAGGTACCACATAAAGCCTGATCTGCAGAAAACCACAGTTAAACCTTACCAAATTTAATTATAAAGTCCTCATTTCCAGACCACTGAGGAGCAGCGAACAACATAAAACCTGATCAGCCTGCGAGTTACTCGCAGGCTGATCTGGTTTTATGTTGTTCGCATAGGTCTTTTCATGGTTTCCTCTATGAGGGAAAGGGTTAAAATATTACTTTGTTCACTAAGACATTTTATTCGTTCTGGCTATGACACACATGCTGTACAATTCCTTACTTGCTATAAGTAACACTGCAGTCATTTAAAATCTGGCAGTAAGCCGTTAATTTGTCCAAGTCTCAAGTCTTATTACCTATGTCAAAACAATACAAACAGTAAATATTTAAACTAAACAAGAGGGCAAAGATGGCCCTGAATCTCTCACCTGAGAAACAGTGCCTTCATTGACTCTATAAGAGTCATACTGAACACATAAACCATGCAGAAGTGACCCTAGGGCAGGGCAAATTGTGACCCCTGGGCCATGAATTGAACAAACTTGGTAAGTTAGTAGAGGTCTATTAGGCTATGTTACACACTAAATATTTAAACTCTAGGCCTTGTGGTTTCTGAAAAGAAGATTTTTCTTCTTTTTTTTTTTCTATACAAGCCTATGTAAAATCAAGTGACCCCTGGGGTGGGGCCAATTTTGAACCCAGGGCCATGATTTGAACAAACATGGTAGAGGTTTACTAGGCCATGTTACACACCAAATATCTAAATTCTAGGCCTTATGGTTTTTAAGAAGAAGATTTTTCTACTTTTTCCTATTTAAGTCTTTGTAAAATCAAGTGATCCCTGGGGTGGGGCCAAATTTGACCCCAGGGCCATGATTTGAACAAACATGGTAGAGGTTTACTAGGCCATTTTACACACCAAATATCTACACTCTAGGCCTTGTAGTTTCTGACAAGAAGATTTTTCTAATTTTTCCTATATAATTCTATATAAAATCAGGTGACCCCTTGGGCAGGGCCTATTTTGACTCTATGGTCATTATTTGAAGAAACTTGGTAGTGGTCCACTAGACAATGCCACACGCTAAATATCTAAGCTCCAGGCCATGTGGTTTCTGACGAGAAGATTTTTCTAGTTTTCCGATATAAATCTATGTAAAATATAGTGACCCCTAGGGCGGGGCTCATTTAGACCCCAGGGCCATGATTTTAACAATATTGGTAGTGGTCCACTAGACAATGCCACACACCAAATATCTAAGCTCCAGGCCTTGTGGTTTCTGACAAGATTTTTCTAGTTTTTCCTATATAAGTCTATGTAAAATCAAGTGACCCCTGGGGCGGGGCCAATTTTGACCCCAGGGTCAAGATTTGAATAAACTTGGTAGTGGTTCACTACATAATGCCACACACCATATATCTATGCTCCAAGCCTTGTGGTTTAGGAGAAGAAGATTTTTTAAGATTTCACTTTTATAAGCTATTTTTAGCTCCTGTGACCCAGATATGCAATGGACAACCATTTGAATAACCTTGGTAGAGCTTCATGCAAGGGATGTCATAGGTAAGTTTTATCAAATTTGGCCTGTTGGTTTCAGAGATGATGTTTGAAACAATTGTGGACGACCGACGGACAGCCATTGATCCTTAAAGCTAACAAGGCAGTCCAAAGGACAGCTATATCCCCCGCCGCTGGCCAAATATTAGAATTTGTTTGGTCATAGGATTATGTTCACCTTAACCTGGCATGGTTGTAGCAGACATAGAAGATCAGTTTAAGACAATTTAACTTTCCGGAGTTATGTATGAATCTCAGAATTCGGAGGCACATATATTAAAAGTTTACTGACAAGTTTTACATGGGAAACAGTACAAAAAGTGAACATCAATGAAGTATAGGATGTGTTAGGTAACCACAAAGTACATGTGTAACTCAATTAAAAACTTTATATATCATGAAATAATTTGTATGATTGTGAACATGACATACTATTATTTACCGAGTACAATAAATCACTGTGGAAGTGCAATCCCGGTCAAGAAGTGGTCTGTGTAAGGCAAGGGGAACACTCCTGAATGAGATATGGAGCGGACACGAAAATAACATTTGACCTGCAAGTATGACCTTGACCTTGAGCCAGCGTGACCGACTCATGCCTTCTGCACATCAGCTCAATGAGGTTAATTTTAGCTGAGTTTGAAGAAAATGTGTCCAAGCGTTCATGAGATATGGAGCGGACACGAAAATAACATTTGACCTTCAAGTATGACCTTGACCTTGAGCCAGCATGACCGCCTCATGCCTTCTGCACATCAGCTCAATGAGGTTAACATTTTAGCCGAGTTTGAAGAAAATGTGTCCAAGCGTTCATGAGATATGGAGCGGACACGAAAATAACATTTGACCTTCAAGTATGACCTTGACCTTGAGCCAGCGTGACCGCCTCATGCCTTCTGCACATCAGCTCAATGAGGTTAACATTTTAGCCGAGTTTGAAGAAAATGTGTCCAAGCATTCATGAGATATGGAGCGGACACGAAAATAACATTTGACCTTCAAGTATGACCTTGACCTTGAGCCAGCGTGACCACCTCATGCCTTCTGCACATCAGCTCAATGAGGTTAACATTTTAGCCGAGTTTGAAGAAAATGTGTCCAAGCGTTCATGAGATATGGAGTGGACACGAAAATAACATTTGACCTTCAAGTATGACCTTGACCTTGAGCCAGCGTGACCACCTCATGCCTTCTGCACATCAGCTCAATGAGTTAACATTTAGCCGAGTTTGAAGAAAATGTGTCCAAGCGTTCATGAGTATGAGGGACACGAAAATAACATTTGACCTTCAAATATGACCTTGACCTTGAGCCAGCGTGACCGCCTCATGCCTTCTGCACATCAGCTCAATGAGGTTAACACTTTAGATAAGTTTGAAGAAAATGTGTCCAAGCGTTCATGAGATATGGAGCGGACACGAAAATAACATTTGACCTTCAAATATGACCTTGACCTTGAGCCAGCGTGACCGCCACATGCCTTCTGCACATCAGCTCAATGAGGTTAACACTTTAGCTGAGTTTGAAGAAAATGTGTCCAAGCGTTCATGAGATATGGAGCGGACACGAAAGTGTTTCAGACACACTGACGGACGGACGGACGGACAAAGGGCATTCCTATAACCCCCCTCCCGCTTCGCGGCGGGGGATTAAAAAAAGAGCACCCACTTGATTGTAAAAGTTGTAGAGCTCGTCATGTGTGAATTCCACTCGTATTTTCTCTTTGGTCTCTGTGTTTTCATTTCTAACCCCCAACTCGAACATTGCATTTGGGATCTTCTGCTTGGTCTTTGTGGACTGTGCCATCTGCAGGTTTAACCTCCAATTGATGTCTTCCAGCTGAAAAAAAAATATGGAAATTTATATTGATATATGCATAAAAATAAACATTCAGTAAAGTAAAATAGTATGGGTTTATCCTTAATCAAAATAAACAGTTAAACTGTTTTGGTTAAAGGCATTCAAAATGCCCTTCTTTGTTGACCCTCCCCCACCTAAGATAAGATAATTTGGAGATAAGAAAGTGACCCTGCTGTGAGATCACAGTGGGGTTCCCCAATAAAACCAATCAATCTGTATGTCATGCTTAGATCACATTGGCTCACTGGCAACATATGGATAGAGATATCTCTGCCACAGTTGAATGCACCCATGACGGGATAAATTAACATAAATTTTAATCATTTTGCAGTTTCGTATTGTAAGTGTGTTGCATTACTGGTATTTACTATAGTATAAACAATCAAGAATCAAAATTTATTGATAAAAACATTTACATCTCTGATGCATAATAAACCTACACTTCAAAAATGAAGATAATTCAAATTCATTTTCCTTGTAAAGATATGGGCAGATATAGAAAAATAAATGTTTTTAACCCTTTCCCTCATAGAGGATACCATGAAAAGACCTATGCGAACAGCATAAAACCAGATCAGCCTGCGAGTAACTCGCAGGCTGATCAAGTTTTATGCTGTTCGCTGCTCCTCAGTGGTCTGGAAATGAGTATTTTGTAATTAAATTTGGTACGGTTTAACTGTGGTTTTCTGCAGATCAGGCTTTATGTGGTACCTATTGAGTGTGTCAAAATGAGTCTATATGAGGGAAAGGGTTAAACAGATTTTACCAATTTATTGAAGATTGTCACTGTGCATCACCATAACTTTCTATGTTTTCACTCATTTCTCTTTTTTATCTTATTAGCCTCAACCTATCCTATTACTCTATCATTATACTGTTTTTTATATTAAAATTATCCATTAAATTGCATAAACTAGACTTTTTATGCGACTTTTTCCAAATAATATTGAAATGATGTAATTATCAGATAAAAGAGAAAATCAAATGATGTCAGTATAGAAAGTAGCTTTATCAAGTACTCATAATTATTCACACTAACAAAATAGATTTTCATGATTATATTTGTTATAAATTAGAAGCCTTCAGATACATTTCAATTCATAAATTAAATGTGGCCTGAATATACATTTGTAAATAGTGTTATCATTTCATGAATCTAAAAGGTAAGAGAACGTTTTGTTATGTGGTGAAGTTACTTACTTTTGTATACAGAATTGGATTTAAAGACATGTTGAACAATAAATTGATTTCAGTTTCAACAGAGATGTGAATACCTCCAATTTAACAAATGTCATTTGAATTAATTCATCCTGTGAATAAAACAATTCAACTGTGTTGATAGTAGACTCAAAATAATTATTGTATTTATCACAATAATTTAATTTGAAATGACAACATCAATGAAGCTATATAAATATCACATCACTAGAAAAATCCAGTCACAATCTAAGTGTTTGTCACAGTTGGCTAATTGTTTGCAATAATTTGAGTGCTAATTCTGACTTATCTTTATGACCCTCCCACCCAACCCCTCAGGCCCTTTTAGCCACCTGCTGGGTCCAGACAGATAAGAGCCAGCAGTGTGTCAGCAGGGAGCCACATTCCACACATACCAATTTTCAATGCCTTTAAGTTTTTACCTTTAAATTCATTAAAATATTATTTTCATATTGGAAACAATTCCTAAAAGCTGTTCAATTAATTACATTGTACATTCAGCAATATTGAATGAAAAATAAAAGAACAGTGGTGTATTAAAAACAGCAAGTACTCCCAGATACCGACCTGTATTAAATTATCCCAAAAGTGACTTATCAGTACATAAGACATCACATGGGAACTATGTGTAGGTATCATGCTCATTAGATCCTGTTCTCCTTTCATTTTACATGAAGACAAGGTTAGAGACAAGGGAAGTGACCCTTTACTTCATATAGACTCAAACAAATTGGCAAACAGAGCAGACCAAGATCAAACAGCTCCTATAGGAGTTGTCTGATCAGGGTCTCTTCTGTTTGCACACATAAAAGTGAAACCCTAATTCTACACAGTCTGTCTGGCATATAAACATCCATTGTTTCATATCTAGTGTTAAGTAAATCATACTAATTAAGTCGTAAATGTGTATATGAATATTCATGAGGTAAGTCACTTGAGGTGATAGTTCATTATGAACACTGATTTACTAAAATTTGAATTATGCATGAAACCATTAATTTTTCTTTGCCATGAAGACTCTGAGCCACAATATTATACAGTAGAACCTCACCAAACCGAACATCTTTAACCTGAATTCCTCACCTTTTCAAAGTTTATTTTCGGTCCCCATTTTTTTGCTTCTTTTTTTAACTAAAACTAAAATGTTTAATTCGAGTTTTGCTACTTCGATTTTTTAGTTATTTTGAAGTAAAAATCCCGGTCCCGAGATCGCAATTCATGCATATTTTTCAATTTTATTTCAAAGTCAGTTTTCATACATTTTGGTGAACAATTATCGCCCTTATCATCAATCATATCTGGGTCATATATCTTGAGTACATTCCATATCATTGCGTTTGTCACCGGCATGTAACGGTATCCGGACATTTGCCCCCCCGGACATTTGCCCCCTCGGACAAATGCCCCCTTTTTTGACTAGGGCGGACATTTGCCCCCTCAGTGTTTCGGACAGGACGGACATTTGCCCCCTCACTTAGTTTGTTAAGGCGGACATTTGCCCCCTCGGACATAGCTCCCTTCCCTAACGACCACATAAATAAATAGAATGCTATGTTTAACAGTGTTTTAATAAAGATTATACTTTACTTATAATAATATCTGACAATTTATGTATAACATTTAATTCCTAAAACATTTTTTGACCAGAGCCAAATAGATCGCTATGTTTTCAAAATTGTGCGAACGTCTATTTAATTACCGAAATGTTTAAAAGTAATAATGTTTATGTATTTTCTTATATATTCGAAATCGAGAGTAATAATTATCTGATTTATGTTGGTTTTATCAATTTTATCAATATTTTGTATTGCTAGTTTTTTTCTTTATATTGAATATCATTAGAAACATGCAATAATGAGCTGAAACTAACAGGACATTCATACAATAAGCAAACTACGAATTAAAAGGCGTTATGTGTGAACTAATTAAAGGCGGTTTATAGACAAAAGAAACAATTGATAGTGACCGGTGATTTACTTTGAACTTAACCAGCTTAAATGATATGTGTGAAGTAATTAAAGGCTGATTATCAATTAAAGTGAATTCTTATCATATTATAAATCGGTACTTTGTTATGTCCCGCTGACATGATATACTCAAAAGTCGAAAAAAGTATATATGTCTTCAATAACTTACTCGAATCACAATCGCTCAATGCAATCATGGAATTCATTAAAAGTAACAGAGGTGCACTGAAGTTGTGTTTCGAAGGATTTTCGTACACAAAGAAGAAAGAAAGTAAAACGACAGTTACATGGGAATGCTCTCAACGCCGTTCTATGTCATGCAAAGGGGTTGTGATAACGTGATAACGTGATGGTGAAAATTGAGGCACTGTAATCAACGATCGTTATTAGGTAATTAAAAAGTCGCGATTTTCAAGTGATTAGTAGTTCGCCCGCGATTGTGAATAAAAAGGTGAGAAAAACAAAGCTATTGGCACCTTTAAAAAAAACACAAACACACAAACACACACAAAACGAGTCTTAGTATGATGATATATTTGGGTACGCAAGTATCTTATGTCTTGAGTTTATATCAAATTTATCATTCAGACTTATCATAAATATTGATTGGCTAGGGGGCAAATGTCCGCCCCATCAAACTAAGTGAGGGGGCAAATGTCCGCCCTATCCGAAACACTGAGGGGGCAAATGTCCGCCCTAGTCAAAAAAGGGGGCATTTGTCCGAGGGGGAAAATGTCCGGGGGGGCAAATGTCCTAGAATCGCATGTAACACTACCTGAAGCAGCAGATCAACGGTAAAAATACCATATATGTCAATATCTTGACCTGATTGAACTACATGTATTATGTTAATCAGAAGCATGGACTATTTTTATAATTTTTCATAACTTGCAAATAGTATATACATACACCTAATAGGTGGTTTTAATGGCATAAAGATTTCCATAATATGCACCGGTAATGAAGACACAAACATGCAAGCGCACAAACCGAAATTTCCATCGGATTTTTAAATTGTTATTTTGATGTTTTAAGCTTGGTCCCAAGGACTTTGGTTTAACAAGGTCCTACTGTATGAGCAAAAAAAGTAAGATCCTACTCAGACAGCTCCTGGAGGAGTTGTGCTCTATTTGCCAAGGCGTCAGAACCAATCTCTACAAGATAAAGGATTAATACAAATAAGTTTATTACATGTATGTGATTTAGCAATCTTACTTATGAAGGGGAATATGTCTTGGTTGAAAAATACATAAGAGTATCTATCATTTCAGCTCTATTAACCCTTTCCCTCATATAGACTCATTTTGACGCACTCAATAGGTATCACATAAAGCCTGATCTGCAGAAAACCACAGTTAAACCTTACTAAATTTAATTACAAAATCCTCATTTCCAGACCACTGAGGAGCAGCAAACAGCATAAAACCTGATCAGCCTGCGAGTTACTCGCAGGCTGAACTGGTTTTATGCTGTTCGCATAGGTCTTTTCATGGTGTCCTCTATGAGGGAAAGGGTTAAAATGGTGCCCAAAGATAATGCCCCACTGCAAAATTCACAAGTTCATTGTCTACTCTATCAATGCTTGGCTTATGTGGGTGCTTATGTTCTAGGGGAAGGGGGTGGTTAAAAATTTTCCCTGCACGTACCTGGTTTGGCACTAGAGTTCGCTGTCTCAATCTCTGTACAACGTCCCTTCCCCCTGATGTCCACGCCTCCACGATTGTCTGCACCTACAGAAAACATCATACTGGAAAAACATTCTTTTAGGAGGATTATCTTTAACATTTAGTTCTTTTAAAGTGTTATCTATAAGTATGAGGGGTGTTCGTAAAGCATCCTTAATCTATAACTTATTTATAAATATGTTATGATAATTAGATTAAAATTTTCAAAAGTGATACTTTGATATATTTTGAACTTACTCCTAGAAAAAAAGTGATGAAAATTGCACTGATGCAAAATCTGCAGTCACTATGGAAACATCTATTTTTCCAGATATTTTTCGAACACCCCTCATATTATCCCCAAGAAATTCACCTCATAGTCCATAATGTTTCTGGAACATAAAATACACTTGAGTGGGATGGACTTTGAGAATCCAGAAACAAAACCCTGATTCATAGAAATTGGTTTTTGACTGAAAATCATTCTGGATGCATTCAAGAAATCATACCAACACTGCTAAACTCATTACTAATAATGCTTGGTATAGCTGCCTTGCTTGGTGCTCCTTCCAGTGCTGGTTGACCCAGTGTCCAGATAATGTGACTGGGTGTGGTATCATGTCACATGGCTTGATACTGCAGTGTGGCAGCACTATATCTGTCTCAAGTGGACATAGTCTTCAAATGACTGAAATACTGTCAGTGGGACATTAAACCCAATTAACCCTTTCCCTCATATAGACTCATTTTGACGCACTCAACAGGTATCACATAAAGCCTGATCTGCAGAAAACCACAGTTAAACCTTACCAAATTTAATTACAAAATCCTCATTTCCAGACCACTGAGGAGCAGCGAACAGCATAAAACCTGATCAGCCTGCAAGTAACTCGCAGGCTGATCTGGTTTTATGCTGTTCGCATAGGTCTTTTCATGGTGTCCTCTATGAGGGAAAGGGTTAATAAACAAATATTGCCACTACCACCAATTCTACCACTACTACTTCCATCACTACCACTGCTTCTCCTACTACACTAACTACAGGATGACACCTATATTTACCTTGTCGTCAGCCATGCCCAGCTGTGTCAGTTGCTGGGAGAACACTGCAGGCTTGGCTGTGTGATAGGCTGCCTGTAGACACAAGTACAATTGAATGATGGTGACAAAAAATATGTTCCTGTTCTGACTGGAAAAAAGCATTAGCAAGAAAGTGAAAGCTTTTCATATAAATGAAAGATGTACGAAATGGAGATATATTAAGCCTTCATTCTCAAGAAAAATTATCTCATTTGGCCAAAGTAAGAGAGAATTTGTCTAGGTCCAGTGAGAGATTTAAATCCTTTGTACACTTGATTACATTTTAGCATGGAATTTTTTCTCTCATTTAGCTGATTTCAGTGAGATTTCAAACAAACAAACAAAAATGCAAATCTCTCAAAACTTGCTCCAAAATAATCTCTGATGAAAATGGAGCCCAAAAAGTTTACCAAGTCACTTGCTGGTTTATGACAATATTTAAATAAATAATTGTTTGCAGGGTTTGACACTAACTTTTTAGCCAGGTATCCCGATGGAACACCTGCTTTAAAATTCAAGAGTCCCTTCTGTATCTAAGGAGTCCCTGTCATGTCTTTCAAATATATGATGCCCTTATTCACATAACAATTGATTAAAAAGTTAATGATTCATCAAAGAGGGTTACTAAAAAGAAAGTTTTATGAAGTTGATTATATATAGGTTTTCAACAAATGTGGCTGTTCAATTTAGTTTTAATTGGAAAAGTAAGTGTCCCATGGAACACCTGGCATATCAATTCTGGAGTCCCTTCACAATTTTTGGTGTCCTCAGGTTCCCGGAACACTGTTAGTGTTGACCCCTGGGACCCGTTTCACTAAACTTCGTACAAACAAATGTAATCTTAGTCGTTAGTCTTTTGTTCTACATGGTGTCTTCTAATGTCTTTTTTTCACAATAAAACACTAAGAAAGATGACCCAATTCATTACAATACACAAATACAACACTTTTTGTAAAGAAAAATTCACAGGAAAAATACTATTTTACATCTGTGAATTTACGCTTACGAAGATTTTTATTTGTACAAAGTTTAGTGAAACAGGTCCCTGGTTTGTAGAATTTTCATTTGATCATATTTTGATAATAAGACATATTCAACAGAGATATGAAACTGTCCAAAATAAGGTGAACGGCATTTGAACGAGATTTGCTGAGACATTTATATCTTGCAGATGCTTAACCCTTTCCCTCATATAGACTCATTTGACGTCCTCAATAGGTATCACATAAAGCCTTATCTGCAGAAAACCACAGTTAAACCTTACCAAATTTATTTACAAAATCCTCATTTCCAGACCACTGAGGAGCAGCGAACAGCATAAAACCTGCTGGTTTTATGCTGTTCGCATAGGTCTTTTCATGGTGTCCTCTATGAGGGAAAGGGTTAACAGATGCTTTACAGTATTACTCATAAAAGTGATCTAATGAGAGACATACAAATTTGGTTTAATGGCAATACATGTATATGAAAGAGAAAATTCAGTATATTTGTAATTGATTGAAGCAACTTCACACATCTCACGTTATCTTGAAGTCACATGATTGTTATGCATACATGTTCATACGAATATAGAGTATCAAAAGTACAAAAACAGAAATGTGTTTAAATACAGAAGAAAAATGCATCACTGGCATCAAACATAAAATTGAAAATGCCACAAAAATACAACAGTGCAAACATTGGTACTACATTGTACTTATACTAAATTCATGACATGTAGGAACTATTTTGTATGCAGAGTGATATATGAATCTGAGTTGTAGGAACTACTTTGTATGCAGAGTGATATAACATGTGTGATCCAGAGTGTTATGGGGGGCTCATGACCTTCCCCTTTGGATTTGGATATTACACATAGGCTAAAAAGGAAAAGAACACCCTAACACCCCACCCCCCTTGTGGAAAAACCATTGGATCCTCTCTGTAAAAATCTTAAAAAGAAGAGAAAAGTATGAAAGAAGGCATGACCCCCCCCCCCCCCCCCCCCCCCCCCCACACACACATGGTACAGTGAATTTCATATTTGGCTTTGCGTGGTAATTTCTATATTTGGTCAACATATCATATCTTTGTTGGACCCCCCACCCCCTGAGGTAAATGGCTGAATCCGTACGTCAGGATACTCTGAGTTAAATATTGTACCACTTGCCTACTGTACAGCAAGATATTACAGTGAGGCAAGCTGCAACACTCTATCTATCTCATGTTAACAGACAAGAGTCTCTGAATGTATAAAATACTGTCGATGGGAGAAAAGCACCATACAAAACATTGACTTACCTGCTGGAGGAAGAACTCAAGGGTCTGAACAAGCAGTTCCAGGT
Source organism: Solen grandis (assembly GCA_021229015.1). NCBI lineage: Eukaryota > Metazoa > Mollusca > Bivalvia > Adapedonta > Solenidae > Solen > Solen grandis. Next base: position 56,939,053 of record CM037780.1, read on the forward strand.
CCTGCCCCTCCATCCCCAGCGTGGACTGAAGCTTCTCCTCCTCGTCCTCCGTAAACGTCCTCTCATCCTAGACAAAAAAGAAACACGTAAAATGTCGCAAAACCAAGTTTTCAATTGTCGCCCCAGGCAAGCAAAACTACTTTTTGTGACCTTGACCCTACTGACCTGAAAATCAATCCAAATCTCCCTCTTCCCATAAGGTAACTACCTACCTACCAAGTATGAAAACTTTAACTCTATTCAAACAGGAGATATTCAACAGAAACAAAATAAAATTGATGACCGCCTATCCAACCTCCCAATGACGTACCCCATTTTAATATCCAGGATTTTTGTTGAAAACCTGGTTAATAAACAATCATAAAACATATCATGACTAACTTCTTGAGAAAGATGGATAAATCATACAATGATCTTAAGACAAGTTCACTGTTCAGACCAAAATCTGATACATGTAGTAATATGTAATTTTTCTTTGGTCCAATGGCTATTTTTTCAGTGTGTATAGTGAAATGAATTAAGTCTTATTCTTGTTCTCTACAATACATTATGTACCGGTACCATCTCAGTCTCCAATTTGAGTATCATATTCAAATCTTTATTGAAACTAATGGGCTTAGTTTGAGTCCGAGTATGAAAATCCATGTATCATTACATGCACCATTTTTATGTTCAAGAACACAGGGCCAGATTTATAAAGTGTCTTCAAAAACCTAAATTACCGGGAAACTAGAAAATTGTCTGTGGTTGTTACCTTGGCTGGCAGCTTGATTTTATTGTAAACACTGGATAAGTAATCATAAACCCTAAATTTCATATAGACTCATTTTGATGCACCGTCAACCAAAGCCGACCCAGACCAGACAGCTCCTATAGGATTTGTCCTATAGGAGCTGTCTGATCAGGGTCCCCTCTGTTTGCTCATACAATTTCTAGTTCAGTTTTTACACAGTCATCTGTTGCAAAAAATAATCGATTTCAACAACCATTTAAACAAGAGGCCCATGATGGCCCTAAATCGCTCACCTGAGATAAATAGGTTGACCCAAGGAACATCTGTACCAATTTATTTTAAAATCTGGCCAGTAGTTTTGAAGAAGATGATTTTAAAGTTTTCATTTTTTTTTCTTTTTGTTGCCATGGCAACCAGAGTTCTATATGGATCAAGTTTATTTTAGGAACTTTTGTGAAGGTTGACCCAAGGATCATTCCTGTAAAGTTTAATCAAATTCTGTCCAGTGGTTTCAGAGGAAATGTTGATTAAAGTTTTCCCTATATACATATAAGGCAAATAAGCCCCGCCCCTGGCGGCCATGTTTTTTACGGATCGGAATAATTTTAGCAACTTTGGTAGAGGTTGACCCAAGGAACATCTGTACCAATTTATTTTAAAATCTGGCCAGTAGTTTTGAAGAAGATGATTTTTAAAGTTTTCATTTTTTTTTTTTTTCCGGAAAAGTTTACATGGAAAGTTTATTTTAGCAACTTTTGTGAAGGTTGACCCAAGGACATTCCTGCCAAGTTTAATCAAATTCTGTCCAGTGGTTTCAGAGGAGATGTTGTTTAAAGGTTTCTCTATATACATATAAGGCAAATAAGCCCCGCCCCTGGCGGCCATGTTTTTTTACGGATCGGAATAATTTTAGCAACTTTGGTAGAGGTTGACCCAAGGAACATCTGTACCAAATAATTTTGAAATCTGGCCAGTAGTTTTGAAGGAGATGATTTTTAAAGTTTTCAAATTATTTTTCTTTTTGTTGCCATGGCAACCAGAGTTCTTCATGGATCAACTTTATTTTAGCAACTTTTGTAGAGCCTCACCCAAGGATCATTCCTGCCAAGTTTCATTAAATTTTGTCCAGCGGTTTCAGAGGAGATGTCGTTTAAAGCAAATTGTTGACGACGGACGACGGACGACTAACGACGCACGACGACGGACGCCGGACGAAGGGCGATCACAAAAGCTCACCTTGAGCACTTTGTGCTCAGGTGAGCTAAAAATCAATCAATTAATATTCATCAAATCTTAAATCTGTACATGAATAATCATGAGGTGAAGGGTTAATATAATTATGATCCACCGACAGAACATGGGATTTTCCAGCATACCGGTAGGCTGACTTTGTATTCACACATGGGAACAATATATTTAGTAAAATTATTGAACTTTCACCCAATTCAAACACTCTTTCTTTTTCCTGAACCATTTTATAAAAACAATGAAATAATTGCTTAGCATTTTGTTATTCCAACTGCTTATACAGAAAAATAAGAAATATTCTGGAAACATATTCATCATGTCAGTTTGCTTGGTTTTCATGTCCCACCAACAGATATTCCATTAATTGGAGACTTTGTCTACATGAGACAAATGAAGTTCATCTCACTGCAGTTTCAAATCTATGGACAACCGATATGATACCCAGCACTCCTTACACTAGGCGAACCAGCACCATGTCTCATTTTAAATTACCTAATAACCTAATAGAAATCTGCAACTCAGATATACTAGTAGGTTAAAAGCAAGCCAAGAGAAGCTCTTGTTTAGTTATATATACACTCATGTGACCGAAAGATAACATGATATGTGTAAAATTTCCATATACATTGTACATATATACATGTACTGACTTTTCTCTTCAATTTATTACTGATTAAACCAAACATGTAAGCTTTTCATTAGATCGCAGATCCCTTTTATGAGTGATACTGTAAAGCGAGATGTAAAATGCCTCAGAAAGATCTCGTTCAAATCCCATTCACCTATATTTTTTTTGTCACAAGAAGAAAAATTATTTTGGACAGTTTCATATCTCTGTTGAATATGTCTTTGACTAATCTGGGTGATATTTGATCAAGGATTTAACCCATGATCTTCTAGATCCAGGACAATCTCAACCAACAACACTAGTTCTCTTTGTTTGTTTATTAGGTTTAACATCCCACCGACAGTATTTTAGTCATTTGGAGACTATGTCTACTTAAGACTAAAATAATGCTACCATGCACACTGCAGTATCATGCCATAGACATGTGACATGATACCACACCCAGTCACATAATCCTGACACCGGGCTAACCAGTCCTGAAATGACCCTTAACTACTGAGCAACATGCAAAAGAGCTACACCAGTACCATTTTATATGACTTGTATGTCACGGCCGGGGATCAAACCCATGACCTCCTGCTCCTGAGGCTGACGCTCTAACCACTCCGCCACCAGGGACAGTAGTTTTTTTTCTCAGAATGATAAAAAAAGTCTAGATTATGACAATCCCCTGGTAAAACCATTGATGTTTTATACCCTGAGAGGACCTACAGCCTTACCATGCTCACATATACTAAATTAAGATCCATATTAATCTTACATTCCTATCTTACTTTTTTTTATACAGATGTCTCTATATAGCATTTATATTATTTGTTCAACTGGCCTTTGGCAAATTTTAGTCAAAACTTGCTTTATTCACATCAAGCAAATAAAGATTATACACATACATCAAGATGATAAATACATTAATTATTTATATATCAATTTATACAGCTTATATTTTAATTACTTTCTACATTGGATTAATTAAGTACAGTATGAAATAACATGACAATGTCAAATCTTCATATTTAATGACCATATTAACAATCAAACAAAACAAAATGTGCTTACTTTCAAGTGAAGTTTCTGTAGTATTCGAGACAAGACACGTGGGAACTTGCCAGGATCTAGCTCATTTATCAATGATACTGCCCTCTTGATGCTGAAAAAAAAAAAAAATTAAATAAAATAAAAAACCCACAAGATCTTTCTTAGTTCATTTCCTCATATAAACTCATTTTGATGCATTGACAAACAGAGCAGATCCAGACCTGGAGCTTTCTGATCAGGGTCTTCTCCATTTGCTCGTACAATAGACCATTTCACTCTAAAATAAGAAGAAAATCATCAAGCACTTCCCAACATCTGATCTATGTGCTGGTATATAATTTCACACATTATTCAATTGGAAATAAACATACATTAGAGATTTTTCCCCTGTCACTGATTGGTTAATTTAAATCAGCAAATTTAACCTGGTAATGCTGATCCTCTGGTGAAATGGTCTACGGTATATCTTGGTTCAGATTCTAAACAGTCAGCATGGCAAAGAAAAAATAATATACCATATCAAGGAGGCTAGCCATAATATAAAAGATCATGTCCCAGAATAGGATATTTGATGAGTATGGTATAGGTCAAAATCCAAGCCATTAAATTTAGCATCTATTCTATAGTCAGACAAAACCAACAAGAGGACCAAGATGGCCCTTGATCGCTTACCTGAGAAAGATGATTGCTTAAGAAATAAAGATGCTAGAGTGTGAAAGTGAAATCTGGCTTTTTTTATGGTGAAAAGGGCATAACTCCTAAATTAACTAGTCAATATCAGTTATAATTGAACTCAATTGAGACATTATGGTCATAAGCATTGCCATAAAGTTTGAAGATGATTGCTCAAAAGATGAAGATGCTAGAGTGTAAACAAAGTGAAATCTGGCATTTTTTTATATCAAAAGGGGCTTGACTCCTGACCTAATTGACCGATCTCAGCCATAATCAAACTCAATTGAGAAATTATAGTCATAAACTTTGTCATAAAGTTTGAAGATGATTGCTCAAAAGATGAAGATGCTAGAGTGTAAACAATGTGAAATATGGCATTTTTTTTATATTATAAGGGGCATAACTTCTGACCTAATTGACGAATCTTAGCCATAATCGAACTCAATCGAGACATTATGGTCATAAACATTGCCATAAAGTTTGAAGATGATTGCTCAAAAGATGAAGATGCTAGAGTGTAAACAAAGTGAAATCTGGCATTTTTTTATATTAAAAGGGGCATTACTCCTGACCTAATTGACCGATCTCAGCCATATTCCAACTCAATTGAGACATTATGGTCATAAGCACTGCCATAAAAATTTAAAATGATTGCTTTAAAGATGCAGATGCTAGAGTGTAAAAAACGTGAAATATGGCATTTTTTAATATTAAAAGGGGCATAACTCCTGACCTAATTGACAATCTCAGCCATAATCGAACTCAATCGAGACATTATGGTCATAAGCATTGCCATAAAATTTGAAGATGATTGCTCAAAAGATGAAGATGCTAAGAGTGTAAACAAAGTGAAATCTGGCATTTTTTATATATTAAAAGGGGCATAACTCCTGACCTAATTTACCAATCTCAGCCATATTCCAACTCAATTGAGACATTATGGTCATAAGCACTGCCATAAAGTTTTAAGATGATTGCTCAAAAGATGCAGATGCTAGAGTGTAAACAAAGTGAAATCTTGCATTTTTTTAATATTAAAAGGGGCATAAGACTTAATTGAGGATCTCAGCCATAATCGAACTCAATCGAGACATTATGGTCATAAGCATTGCCATAAAGTTTGAAGATGATTGCTCAAAAGATGCAGATGCTACCGTGTAAACAAAGTGAAATCTTGCATTTTTTAATATAAAAAGGGGCATAACTCCTGACCTAATTGACGGATCTCAGCCATAATCGAACTCAATCGAGACATTATGGTCATAAGCATTGCCATAAAGTTTGAAGATTATTGCTCAAAAGATGCAGATGCTAGAGTGTAAAAAAACGTGAAATATGGCATTTTTTGAATATTTAAAGGGGCATAACTCCTGACCTAATTTAAGGATCTTTGCCATAATCGAACTCAATCGAGACATTATGGTCATAAGCATTGCCATAAAGTCTGAAGATGATTGCTTAAGAAATGAAGGTGATAGAGTGTAAACACTAAAAATTGTTGATGCCGCACGACGCACGCTCACGGGATCACAATAGCTCAACCTGAACTTTGCCCAGGTGAGCTAAAAAGCTAAAAAGCTAATGAGTTTTGCAGAGCAAAAATATTCTTCCATATCAATATTTCATACCTCATTTATTTCAAAAGAATAATGTCATAAATACATCTCTTGAGGTAACAATAAGTAGATAGTAGATATTCCTTAATCTAGACAACTTTCATTGTACCTAGTTGCCGCTTTCTATGTTGAATGTTATCATTCTAGGCATGAAAATGTTGTTATGACGTTCCTTTGAATTGACCATTTTGTATCCAAAGTGGATAGAGTACACAACATGTGCAGGAGATTTAAGCTAAAATATATTGTGGGGAAAGAGCCATTCCTGAAAAATGTATCAGGGGATTGTGTGATTATTATGTCCACCCTGTGGTTTGGTCTGATTGTGATAAACATCTTGGTAGGTGGGAGGGGGGTTGTTAAATCATATTAATTAAAGTGAGTGGACCTTATCTAACGTTGATTAATTGAAAATGATGGGGAAAACAAGGTTGGAACACCATAATATTAACAAACACTGGACTGTAAATGATACAGATCTACACTAAATATGAAATTATTAATTCTGATGCATTTATACATTATATAGTGGTCTCCGGTGATATCGCCGGTTCTCTGGTATCGCAGCAATATCATTTTATTGGGAAAGACTTTGCCTATTGCTACCTAGTGACACCACTTTGTAAACAGGAAGTTGCGATTTTTATTCGAATAAAAAAAATAGTAATAGGTCTATGCAAATGGTAAGAAAAACATAAATTTCTTGCAGCATACCAATTTCCTACTATCACTCATCTGCTTATTATCCCATGTCTGACAAAAAAAACATTTTATAGCATAAATAATGAATTGACACACTTGACAAATGCTTGATCTTCGTCTGCTGCATGATTTTGTTTTGATCATGTAGCGACACCTGTAGGTGGAGCAAGCGGTCTTTTTAAAGAAATACTGCGATACCAGAGAATCATGGGATTTCTATGTAAGCCAAACATGGCTAACAATAACTTTTTTAATACGTTATTTGAAAGGCTGAAAAAAATTGTTTTCTGACACATTATGGTACAAAGATGGAACAGTGACATACAGAAATAGAAAGAAGATAAGGCTTATTGATATTTTATTTCCGTTCCAGTCGTTAGTACCGCGATTTGAGGGAACACCATCCTACTGTATCTTACATGCACATAATACAGAACATGAAAAACTGAAAAAAAGTTGACATTTTGATAATTGTCATAAGATGAAATTAACACTTTAAATGAGTATTTTGATATACATTTTATTGTTAAATATGAAGGGAAATATAATTCTACAAAAATGACAGAACTTTGAAAGGATGAGCTTGAAAACAAACCTGGGGGTGGAAGTGAACAGTAGAGCCATTATTGCTATTGTGCTACAGTAAATATCTCCTCGTGTTCATTTCCGAGATGACAGAGGTTTTAATCTGTATTTTTAATTTTAATTGTTATTGTAAATATAATACCTTATTGTTCCTTTAGACACGGTTGCATCATTTATTGTGTTTGTTTGTTTGTGTTTTTTTTATCATGTGATAAAATGTCTAATCGAACACCGCTTAATATGGCTGCGCCCATTAGCTGTACAAAATGAAACTTGTATGGTGCATACGTAATGTAATAAAACTGACATTCTCAACGGTAGTTTAAAGTTGTATGATATGGAATAAATGAGATACAAAAGACACATTTTTAAAATTTATTTCTAGTTTACACTGAATATGGTAAACAACGATGACAAGAAATGTCACTAATTTTCGCGGATTTGTGTATAAATCCCTTTCTATTAATGGTTAATATATCATCCCTAGTGCATTGCTGAACATTACAGCTGTCATTTTTATCTCTCTATCTAACAATTTCAAAATTATTGTGAATTTTAAATTAAAATTTTCCTGTATTAAACATTTAAATTATTTACCCAGTAATATTCAGCTATAGTGATGTTTGGACAGTTAGTCATTGGACCACCAGGGTCTGGGAAGACTACTTACTGTAATGGAATGGCACAATTCTTGTCAGATTTGGTAGACAGGTAAGTTGCGTTGGACTGAGAGGCAAAATCAGAACAAAATTTTACAAAAATTGATGAAGAACTGTAATGATGATTTCTTCAT
>CM037780.1:56947167-56997167 GCA_021229015.1 Solen grandis
ATATTCCTTGGGTAACCCTCTACCAGGATTGCTAAAATTATTCTGATCAGTAAAAAAAACACAGCTACCAGGGACGGGGCTAACTTTAAACGACATCTCTGAAACTGCAGGACAGAATTTGATTAAGCTTGGCAGGGATGATCCTTGGGTGAACCTTTACAAAAGTTGCTAAAATAAAATTGATCCATGTAGAACATATTGCCATGGAAATGGAAAGAAAATACATATGAAAATTTAGAACTACTGGCCAGATTTCAAAATATTTAAGTACAGATGTTTCTTGGGTAACCTCATACTAAGGTGAGCAACCAGGGCCTCTATGGCCCTATTTCTTAAAACTGCTGTAGCAATTTTTGTTTAAAAAAAAACAACCTTCATAAAAGAAAAACTGTACTAGCTTATTAGTCCCCTACCGGCTTCGCCGAAGGGGACTAAAGGTTTGCACTCCGTCCATCCGTCCGTCAGTCACACACGTTTTCCTGACTTTTTAGCTCACATGAGCACAACGTGCTCAAGGTGAGCTTTTCTGATCGCCTTTTGTCCGGCGTCCGTTGTCCGTCGTCCGTGCGTGCGTCCGGCGTCAACAATTGCTTCAAACAACATCTCCTCCTAAACGGCTTGGCCAATTTGAAAAATATTTTGCAGGAATGTTCCTTGGATGAAGCTCTACTAAAGTTGTATAAATGGTTCTGGTCCATCGCATAATTAGGTCACAGGAGCTAAAAATAGATTTTAAAAATGAAAATTTAAAAAATCTTCTTCTCTGAAACCACAAGGCCTAGCCTTTTGATTTTTAGCTCACCTGAGCACTTGTGCTCGGGTGAGCTTTTGTGATCGCCTTTTGTCCGTCGTGCGTCGTGCGTCGTCCGTCGTCCGTCGTCAACAATTGCTTGTGAACACTCTAGAGGCCACAGTTTTGGCCCAATCTTCATGAAACTTGGTCAGGATGTTTGTCTACATGATATCTCGGATGAGTTCGAAATTGGGTCATGTGGGGTCAAAAACTAGGTCACTAGGTCAAATCTTAGAAAAACCTTGTGAACACTCTAGAGGCCACAAATTTGGACCAATCTTCATCAAACTTAATCAGGATGTTTGTCTACATGATATCTCGGATGAGTTCGAATTTGGGTCATGTGGGGTCAAAAAGTAGGTCACTAGGTCAAATCCTTGAAAAACCTTGTGAACACTCTAGAGGCCACAGTTTTAGCCCAATCTTCATAAAATTTGGTCAGGATATTTGTCTACATGATATCTCGGATGAGTTCGATTGGGTCATGTGGGGTCAAAATAGGTCACAGGTCAAATCTTGAAAAACCTTGTGAACACTCTAAGGCCACATTTGGCCCAATCTTCATAAACTTGTCAGGATTTTGTCTACATGATATCTCGGATGAGTTCGAAATTGGGTCATGTGGGGTCAAAAACTAGGTCACTAGGTCAAATCTTAGAAAAACCTTGTGAACACTCTAGAGGCCACAAATTTGGCCCAATCTTCATCAAACTTAATCAGGATGTTTGTCTACATGATATCTCGGATGAGTTGAAATTGGGTCATGGGGTCATAAACTAGGTCACCAGGTTAAATCTAAGAAAAACCTTGTGCACTCTCTAGAGGCCACAGTTTTAGCCCAATCTTCAATAGATTTGGTCAGGATGTTTGTCTAATTGATATATTGGATGAGTTTGAAAATGAGTCACATGAGGTCAAAAACTAGGTCACCAGGTCAAATCTAAGAAAAACCTTGTGAACACTCTAGAGGCCTACATTTTTGTCCCAGTCTTCATTAAACTTAATATGAATGATGACTGCATGAATTCCCAGTTGAGTGCAAATTCAGGTAGGATCAATATGTAGGTCACTTAGTCAAATGTTAGAAAAACACTTTTAGATGCCAGATTTTTTGTCATTATGCCTAACACAGCCATCTTACTCAGGTGAGCGACACAGGGCCATCTTGGCCCTCTTGTTGGTATGTAGCATGATCTTATGACTGTCTACCAGGATTGTACAAATTATGACCCTGGGGTCAAAATTGGCCCCGCCCCAGGGGTCACTTGATTTCACATAGGCTAATATAGGAAAAACTTGAAAAAATCTTCTTCTCCGAAACCACAAGGCCTAGCCTTTAGATTTTTGGTATGTAGCATCATCTTATGGGCCACTACCAAGATTGTACAAATCATAGCCCTATGGTGATAAATGACCCCGCACCAGGGGTCACTTGTTTTACATAGAGTTATATAGGAAAATCTTAAAAAATCTTCTTCCATGAATGCATAAGGCCTAGAGCTTAGATATTTGGTATGAAGCATCATCTTATGGGCCACTACCAAATTGTACAAATCATAGCCCTATGGTGATAAATGACCCCGCACCAGGGGTCACTTGTTTTACACAGAGTTACATAGGAAAATCTTAAAAAATCTTCTTCCATGAATGCATAAGGCCTAGAGCTTAGATACTTGGTATGAAGCATCATCTTATGGGCCACTACCAAGATTGTACAAATCATAGCCCTATGGTGATAAATGACCCCCCACCAGGGGTCACTTGTTTTACACAGAGTTATATAGGAAAATCTTAAAAAATCTTCTTCTATGAATCCATAAGGCCTAGAGCTTAGATATTTGGTATGTAGCATCATCTTATGGGCCACTACCAAGATTGTACAAATCATAGCCCTATGGTGATAAATGACCCCACACCAGGGGTCACTTGTTTTACATAGAGTTAAATAGGAAAATCTTAAAAAATCTTCTTCTATGAATCAATAATTTTTGGATGTAGTAGCATCTAATGGTTCATTACAAAGATTTTCAAAGTCTTGGCCCTACTGTGATAAATGACCCTGCGCCCAAGTCTTCTCTGAAACCATATGGCCCATTGCTTAGATATTTGGTGTGTAGTATTGTCAGGGGTAAAATGTTTTAGATTGAGTTATATCAGAATCCTTGTCTGTTTAAAAACCTTGACATCAGTTGAAGCAATGGTACTCAGGTGAGCGATTCAGGGCCATCATGGCCCTCTTGTTTTCTAATCGCTTGCAGATATTCATCTAATTTTGGGTGTGTGAGTCTACCACCATGACTTACAGATCAAGTTTGAGTTTCGTTCTGGTCCACTGATTTTTGACGGAATTACTGCCCTTGGAATTAGAAAATTTCGTTAAAATAGCAGTTTTCCGGACTTTTTTTCTAAACCCTTGCAGATATTCATCTAATTTTTGGTGTGTGAGTCTATCACCATGAGTAACAGATCAAGTTTGAGTTTCGTTCCGGTCCATTGATTTTTGACGGAATAACGGCCCTTGGAATTAGATTTTTTTTTTAAATAGCAGTTTCTCTGCACTCAGGTCTTCCTCCACCTGTAATTAGCTGGATGTTGTTATATGACTGAAATAAACAGGTTGTGTTTGTGTGTGTGTTGGGGGGGGTCTTAGTTTTCCATTTGCCGGTAGGGGACTTAGTATTGCCTAAGCAATACTTTCATAATACTTGTTTATTAACATAACCAATATACTGTGTATACTGGTTCTTATCTATCTTATCTCCCCAGTGGCTGAGTGGTTAGAACGTCCTCCTCAGGGGTGGGAGGTTGTGGGTTCAATCCCCAGCTGCAACATACCAGAGTTGTAAAAAATGGTACTGGTATAGCTCCCTTGCTTCGTGCTCAGCATATAAGTGTAGTTCCAGGACTGGTTGGCCCAGTATCAGGATAATGTGACTGGGTGTGGTGTGGTATCATGCCACATGTCAACGGCATGGGACATTAAATCCAACATAGCAAACAATAAGTCACCTTTAGTGATAGCTCTAGTTCCCCTATCATCAACTTATGCAGTCCTACAGCTCTAGTTGTTCCCCTATCATCAACATTTGCAGTCCTACAGCTCTAGTTGTTCCCCTATCATCAACTTATGCAGTCCTACAGCTCTAGTTGTTCCCTCATCATCAACTTATGCTGTCCTACAGCTCTAGTTGTTCCCTCATCATCAACTTATGCAGTCCTACAGCTCTAGTTGTTCCCTCATCATCAACTTATGCAGTCCTACAGCTCTAGTTGTTCCCCTATCATCAACTTATGCAGTCCTACAGCTCTAGTTGTTCCCTCATCATCAACTTATGCAGTCCTACAGCTCTAGTTGTTCCCTCATCATCAACTTATGCAGTCCTACAGCTCTAGTTGTTCCCCTATCATCAACTTATGCAGTCCTACAGCTCTAGTTGTTCCCTCATCATCAACTTATGCAGTCCTACAGCTCTAGTTGTTCCCTCATCATCAACTTATGCAGTCCTACAGCTCTAGTTGTTCCCTCATCATCAACTTATGCAGTCCTACAGCTCTAGTTGTTCCCCTATCATCAACTTATGCAGTCCTACAGCTCTAGTTGTTCCCCTACCATCAACTTATGCAGTCCTACAGCTCTAGTTGTTCCCTCATCATCAACTTATGCAGTCCTACAGCTCTAGTTGTTCCCTCATCATCAACTTATGCAGTCCTACAGCTCTAGTTGTTCCCTCATCATCAACTTATGCTGTCCTACAGCTCTAGTTGTTCCCCTATCATCAACTTATGCTGTCCTACAGCTCTAGTTGTTCCCTCATCATCAACTTATGCTGTCCTACAGCTCTAGTTGTTCCCCTATCATCAACTTATGCAGTCCTACAGCTCTAGTTGTTCCCCTATCATCAACTTATGCAGTCCTACAGCTCTAGTTGTTCCCCTATCATCAACTTATGCAGTCCTACAACTCTAGTTGTTCCCTCATCATCAACTTATGCAGTCCTACAGCTCTAGTTGTTCCCCATCATCAACTTATGCAGTCCTACAACTCTAGTTGTTCCCCTATCATCAACTTATGCAGTCCTACAGCTCTAGTTGTTCCCTCATCATCAACTTATGCAGTCCTACAGATTGTAGTCTGTATTACAGAGCCAGACATGACAGGAACAGAGATGTCTGAGGACGCGGTTGGTGATGCTGCAGATGTACCAAGCAGGTCTGGAAGACAGGTGCTGACACGCCCTCGACCCGTTCTCCTGGAGGATAGGTAAATATATCTTCTGTTGTTTTTTTTTTATTGTGTTACCTAGAAATGCCACTATATAAGGATTACTTCCGGTGTTGTATGCAGCAGCAGTAGCAGGGCTTACTCTTGTGTAGACAGTAATGAATAATTTTATCCATGAAATCTGGTGACAATGTATGTACAGTATCCATTGTTGTTGGTTCAAATTTAATGATCACTTTAATCACTGAATTAACACCAGAGTCAGAAGTGAAGACAGTTTTTCTTGGCCCAGCATATCTCTGCATGAGCAAAATTGATAATCAGACTGGCTGTATTTCACAAAATTAAAATCATGTGACATGGGAATGTGCCAAATAAAAAAAAAATACTTGAAGCCACTTAAAATAAATTTGAGCCATTTGGTGCACAGCAGTGGGAGCCCTTGGTAGTAGGAAAGAAGATAAAATGTTTAACTAAACAAGAAGAGTGTATAGTATAATGTTTACATTATTCATGTGTCACCTGTTGTAAGCAGAGGTGACACATAGAGATCACTTCTCTTCTTTCAGCAGGTGAGACATGTGTTCCAAGGGGCACTTTTTATTTTAAGCTCACCTGAATGAAGCTCATGGTGAGTTTTGCCAAGTTTGATTATGGCTGATATCGACCCATTAGGTCAGGAGTTCAGCTCCTTTTAAAATAAAAAGAAATAATGCTAGATTTCACTTTGTTTACACTCTAGCATCTTTATGTTTGAAAGAAACATCTTTAAACTTCATGCAATGTTTAAAGTCATAATCTCTCAACCAAGTTCATTTAGGACTGAAATCGGCCAATTGAGTCATTAGTTACGTCCCTTTAAATATAAAAAAGCAAGATTTTACTTTGTTTACACTCTAGCATTTGCAATTATTAAGCAATAATCATTTAACTTATATACAATGATAATGACAACAATATCTCAGTTGAGTTGGATAATGGCTAATATTTGACAGATATAACTACAAATTAGGCCCTTGAAATATCAGAACATATATAGATTTACCTTTTGAACACACAAACATCTTTATTTCTTGAGCAGTGCAGGCAGTGAAGGCAATTTTTCTCAGGTGAGTGATATCAGGGCCATCTTGGCCCTCTTGTATCAAACTTATTTCAGAGGTGAAGTAATGTAGAGGTATAATTACAAAGACATACTGAAGATGCTAGAAATATAACTTAATTACATTTTCTACGATTTTAACAATTCATTTAAAATAAAGTCTGCATATTTGTCCTGCAGACAAATACCTTGTTGAATCTCTATATTAAATCACAGAACAATCTCATGCATGATGTTGTACATGACAGTGATGATGATAATGAGGGAGCAATTCCTGTGACCAGAAAACGACCAACAGTCGAGGATGAAAGAGAGGAGGTGTACATCGCCACACGGCTGGACAATGTACAGGTCAGTAGGGATCTTACCCCATGAGAACAAACACACAAATGTACTCAAGTATGATAATCTGAGTTATACTTTTATAGGATTAGGATTGAGATTGAATGTTGATTTTAGAAGAATGGTTAGAAGAAAAAAGAAAGGTTCAGTTCTGTCTCAAAAATTAAGTATGTGTGTTGATCATCTTTGTAACAGTTCAGAAATTGCTATCTATGTTTTTGGAAAACCTCTCTGTTTAAGTTTTTTTCTCAAAAAGAATTGACCTTTCTTTTGATTGGTATATAAATGAAAGGAAATTCCAATTTCACTATGGTATTTTGAAAATGCTTGTGAACACAGAGCAGAAAAAAATAACCTTTATACTTTGCCAAAGGCTGACAGTTTATAAAAGTTTTACTACTCATGGTTCTCTTACTGATCAGATTTTATGTAGTTTGTCGTTATGGAAAAAATATAAAACTGCAGAGTTGCCTGAACAGGATTTATATAATTAATAATTCCCATACCGGTGTTTACACTGGAGGGGACTAAAGGTTTTCCCTCTGTCTGTCTGTCTGTTCGGATGTCTGGAAATCTAGATCTCATGATAACTTAAAAACCGTTTAAGATAATATCATGAAACTGGGTATATAAATAGATGGCAGTGTAGAGATTCTGCACATCACTTTGTTTTTTTTTATCGGACCAAAATTCTGGTTGCTATGGTAATTGAAAAGTTATGCACCTCACTGGGGGGGGGGGGACTTATGTCTTGCATGCAACACCAGTTACTTGTTTAGCTCTGTGTTTATAATGATAAATTGTTTAAGGTTGAGCAATAAATTGCTGTTATCACTAAATATCTAAAGGAAGCTAATTTTGACACTTTCATAAAAATTCATCTCACAATATTACTAGCTTCATAATTTGATAGAAAAAAAGGCCAAAACACAAACCCACTCAGAGAGAGAGAGAGATTTCTTAAACCAAAGTCGCATATAAGATTTTTTTTTGTTGAAAATGAAATAGATATCCACCAACTAGCATTGAATTTATGAAAAGATATGTGGCTAGATTTCATTTTGAGTTAAATTCTCTATTAAATGAATTTTTTTCAGAAAGAAGAAGAAGAGGTAGAGGGGACACAGTCATATGACCCAAACATGGTGTCCAGATCAGACCCTGCAGCAAACAGCCAGATCAGACCAGGCCCAGGAGAGACAGACCAGGTCACTGCCGAGGATAATCAAGACGGTGTATCTCGAGCAGACCAGGATAAGACCAAAACATCACAGATGACACTGATGGAGACATCAACTCAGACCCCAGACAAGGCACTGGAAGAGTTATCACATGTAGATATAAATGTGGTACAGAAAGTGGCGGAGTATCTTGTGGGATACAGTCCGAAAAGTCGGACAAGCAGCACATGCACAGATCTTTCCGACCTTCACCAGGAGGGGTCGGAGAAAGGGGATGGACTCTCAGTTCTACAGACCCCACAGAGAAAAGACAGTAAGAAAGGAGGACTTAAAACACCCCGCAGTAGACGGGAAAGTGCAGATAATAAGAGTCCCAAAGAAATACAAAATATACTCAAGACCTATGCTGATATATTGAAAAAGAAGCACAGACGAAGTTCAAAAAGTGGGGATGGGAAGGAAGGGGATGGGAGTGCCCCAGCTGTAGCGGTTACCCCACCAAGTTCCAAGGCTGAGTGTACAGGGACCCTAGAGCTATCATGCAGAATGAGTACCCAGTCCCTACCCTCGGACCTGGGGAGGTCACAGGTCTCAGACACATGGATGTCAGCAAGAAAACAGCAGTCACAGCTTAATGTGATTGTAGATAAGAATGAACAGATCTCAGAGAAGTCTAGCAGCATGGGTAGTCCAGGGACAGTTGGGGCAGGTGGGGAGCAAGAATTAACGAAAATGACTCCAGCTAAACTTTTTGACAGTAAATCAGTGGATTTATCAAACAACAACAACACTGACATATCCATTTCAGCTACAGTTGATGAAAGCAAACAGTGTGGTGCTAAAACAGGCAATAAGGCTGAAACTCGAACCCCATTCCATAGCCAAACCAATGAACATGCAGCAGTGAGATCTTTTGATACAGCGGGTGATCATGTGACAGCATTACAATCTGCTCAATCAGAGAGAGCTGAAAATGTGAATTTTACAAAGTTTCAACCTGTGGTTGTTATTGAAACCCTAGCCCCATGCATTGAGAAAGAGGACAATCAAGAGTTAGAACCGAGCAAAACAAAAAGAACTCATCATAAACAGTCAGCAGGCAAACAAAAGAAGCTGCTGTCCCAAGGTGAGAGGAACTTACGTAGAAAGAAAGATAGTCAAAGTCCACAGCTAAGGTCTGCTCCATTTGTGGCTTCAACACAGACCTTCAAATCCACAGAGCCAGAATCCAGGCAGGCAGGGGACCCTTTCACCTTTCAAGGCACACAAACGCAGATACAGGATCAGGTAAGGAATCTTAGTGTACAGGCTTTACTTTTTGGTAGCATTGTGATTAAATGTTTAGGCAAAAAAAAAAAAAAATGTTAGTTTCTCAGGCACTTTTTAGCTCATCTGAGCATAGCTCAGGGTGAGCTTTTGGGATACTTGATTGTCCGTCGTCCGTCAACAATTTTGATGTTTACACACTAGAGGCCACAATTTTGATCCAATCTTTCTCAAATTTGGTCAGAATGTTTGTCTTGATAATATCTTGAACCCTTTCGAAAATGGGTCAGGTTGGATCCAAAAGTAGGTCAGTAGGTCAAATCTTAGAAAAATCTTGTTTACACACTAGAGGCCACAATTTTGATCCAATCTTCCTCAAACTTGGTCAGAATGTTTGTCTTGATAATAATTAATATCTTGAACCCTTTTGAAAATGGGTCAGGTTGGATCAAAAAGTAGGTCAGTAGGTCAAATCTTAGAACAATCTTGTTTACACACTAGAGGCCACAATTTTGATCCAATCTTCCTCAAACTTGGTCAGAATGTTTATCTTGATGATATCTTGAACCCCTTCGAAAATGGGTCAGGTTGGATCAAAAAGTAGGTCAGTAGGTCAAATCTTAAAAAATCTTGTTTACACACTAGAGGCCACAATTTCGATCCAATCTTCCTCAAACTTGGTCAGATTGTTTGTCATGATGATGTCTCGAACCAGTTTGAAAATGGGTGGGGCTGGACAGAAAAGTAGGTCAGTAGGTCAAATCTTAGAAAAATCTTGTTTATACTCTGAGGGAAACATTTTTGGTCCAATCATCCTCAAACTTTGAAAATTCCTGAACATTGTTTCACCTCATCATCTTAAGCAATCTGTTTTGTACAGGCAATGAATGATACTTTTCTCAGGTGAGCGATCTAGGGCCATCTTGGCCCTCTTGTTTCTCAAAACGAATGAGGGAGGGCAAACATTTTTAGCTCACCTGAGCACTTTGTGCTCAAGTGAGCTATTAGGATCGCCCTGCGTCCGTCGTCCGTCGTCGTGCGTCGTCCGTCGTGCGTCGTCAACAATTTTCTTTAAACGACATCTCCTCTGAAACCACTGGACAGAATTTGATTAAACTTGGCAGGGATGATCCTTGGGTCAACCTTCACAAAAGTTGCTAAAATAAACTTGATCCATGTAGAACTCTGGTTGCCATGGCAACAAAAAAAAAAAAAATGAAAACTTAAAAAATCATCTTCTTCAAAACTACTGGTCAGATTTTAAAATAAATTGGTACAGATGTTCCTTGGGTCAACCTCTACCAAAGTTGCTAAAATTATTCCGATCCGTAAAAAAACATGGCTGCCAGGGGCGGGGCTTATTTGCCTTTATGTATTAAACAACATCTCCTCTGAAACCACTGGACAGAATTTGATTAAACTTGGCAGGGATGATCCTTGGGTCAACCTTCACAAAAGTTGCTAAAATAAACTTGATCCATGTAGAACTCTGGTTGCCATGGCAACAAAAAGAAAAAAAAAATGAAAACTTTAAAAATCATCTTCTTCAAAACTACTGGCCAGATTTTAAAATAAATTGGTACAGATGTTCCTTGGGTCAACCTCTACCAAAGTTGCTAAAATTATTCCGATCCGTAAAAAAACATGGCCGCCAGGGGCGGGGCTTATTTGCCTTATATGTATATAGAGAAACCTTTAAACAACATCTCCTCTGAAACCACTAGACAGAATTTGATTAAACTTGGCAGGGATGATCCTTGGGTCAACCTTCACAAAAGTTGCTAAAATAAACTTGATCCATGTAGAACTCTGGTTGCCATGGCAACAAAAAGAAAAAAAAAATGAAAACTTTAAAAATCATCTTCTTCAAAGCTTCTGGCCAGATTTTAAAATAAATTGGTACAGATGTTCCTTGGGTCAACCTCTACCAAAGTTGCTAAAATTATTCCGATCCGTAAAAAAACATGGTCGCCAGGGGCGGGGCTTATTTGCCTTATATGTATATAGAGAAACCTTTAAACAACATCTCCTCTGAAACCACTGGACAGAATTTGATTAAACTTGTCAGGGATGATCCTTGGGTCAACCTTCACAAAAATTGCTAAAATAAACTTGATCCATGTAGAACTCTGGTTGCCATGGCAACAAAATGAAAAAAAACACGAAAACTTTAAAAATCATCTTCTTCAAAACTACTGGCCAGATTTTAAAATAAATTGGTACAGATGTTCCTTGGGTCAACCTCTACCAAAGTTGCTAAAATTATTCCGATCGTTAAAAAAACATGGCCGCCAGGGGCGGGCTTATTTGCCTTATATGTATATAGAGAAACCTTTAAACAACATCTCCTCTGACACCACTGGACAGAATTTGATTAAACTTAGCAGGGATGATCCTTGGGTCAACCTTCACAAAAGTTGCTAAAATAAACTTGATCCATGTAGAACTCTGGTTGCCATGGCAACAAAAAGAAAAAAAAAATGAAAATTTTAAAAATCATCTTCTTCAAAACTACTGGCCAGATTTTAAAATAAATTGGTACAGATGTTCCTTGGGTCAACCTTTTTATCTCAGGTGAGCGATTTAGGGCCATCATGGGCCTCTTGTTTTTTATTGCTCCTGATTTTTTTTCCTATGTTTCTCTGAAATTTTCTTATCGTGAGGTCCAAATGGACACTATCAAACACATATTGGAATAAAAAAAAAATGGCAAAATACATTCTTGACCTGTCAAGGAATATTTCAACAGATTTAATTTTTTATAAACTGTATTTGATTAGATTGCTACAACATAGATTTCGGTCAGACACGTCCTCAATAATTCTTTCTTTCTAAAGTAATATATAGTCGGGGATCTCTATGCAATTTTCAATTAATTTTCAATAGCTTGCTCTATAATGCAGCATGGTAGTGTTGCATAAAATTAACTCATTAACTCATATGCTTTATTTAGATCATGACATCATTTTCTATTCATAATTCAAATCTTTGAAATATTAAAAAAAATATTTTTTTAAAATTTTTATTTGGTTTTAAAACACTTTGGAAAATGGAGCATTTTTTTCATTGTATTTCAAATATCAAATTTCCAAGACGAGACAAAATGCGTCTCTATCAGACAATGGGTTAAATGGGTTTCTGCAATACTGTCATTCTGCATCAAATAGCTGTCTGTAATATGAATCCCTTTTTCTTTGGAAGAGTCATTATGAATGTACAAACATTTAAATGTAAAGAGGCTTCCACATGCAATTGACAATGTTAAGTTTACAAATCGATTTAACATTTAAATTTTAAGAAAAACTTGGTCTGTATTATGCATCAGCCTCACAGGTATCAATAATGTTATAAATAGAAACATTGTACATGTAGGGACAGGGTTTCCAACTGGCCAGTTGAGTTACATTCCTTAAAAGTCCATTTTCTAATATCATATCCCAATGAAGCTTTACAACTATGCTGTCTTAATGGTGTTATATTCAAAAAGAAACATATGAAGAGCATTTCAGAAGTTATTTATAAAATTGATTTGTAAATCAGTGATGTATTGGCAAGCTGGAAACCTTGTCAATGAATATACACCTGGCCTATTTATTGCCATACTGATACCTGTGCACCAGACTGTGCATTTAACTCTCACTATATGACAGTTTCTAGAATCAGGTCAATGAGTGTCAATGTAGGGCTACAGAAAATAAATTTTTAGATAATTGTCCAAATTTAAAAAAAAAAATGGTAGGTGGGCGGATTTTATTTTTTAATATTTTCTTTTCTTTTTTTTTTCTTTAATATTCCGCTCATATTGCGGAATTTGAAATAAATAAATAGCAAAATGTTTTGGAAACCAAATAAAACACTTTGAGGAGGGGATTCATTTTAGCCCATTACTACGTATGCTATATACTAAGGTCATGACATCATTTTCAAATTATTTTTTTTCCAAAAAAATATTGAATAATTTTGAAAAAAGTATAGAAAATATTCAAAAATTTTGTTTTTGTTTTTCATATTTTCAAAAACATGATATTTCAAAGGCACTTGTGTGGAGTAAATAGTGCTATCAATTACTTTTTAAAGTTAAGCAGGACATATTCTGGACAAACATTGAGACTCGGTTCGCAACCAGACTCATGAATGCAGACAGAAGATCTTAGTGGGAATATCTTCTATCCTGTTGATATTAAAATTGTTTAAATGTGATTCCTCTGACACGTTTCAAAAGAAAGAATACAGCATTTGACCTCACCCAAAAATGCTGTTTTTCTGTTTCCTTTCGCCATGAACCGCGTCCTCAAAGCTCTTTTGAAAAATCAGTAAACTATTGATCTGAAATGGGTGCCTGGTACTTGGAATCGCTATTATGCGGCATAGCATGTGCAGGTAAACAGTGGCTATTTCCACAGTGGTTTGTTGAAGATTTGACAATTTTTTTTGGAAATAAAAAGAATATTGAGACTTTTCAAAAACGAAGTGGGCCATTAAAAACGAATGCGGTGGTGTCTGAGAAACTAACCTGGGGGGGGGGGGGGGGGGGGGGGTGCCTTACTGACCGTAACAAATGACAAGTTTACCATTGGTTACAAATGATAAGTTGAATGACCGTTACAAATGATAAGTATACCGATGGTTACAAATGATAAGTTGACTGACTGTTACAAATGATAAGTTTACCGATGGTTACAAATGATAAGTTTACCGATGGTTACAAATGATTAGTTTACCGATGGTTACAAATGATAAGTTGACTGACCGTTACAAATGATAATTTGAATGATGCATGGTTACAAAGATAAATTTACCGATGGTTACAAATGATAAGTTGACTGACGATTACAAATGATAAGTTGACTGATGGTAAGTTGGACTGGGACAATATTCATATCGTGCTATATGATACATATTGTTACAAATGGAATATGAAACAAAAATTCAAGTTCTACATAACTCAACTGCTAGTATCTTTAACGAGATACGTTTTAAATGTTTAAACATAGATGTTAATGTTAATGATTTTATGAGATCTGATAGATGTTTTTCATTTCTGGTGATGAGAATTTTATGGAAATATACAATATAAAAAGTCTTGACTGCCACAAAATCTGTTAAGTGTTTATTTAGAAATAACAGTTGGGATGGTACTTTACATGTTGTTTCTGAGATCCTCCTGTTTTAATGCTTATTGGGGGAGTGAAACTTCCCATGTGTTTTGGGTTCCATACCATGTGTCACATGTCTCTTATATTAACACTAAAAATAATAACAGCTAACATTATACTATCCAGCACTCATAAAAGTGGAACGCTCTATCTTTGGATATTGTTTTTCTGACTGCACTAACCACCTGTTTTCAAACCAGGTAAAATCATAATAAAATGTTAGCCATTTATTGCATTCATGTTTAAAGATCACATAACAGTAATGCAACCTAATTCAAAGTTCAAAGAAAGGTAAGGTTTCATATCAGCATGTATATATCCTGTTTCAGGTCTCACCAGCTAAAACTCTCTTGGAGAAAACTCCGCTGTCCTCTCGCAAGCGGGTTCGATTACAACACAGAAAATCTGGCTTGAAAAAACAGCTGTCAGAAGGTGAGTGCACTGTGCTCCTGTGTTAGTGCACACGACTGCTGATCCAGAAGGGGGGACATTTTCATGACCTTCCTAGACAAAAAGTAGTGGCCCAACCCAGGAACCATCCAGAAGGATTAGTAGAAGATGTAAAAATAAATTGTTAAATTCATTGTTAAACCTCAACAAGTCAAAATGCCGTCGTAATTACATTAAACACAGTTGTTTTCTTGGTATCATGAGCATTAACCAGTACCTTCATTCTGACATTCAGATTCAGTTTTCACTCCTAAGAAGCCCCGGGTATCGTTCAGTAGCAGCATCCCTGTTGTTTCCCCGGAGATGGTGAGTCAGAGTAGCGACACGACGGTGACAACAGTCTGTTCCCTGCCTTCCATACCCTCATCCATCAGTCAATCAAGCCCTGCCCGTGATGTCATCATGTCACCCTCCAGTGGTAGCAGTAAACAGAGTGCCACAGAGGAGATCAGTCTGCGGTTGTCAGGGAAACGCATGTCTCTGGATCAGGTACTGATGTTACTCTTAATGGTGCCAATATGTAGGTGTTTTCTGGAATAGATTTATTGGATTTCTTATGCGCACAAAAGGAGGCATATAGTAATCGCACTGTCTGTCCAACATTGTGTCCGCTCTTTAACTCCTACATGCATGTGTGGATTTTGAAATTACCTAGTAAAAATGTTCACAACATTGAGACAATGTGTTGCGATTAAAACAGAGGTCAAAAGGGAGGTAATTTTGTAGTATCCAGGCTCTAACTCCATTATGTATGTATGGATTTGAAATAACTTGGTATAATTGTTCTTCTTTAGAAGACAATGTGTCGTGCGCAAGACCAAGTTCTGTAGCTCAAAGGGCAAGGTCACAATCTGGGGTCAAAGATAAAAGTTTGAAACATTTTGTCATGTCCAGGCTCTTAAACTCCATCATGCGTGGATGGGTTTTGAAATGAAATGTTCTCCATGATAAAACTGTGTGTTGTGCATAATACCCAGGTCTGTAACTCACAGTTCAAGGTCACAGTCTTGGGTTAAATGTCAAATAGTTGAACATTTTGCAATTACTTCATCATGCATGGATGGATTTTGAAATAACTCAGCACAAATGTTCAAATAGAGAAGATGGTGTGTCCTGCTCAAGACACAGGTCTGCCAGGACTCTAGTTTTGTTTACATATAACAATTTTGAAATAACTTGACACAAATAGGCTTCCAGATATGTTGCACCTTCTCATATTTCCAATGTCAAGGTCACAATCTGGGCTTAAAGGTTAAAAAGGCGAACATTCTGTTGTGTTCAAGCTCTAACTCCATTATGCATCATTATGCACCCCCTTGCCATATTTCTTGAATATATTTTATCTGCTCTATTTCTCAGCTACTATTGGTCAGATTTTGATATAACTTCACAGTATTTATAAGTACCAACCAAATATTTTTTATCGGCAATAACATGTATAAGTGTATCAGAGCTCTACCTTCTTTTTGTGTGTTTTTATTTTTACCCTTCAACTTTATTAAGACTGTAACTGTGACAAAGCGGTATCTGGGGGTATTCATCATTTTCAATGATAATTCTTGTTTTATCTTCAGTTTGATATATAAAACCTCAAATTGGTTTATAATTAAATTTTAACTTTGACTTGTAATGTTATGAGATATTCTGAAACACCCAGTACCTAGGGAGGAGGTGGTGGTTTGATCTCTGGCATATAAGTTGTTCTTGTAGACTTAGCAGTTAAGTGACATTCTAGGTCTAGTTAATCTGGCATCAGGGTAGTATGACTTGAAATGGTATAAGAACACTTTTCATTATGACAGATACTTCAATACAGCAGCAAAACATCTGTTTTGGTGGACAAAGCAAATTATGGAATGAATATTCTTGATATGTTTGGAAATCTTATAATCAACGAAATTTTATGTCATTAAATTTGTAAGGATCTGTAGCTCAGGCTTCTTATTATCTTGCACACAATGTATCTCTGTTATACCACTATTGGATGGTTCACATCCCTCCTGTAGTGTACATGTATTCCTTTGGTTGCAGATTACCTTTGAGACATTTGTAAAGTCTTTGATTTCCCCTCTGATGAATATCTTGAAATAATCAACTCTAGTTGTTAACAATAACCGGTTTAAATCTACCACTGATTTATGTTTGCTTGACATTTTTACACCCCAAGATGAGATATGGAAGCTGTACAGATACCATGTCTGTATTAACAAGTGATGTATCCCCCACTTTAGGCCCTGCCTGACACCATCCCCATACATCATAGTGAGGAGGAGAACTACCAGCGTGTTACCATAGTAACGGAGACGGTGGAGCGGCTGTACCGGGAGATTACCACCACTCGCCGTGTGGTCAGCAGCCAGGGAGAGGTACTGGACAGCTCGGTCGATGTGGTATGTGGGAACAGTTTACAGAATTATAACACATAGTGGGGCATACATAATTATCAGCTACAGGGGTGGTTCAGCCGAGTTTGTTTCATGTTCTTGTCTTAAACATTTAAAAGGTTGTGGTTTGTTGTTATAAGTAATAGCAGGCTTAACATGTTTTCCTGAGATCTACTAACTGAAGTGCAAACTGCAAGTTAAGGAACATCAAGAAATGATGTTTTCTTACTTACTGAATAACAAACATAATAATATATGATAAAGTTACTGCATTTCATTTATCTTTTCAAGATAATTCTGAAATCAAATGAAAGAAAGATTTTATATTTTTAAAGGTAGAATGTCATTAAACTTTAGGTAGATAATTAATATTCATATTTGAATGAAAATATTTCTGGTTTATGTAGAAAAAGTTGGAACCAGTCACTGTGGAAGAAAACACCCATAAAAGAGTGCAGTATGTATATGTCCCATCCCCATCTCGGAGTGTGACCTCACTGACCTCTGGTGACCTTGCTGACATTAGCTCTTCAATGTCAAGGTCAAGTGTGTGCAGTAGTAGTCTTGGGTCAAAGGTCAGTAGTCTTGGGTCATCAAGTCTCGATCGCACAGACACTCATCAGCGGTCACTTGAGACCCAGACCAGCCATGACCAGACTGATCCACATGATAAAGATCAAGGTCACTCAGGTGCATCAGCACTTTCAAGGGTTGACACATTCAAAGGTAAAATGACAATGCATTCTGTTTTCTGAATATAAGTTTTTATAGAATTTTGTCATTTTTGCTGATTCTTTAAGAACATTTTAAGATTTTTCTCATTTGTATGTATGCATGTTCTTTTGCATTAATTCATGTTTTTTGCTTTTTTTTTAAAGTAAAATGAAAGCACTTTCCTTTTGATAGCATAAAGAAAATTCTTTTATACAATCGAACCTGGTTTAAGCAGCCAGTCAGTAAAGACCATTTTGGCCTTTAAGGCAGGTGAACGTCTAAACCAGGGGTCAATCATTGAGCCTCATAACAAATGAATGTAGCATATTTTGCATTTTATATGCAAAAGTTGAATAAAATATATATTTTGTGTAATTATGATTCATGTTTTATATATATATTTTGTATAATTATGATTTCTATTACAATTGTTTAAAATAATTGTGACCATAATAAATTAAAATCTTTATCCATCAGACATTTTGGATAATACTTAGCAGACAATCATTTTAGCCATCAGGATAATGTAATCTAACTTCCGTGCAATAAATTGATATTTCAAAGCCTTTTACTTGTGAATAAATGCTTGAAAATGACATATTTCAAACAAATAATTCATAGGAATGGGTTTAATTCAGTTTATTTTGAAAACAAAGGTTTATTTTCCCGGAACAAGCTATCGCTGGTAAACAATGATTTGTATAGTATTACAGTTGAACCCATGTATGAAAGGTCCCAGAATATTAACTTATTAATGATTTCTGGCGTAGTGAGAGTTTGCAGGCGAGTTTAAGGATAACAGTTGATATGACATCTAGGGAGGTCTGACACCTAATCCCTAACGATATGCATGATACACTGACAGGTATGGCATCACCAGACATCTGGCACTTGCCACACTGACCGCCTAAGACAGGGTAATCTTGCCATTGGGAGTGGCATTTTTTGGCCATTTGGTGCTTAAAGCAGGTGACCGCTTATTCCAGTGTTAGAATATAGTGATTTTTATTGGGGGATCTCAAACTGACCGCCAAAAGCAGGGAAACCGTTGATACCAGGACTTGCTTAAGGCAGGTTAGACTGTATATATAAATTCTTACAAGTGACATATGATTTACATATCTTCCTTTTCCCAAAGTGTCAGGTGACCAGATAAAGTCCCCAAGAGCAAGCACTTCCCTGCCAGCCCGGCATGTGACGCCGGTGCTGCCTGCATTGTCTGACCAGGAAAACTCTGGTAGGTTCTTGTTTGTTTGTACAGGTTTTTTGACCAGCTCATTTTGAGCTCACCTGAACATTTGTGTTCAAGATGAGCTATTGTGAGTAGTCATTGTCAGGCGACAACAATGATCTAAAACCTGGAGCCATTTATCGTCTACACATTGGAGCCAATTTGAAATATTTTGAAAACCTCATTATTACATGAAATATGAATACAAAACCTTGCTGATTGCTTTACATGCTAATAAAATAATTCATCTGATGTGTGTTTGCCTGTACCTACAGATGTACAGACGCCCCTAGGGTCCACTATCAATAGGACGGGGAGTTACCTACACAGTCGCACCTCCAGTATAGAGAGTCCCCGAACATCTGAATCCTTGTTTACAAGCTCTGGAGAGCATCGGAAGAAGCCTGCCTCTAACCTAGGTAGATCAGTGGATTTTGGTGTAGTCTGCCTCTCATATGTTAGAAATGTTTAAAGTTGATTATTCTTTTTTAAGTTAAACATAGATGAATAAGTTAAGTACTGAAATTTCCACTAAGAACATCTGTAATTGTTATTGTATAAGAAATAAAAAACAATGCCAATAATTCAGTTTTCTGAATATAAAGAACGCAATCTGACTTAACGTTAAAATGAAGATCATAATATAGTTTGTGTCAAGCTAAAGGCTTACACTAGACATTTATCTCACACTCACTCAGCCCCTCACCGCGTGGGTTCGAATCCCAGCAGGGTCATTGGGATTTTTATGTTAGGAAGCCTTCCAGCTGGCTTATGGTAGGTCGTTGGATCTACCCAGATGCATCCATGCATTCAGGGTCTTCCTCCACCTGTAATTAGCTGGACGTCGCAATATGACTGAAATACTGTCGAAGCGACGGTAAACTCAAATAGTCAAGTCAAGTCTAGACATTTAGCCAGTATGTATAAGTTTTATAGGTGAGAATAATGAAGTAAAAGGCTATACAATATGTGAAATTCTCCTGACTGTACATGTACAGTGTGGCTTGACTCTGATCATTGTTTGTACTGACCCAGTGCATGAGGAGGGACCCAGTGCCCATCAGACCTCCAGCGATGATAACAAAGGAAAGGAAACAGCAAAAGATCCTGTATCTCACACTGGCAGGTATTATAGCTTTACATTATTAAGAAATGGGGTTTCAAATTCCTGACTGGTTCTGGTGGAAAGTGGTTGTGGGTGGGGTTCTATCTCTGGCCCTAACATACCAGTCAATAAAAATGTATAATAACTTGGTATTTCTTCCTTTTGTTTGGTACTCAGTACATTATGATTAGGATAGTTCCAGAACTGGTTGTCCTGGTGTCTGGATAATGTGACAGGGTGTGATATCATGCATTTTTTCTCTGGCGTGATATCATAGTGTGACAGCACTATATCTATTTCATGTAGACAGTGTATAGAATGTTTAATTCAGACATTACATCTTATTGTGTTGTGTTGATGTTTGTGTAGTGGGAACCATGGCAACCATCCCCAGCAGGACCAGGCTGTCAGCTCCTCCAGTCCTGGCATCAGCTCTGAGCTGGTCACCAGCCCTGGAACAGTAGGTAAGGTCCTCCATCACACACACAGAAACCAGCCACAGCATCACAAATACATCCATTAAAATTACTTAAATTTCATCTAAGATTTTCTCTTTAATTTAATTTGAACTTTTTTTCTATTAAAGAGACAGATTGTCAAACTTAACCATTAAAATAATTGACAATGTCACAGTTGTAAAGTTATCAGTTTGAATCTGTTTTGCTTCTCCTTCAATCTTGAAACCTTGAAAAAAAGAATTATTGTATTGCAGGTTCTCGTGTAGTTGCCAAATGGAAAGATGGTTTCTACTACCCAGGCACGCTTAAGTCCACCTCAGACAGATATGGAAAGTATGAACCGTTTACCTTGTTCATGTCAACTTTCTCACTCCTGAAGACTAATAACACGCGATTAGTTAATGAATTTTGGTTTTTACAGTTTTTCCCTGGATTTCTAATTTCATGTCAACTATCTCACTGAGAAAAAAGACTGAAGGCCAATAAATCATCTTTCTCTCTCCATAAAGATGCCAGGTGAGGTTTGATGATGGGGACCAGATGCATGTCAAGATGGCAGACATCCTGCTGATAGAGCGGCTACCAGTGGGGCAGAGCGTCATGGTCTGACAGACGAGGGAGACTTTGAGAGCGGCATCATACTACAGCAACATCCAGAAGGATACATGGTGGACACCGACACTGGAGCACCAGCAGGCAGGGACACAAAACTTTATATTTCTTTCCAGAAAGTGTATCACCATTTGGTGAAGGAGGGAGCAAAATAGGAAACATGCACGCTGTTTTGTCATATCATGGCCTGTTCCATTTTACAAAAATGTACAATATATTTTCTTGGCTACCCATGGTTGAATTTCGCTAAAATTTCCCAAGACTTCTAAAGCACAAAGCCTACTAATGCATGTTATTGGCACATCAAACTCAGATGAATTTTCACTGAGTTACGGCCTTTTGCTATTTTTTCTGCATTTTTTGTCACAACTTGGACAATAACCAAGAGTATGATGGATCTTTTCTATCATAAAGTGCCATGATAAATGCACATTTCTTTTACTTATATTTCGTTGCTGAAGAAAGGATGCACACAATACACGAGAATTCAGTTTTTTTTTTCCCAATACTATACCCAACCCACAAGAGAAGTCATATCGTCAAAGTGTATGGGTATATTTCATATGTTAAAATGATATTAAAATTTGATCATATATAGTTACCTGTAAATTGTTGTCTGTGATTTCTACCATGTTACTTGTCATACAAAATATAGAAGGGAAATATTTTCAAGCCACCTTTCAGTCGGACTTTAACAAAAAGAAAAAGTCAATTATTTGTTACATGCAATCAATTTACTGGTTGTGTAAAAAAAATAATGCCACAGCTAAATATAAATTATGTTTACAACTTGAGAAACTGCAGGGATGTCCCGTTCTTAAAAGTTTACATTCAGTTGACAATGCCATTTACGACTCTGAGACAATAAAACTTCTGACAGAATAGTTGTCCTCTGACAGATTGAACAAGTTGATAAGAATCTCTATGCACAAGGTGATTCTGCTGACTTTGATTTTGAAAATGCAGAGACTGAATGAAATTTGTTAAAAGCAGAAGAGCATTTGCAAGTACAGTAGAACCTCTGAAACTACGAAGTAACAAGTGTGTCTGTGACAAAACTATTTGATACATAGTTGTACAGTATCCTGGAGTCCTGGGTTTTTACACACATTTGCATTAAGCTGTCAGCTGTACTCAGATATTTGTATATTTGATGTTAAGAAGTAGTTTGGAAGGCAATGCAAACTGAAGATAAGCGATAAAGAGTAAGCACTAGCTTGCTGTATTTAATGACTGGCCCTCATTTTATTTAAATGTCCCCCTTTTTCCAGATATGTGGGCCCACTGGGCCCCCTTTATGGTCAGTCTAGATTGAACACTGCTAAGGCCCCCCCCGCTGGGGCATGCATTCATTCAAACATAGTGCTTGTTTAACCAAGATGAGCTTAACAAATCATGTTAATAAAAAGTTTCAAGAAGACATCCTTCTTGTCTTACTACTACTTAGTATTTGAAGTTATGAGGCTGTTCCTGACATCAAGAAAGTAATATAACTGTCACAGTGGTTCTTGTCTTTTCCATGCTTCATCTGTGTCAAGACTAATAATGAGTCACCTGCTGTAAGCAGTGGTTACACATAGGGATCATTTCTCTGTCATCTGTTGGTCATACTCTGTCGAATGTTTTCCTTCCCTCTACTTCCAGCAGGTAACACATGTGTTTCAAGGAATACTTTTAGTTGACATGATTACATTATCTGTGTCAAGGAGGTATCTGGAGGTATTCATCATTATAAGTGAGAGTTATTGTTGTAAGAGTATAAGGAGTCAATACTTCTGTTCATTCCTGCAGGTATACAAACAGTCAGGTGATACTGACAGGAGATCAAGCTGCATGTATCATCACAGACAATGGCAGTGATGTTGTCATGCAGTTACCAGGACAATCCTTAACTCCAGCTAATGTTGGTGATGTCACACTGGGTAAGTACACAGTGTTCAATTTGAACTGTATCCTCATAGGGCCTGGGTATGTCAAGGTTCTAAGTCTCTGTTAAGGCTTATTCTTAAACCTCAGGATTGCAGCTATTTACTCCCAGTATGTACTAAGTATAAATCAATGATGATTTATTTATTGAGACTTTTTTCCGTAAATTGAAATTGATAAATTGTGGTCTAATAATAATATCCTTGTCATTAAAAAAAAAAGAAAAAAAAAAAAGATCCTGGAGCATATGAAGGGAGATGCATTTATGCCTAGACAAGTGCGTGCTTTAAGATCAAGACATTTTGCATATCATACATGGTCTCCTCACCATCATTTTCAGTTAAGCATCATTACTTTTTGTGTTACCTGCCATTACACTCTTTCTGTCACGCTTCAGCAGGTGACACATGTGTTCCAAAGAACACTCTTGTTTGTATTTCAGACAATCTGGTTGATGCCCCACGTAGATCCTGCAAGAAGCCCACAACTGTCACCATGGAAACCAAGCCAGAGGAAACCCAGCCGAAAAGCAGCAGTAGGAAGAGGAAGATTGATGCATTGAAGCCTAAGGCCACCAGCACCCCCACACCAAAAGGAAAGATGGAGGGGCAGGCCAAAAGGAGAAAAGGTGTGAAGAACAACTGTACCCTTTAAATCAATCATGCTCATGGTATAGCATCAAGACACGTCCTGTCCTACACTCACATTACATGAAGACATAGTAGGATGTTGGGAGTATTAAACACCTTCAGTGATAGTGCAAGTTTACACTTGCTCTACAAAGGTCACTGTGGTCCAGTGGTGTTTTTCATTGTCTATTGACCCAAAGTTACAAGTGGGGTCCCCAGTTAGTGAGGGAGGGGGCAAGAATTGTTCAAATTATTCTCAAGCATAAAGTACTGTACCCAGGAACTTTGTAGAAGTAACTTGAATTGATAAATTCTGTATATAATCAACTTTATCTGTTTTCATTTAAGGTCACTGTTGTCTCAACAGACAGATTGAGATTTGTATTTGAATGGACTTCAGATTCAGACAATACTGCAAATGTCTCATTTTAATGCGCAATATTTATAAAGTTGATATATTTTAAACAAAGTGCAGAGTAAATGTTGCATATTTGACAATCAGTTCTCCTGTGGAGACATGTCTATCAGTTATTCCTTATCCTATTGTTTGTAAAATTACAGTGGAGAAAGTGTTGGATGAAAGTCCAATAGGAGCAAATCAGGATTCCCCCGTTACAACGAGACAGTCCCCTAGGAAAACTAGAGTGGGTAGGTAGTGAAATAGTACAGCAAATTTAACATTTAAATTCATAAATATATCCCTTGCTTCATAAAGTGAAATCAGGGCTACATAAAAGTCCAGTTTCCTTTTATACTGTTGAGTCTAGGAGATGTGTCATGGTTACGGCCGTCTTCAGTGTCAGCGGTAGCAATTGATAAAGTAAACCTGGGACTTTTGATTGAAATTTTTAAAGTGAAATTTTTAAAGTTGTTCATTCGGAAGTTTATATCCAAGGCATATTGTGTGTCATAACAAAAGAAATAAGTATGGTAAAATATTGACTAAATCCCTGCTTGATAGCGCATTTAATAGTGTAATAGTGAGCAGGGATCCTAAAAACCGATTTTTTACCGGTTTTGACCGATTTTGATCTCAATCGACCGGTTCAGATTTCAAAAAGTACCAAAAAAATCGGTCGAAAAAAAATCCATAATCCTCGTCTAAAACTTTCAAAATCGGTCCAAACGGTTCATAATAGTCTCTCTTACACACCAATTGACCTACTTCTTGAATTTCCGGTGTGCCCTCGGGGCAGGTGTCAGTGGGGGTCAGGCAGGGACACCCGTCTAGGTCATTATTGGGCAGTTAAGATGAATGGATTGACGGTTTGTACTTAGCGGTTATTTGGACGGTGCCGTGTAATTATCTATGCCGTAATAATGGACCATTACTTGTTTGCAAACTGTAACCGGTCGACTTTTAAATGCGGTAATTAATGACAATATCAAAGGCTAATCAAAATGTTTGATCTCCTTAGTAATTTGTAATTTGTAAGAACAAAATAAAAGAATTAAAAAAAACTGATAACTGTTTGGTGTTATTACTCAACTTTATATTTGGTATATAAGGGGATGCATGGTAGTGGCTAGCTGCAGCACAACGCATTTAAATAAAAAAAATAATCACAAATAAATAAAAGTTATTGACAAAAAAAATATATAAACACAAAGGCACATAAAAAACAACACCAAAACGACTGCTTCCAACAATTTATTGATTCGTTAGAGTCATATACAGACCGTCATATACATGCACTTCCGGTAAACAAACTTTCGATTTCGTAGAGGTAAATATTGCAGAAAAATACCTTATTATGCCAACAGGATGCTGAAATATAATAAAAGATCTATTTTCACACTGCAAATGATTCAGGGTATGTTGATTGAAAATATCAATGTTATTTTTTTTTTCGTTTTTTTTTCGGTTATGTTTTTTTTCGGGGTGGGGGGGTACGGAACGGAATTGTTGTAAAGGGGGGGGGGGGGGATTTTGCCGTCGACCGGTTGAGATTCCAAAATTTTAGGATCCCTGATAGTGAGTATATTCCCAGTCATTACAAAACAAAATTTCAAATATGTATATAAATGGAAAGGTAATTTTCACTCATTGGATGGAAAAAGTTCTGGAGTAAGGTAAAAGTTACTATCATTTGTTATGAAAACATTACCTAGTACTGCTTGACAGTATATAAACTAGACTGATTACCAATTGGTAGGTCTGTTTGGGCCCAGCCCCAGTGGAGGACCGGTGCCCAGCAAAAAGCTGTTCCGAGGACTGAGTTTTCTGCTAACGAACGTGGAGAAGACGAAAGAGCAGCAGGCACAGGAGCGAAAGCTTCTGATAGATTCCTCCCTTGACATCTCCTCACCAGAGAGCGGTCGTGATGGTAAGGAAATAGGATGTGTAGCCATTCTCCCATTTCACATGTCGGTGATTAAGATATCAAACTAGCACACCAGCTACAAGGTTATAGAAACAAACTTTATTTAAGTATCCAGTTTCATATGGCAGAAATAAAAACAGTAACAAAAAACAACACCACCACCTAGGCGTAACAGTTACTTTCTTGGCTGGGAGATTAAGCCTGTGTCCACTTATTGAAAAGTATCAATGAAGACAGATAACTGATTTCCATATTGCTAAGTTTAAATCTTAATTTATAACTTTTATAGGATAGAGTATATAAAGATATTTCTATAGACAATAGAAGACCTGAGCATGATTAGGCTTCTATTGTCAGGAGAAATGTCTTAATATATTCTGTCCTACTTAGAACTTAAACCTATTGCACTGAAGCCAGGACACAATATCCATATTACCCTATTCTCTGTCAGTCAAACGTTTCTCAACTGGGCGGCGGGTGGGAAAATGAGATGTGAGACATCAAAATGGACGATTACATTCTGTGCAGACAATTAGGGGGGTTTCATGTTACATCAACATCTGAGTATTCAATTTTAATCGATAGGAGAGAAATGTCTCCTTTTTTCGATGTAATGGACCAAAATTAAATGTAAGTTTTACAATGCTATAATCATCATATTTACTGCTTGGATATCAACAAGTGAGGATAGATGGCAGCATTAATGTTGATTTGATCTAGATATTCCAGTGTAAATAATTCAACGAGGAATTTACTTACATTACTTATTAAATCATAGGTAGTGCAGGGGGGCATATAGATTTGCCTTTGTCTTTCAGTACACCTGTACATACTGTCCCCGGTGGCCGAGTGGTTAGAGCGTCCGCCTCAGGAGCAGGAGGTTGTGGGTTAACATACCAAAGTCGTAAATAATGGTTCTGTTATAGCTCCCTTGCTTGGTGCTCAGCATATAAGGGTAGTTGCAGGACTGGTTGGCCTGATGTCTGGATAATGTGACTGGGTGGGTATCATGCCACATGTCTACGGCATGATACTGCAGTGTTGCAGCACTATATCTGTCTCAAGTAGACATTGTCTCCAAATGACTGAAATACTGTTGGTGGGATGTTAAACCTAACAAACAAACATCTGTACATCCGTCTGTCTGTCCAGAAACTTTGTGACACGCGTAACAATGAAAGTATGTGTACTACAGACTCGAAATTTCATGGATATATTATTAAGGACATCTACTTGTGCGCTTGGGTGCTGGCCTTTGTTTTGACAAGTATGGAATGAATTTTATGCTTGTGACGCACATAACTCGGAAGGAAAGTATTTGTACTACAGACTTGAAACTTCATGATATATTATTCAGGACATGAACTTGTGCACCTGGGTATTTGGGCCTTTAAAAAGTATTTGTATTACAAACTTGAATCTTCACAAATAAATGATGTAGGACATGAACTTGTGCACCAGGGTATTTTATTGGATCACTGTTGACAATGCCCAATTTACCAGATGTTTGAGCAATTGTCTTGTGTTGCAATGGTTGTTGATGTTGTAAGAATATAAAAAATGATGTTATTTCTAATAAATATTTAGAGAAGGTTATTGCTGTGCTCTCTTCTTCAATTGCCAATGCATTTTCATACCCCCCACCAAATGGTGAGGCATATAGATTTGCTTTTGTCCGTCCACCCATCCCAAAACTGTAACACAGGTAACTCTGAAGGTTTTGTGCTACAGACTTTAAACTTCATGGATATATTACTCAGGACATGACTTGTGCACCTGGATGTTTGCCATCGTTTTGTTTAACGTCATCAAAAATCAAAGGCAGGGTTTGTTGCACATGCGCACTTGAAACATCTTTCAATTTTGAAATATTGAGATTGAAAAAAGAAAGGTGTTCTATTGAAATAAATTATGGATAAATTTTAATTTTCAGAGCTTCTGATTGGCCACATGTTTAGGGTAACTTCTAATTTTGCTTTGATATCATGTCAGTCCTTGGTAACTTGATTGTAATGTTGTTTATTTAGAGGAGAAGACGGCACAGTTTGACAAGGATCACCTGAAGACTCAGATAGAGGCAGGGGGAGGCACAGTCCTTGAAACTGTGGACGACAAAGTGGTTTGTATTATTTTAATGGAGATGAGTATACAGGGCAAATTTTTTTTTTGATCCATGCAGAACTCTGGTTGCCATGGCACCCAACACCATTTTATTTTAAAAACTTTAAAAATTATCTCCTCTGAAACTGATGGTCAAAATTTAATTTCCTTTGATACAAATGGCCACCCAATAGTCATCTACCGTAATTGCTAAAATGAAGCTGACCCCTTAAAAAATTAGGCCCCCAACAGGGTACACTATATAGAAAATTTCAAAAATCATTTTCTCAGAAACTGATGGTCAAATTTAATTTCTTATGGCACAAATGGTCACCTCATGATTGTTTCTATAAATGCTAAAATAAAGTTGATCCCTTGATAAATGAGGCACCCACAGGGTTGGCTAATTATCTTAAATATCTTCTACATAACCGATTATCAGAATTATGTGTCCCCCACCTCCCAATATTCAATTATGGCTCTCTGCCATAATTTCTGAAAATATGTTTATCCTTTAAAAAACAAGGCCTCCAGGGGTTGGCTAGTTTTTGCTTATATAAGCTGTATAGAAACTTGAGAATTTTTTATACAGTGTAACCTCCGAAATACGGACCCTCTAAAATCCGGAAACTTCTGAAATCTGGACGATTTTCTTGGTACCTTCTTTTTATATGTAAATAAAACCTCTGAATTCCGGAACCTCTGAATTCTGATTTCCGGACAATTATTTCGTATATATTGGGTTATATCAACGCTATTATACCTCTGAAATCCGAACAGTGCTCCTAGCTTGACAGGTAATCTAACCGGATATTGTTAGCCTGCAGCAATTTCTGCCCTCATTTTCTCCCTGATCGGTTGTGTATTAATCAGTGGTGGTCGTTATTTTGACACGCATTAGAATCACAATCTGTCTATTCTTTTGACACACGTAAGAATCACAGCATGTTTGTGCACCCATGTTTGCGCTTGCGAATACATAGGCAATTAGGTAGTGACACATTGAAAATTATTAAAGTGGTGTTAAATGGTGATGAGTGGATTAATTGGTATTTTTTGCAACAAACATCTTTAACAGTTTACGTTTAATTTCGGTATTGTTAGAAGTGTAATTATTTAGGCTAAGTTGAGAGAAAGAAAAAATGGGAAAAAAAAGATATATAATGCTTGGAATCAACATAAACATTACCAATTTTGACATAAAAATGGCAAATAGAGAAAGAGAGAGAGAAATAAAAGGCAAGTAGAGAGAAAGGGAGAGGGAGAAAGAGAGAATAAGAAGAAAGAGGGAGGGAGGGAGAGAGAAAGAGAATGAAGATAATTGATTATGGGAAATCACATTCACAAAACCGTTCTGTAAACAAAATA
This sequence comes from Solen grandis, assembly GCA_021229015.1. NCBI lineage: Eukaryota > Metazoa > Mollusca > Bivalvia > Adapedonta > Solenidae > Solen > Solen grandis. Next base: position 56,976,531 of record CM037780.1, read on the forward strand.
CAAAAGGTAAAGCTTAAAAGTATTTGATGATAGTTACACTTAGCAAACAATAAACAGTTTGTTATAAGCACTGTTACAGTATACATATAAAAAATAATGACAATACATCTATTCACAACCATTGAGAAACTTCAGTACATATGTACTGGTTCAATTCATTCCAGACCCCTGAATTCCGGAAACCTCCAAAATCCAAGTTTTTGGCCAGTCCCAAGGGTATTTGGATTTCGGAGGTTACACTGTATCTGAAATTTGATTTTGGTTGATAATTTCAAAATTCTTCTAAATCTAATTCTCAGAATTAATTCCTGTTTTGCAGTGATGATTACCTAATGGTATCATACCATAATTTCTTAAGCATTTTTGATCCCCTGAAAAATAAGACCTCCAGATGATGACTTACTTATGATTTTTTCTGAATCTGAAACTTAAAATCTGGTTGCAGCTGTAGTTAACCAGGAAAATAAAGTGGTTTTAATTAAGCTAATGTACTGTGGTGAATGATCTAGGGCAGTAGAAGTAAATTTAAAGAAAATAAGCCCAGATACTTTGTGTTCAAGGCCATTGTTGTATATTGTGTTGTAATGTTCCAGGACGTGGCCCGGTGCGTGTTGTTGTCTTCCAGCCATCAGCGAACTATTAAATTCTTCCAGTGTTTGGCCCTTGGGATCCCCTGTGTCTCTCACACCTGGGTCGTCGACTCCTGCACTCAGGTATCTATGGCAATCTTAGACTAGCATTTTCCTTCAAACACTTTAATTATTGTACATTTTATGAACACAGAGTTCAGATTTTTAACCAGGTTTTCCAAAGGAAAATGCTGGTTATTAGATTCGGGTATGTCGGTGGGCGGGCGTAAACAATTTCTTCTGTGCGCGACTCCTCCTACATTTTTCAACCGATTTGGCCCAAACTTTTACAGAAGCATAATTACATAGTGGCCTGGCGCATGTTGTCAGGGTTTTATGGTTTGACTATTTTTGATGCAGTTATGGCCCTTTGTTATTTTTTCACATATGTAATATATAGGGAAATATTCTTCTGTGCGCAATTCCTCCTACATTTTTCAACCGATTTGGCCCAAACTTTTACAGAAGCATTATTACATAGTGACCTGGCGCATATTGTCAGGGTTTTGTGATTCGACTATTTTTGATGCAGTTATGGCCCTTTGCCCCTTAACTGATGTAATATAAAAAAAAATTGTCCATACATAAACAGAAGTACCTTCACTAAGTCACCCTGGAAAATATTACCTGTGTTTTGCAGTTTGACCATTTTGATGGAGTTATGCCCCTTTGATAAAATTCCTAGTCCGGAGCATAACTCCTTCATTATAAGAGGTATTGACTTAAAACTCTATAGGTGCATACATCTCATTGAGGCGGAATGCAGTGCATAGAAACCTCACTCTGTGGTTCATAATTTTGGAGTTACATGTTTGCCCCTTCGTAAAAATTCCTGATATGGAGCATAACTCCTTAATTTTAAAAGATATAGTAATGACTGGTTGTAGTTTGACAATTTTTGATGTTTGCTTTATATAGAATTGCATTAGATTTAATAGACATTGAGCACAAAATTATTTGACTGACACAAATAACCTGTACTGGGACGAAACATTGCTAAAAGAAAACCTGGTTTTTTAGCTCACCTGAGCACTTTGTGCTCAAGTGAGCTTTTAGGATCGCCCTCCGTCCGTCGTCGTGCGTCGTCCGTCGTGCGTCGTCAACAATTTTCTTTAAACGACATCTCCTCTGAAACTGTTGGACAAAATTTAATGAAACTTGGCAGGAATGTTCCTTGGGTGAGGCTCTACAAAAGTTGCTAAAATAAAGTTGATCCATGAAGAACTCTGGTTGCCATGGCAACAAAAAGAAAAAAAATATGAAAACTTTAAAAATCATCTTCTTCAAAACTACTGGCCAGATTTTAAAATAAATTGGTACAGATGTTCCTTGGGTCAACCTCTACCAAAGTTGCTAAAATTATTCCAATCCGTAAAAAAAGGGGGGGGCTTATTTGCCTTATATGTATATAGAGAAACCTTTAAACAACATCTCCTCTGAAACCACTGGACAGAATTTGATTAAACTTGGCAGGGATGATCCTTGGGTCAACCTTCACAAAAGTTGCTAAAATAAACTTGATCCATGTAGAACTCTGGTTGCCATGGCAACAAAAAGAAAAAAAAATATGAAAACTTTAAAAATCATCTTCTTCAAAACTACTGGCCAGATTTTAAAATAAATTGGTACAGATGTTCCTTGGGTCAACCTCTACCAAAGTTGCTAAAAAATTTTCGATCCGTAAAAAAACATGGCTGCCAGGGGCGGGGCTTTTTTGCCTTATATGTATATAGAGAAACCTTTAAACAACATCTCCTCTGAAACCACTGGACAGAATTTGATTAAACTTGGCAGGGATGTTCCTTGGGTCAACCTCTACCAAAGTTGCTAAAAAAATTCCCGATCCGTAAAAAACATGGCCGCCAGGGGCGGGGCTTATTTGCCTTTACTGTATATAGGGAAAGCTTTAATCAACATTTCCTCTGAAACCACAGGACAGAATTTGATTAAACTTGGCAGGGATGATCCTTAGGTCAACCTTCACAAAAATTGCTAAAATAAACTTGATCCATGTAGAACTCTGGTTGCCATGGCAACAAAAAGAAAAAAAATATAAAAACTTTAAAAGTCATCTTCTTCAAAACTACTGGCCAGATTTTAAAATAAATTGGTACAGATGTTCCTTGGGTCAACCTCTACCAAAGTTGCTAAAAAAAATTCCGATTCGTAAAAAACATGGCTGCCAGGGGCGGGGTTTATTTGCCTTATATGTATATAGGGAAAACTTTAAACAACATCTCCTCTGAAACCACTGGACAGAATTTGATTAAACTTGGCAGGAATGATCCTTGGGTCAACCTTCAAAAAAGTTGCTAAAATAAACTTGATCCATATAGAACTCTGGTTGCCATGGCAACAAAAAGAAAAAAAATATGAAAACTTTAAAAATCATCTTCTTCAAAACTACTGGCCAGATTTAAAAATAAATTGGTACAGATGTTCCTTTGGTCAACCTATACCAAAGTTGCTAAAATTATTCTGATCCAATTAAAAAACATGGCCGCCAGGGGCGGGGCTTTTTTGCCTTTTATGTATATAGGGAAAACTTTACAGGGATCATCTCCTTTAAAACTACTGGGCAGATTTCAAAATGTTTTAATACAGACTGATGTTCCTTGGGTAACCATATACTCAGGTGAGCGATCCAGGGCCATCATGGCCCTCTTGTTGACAATTCCTGTCACTTGTTTTCCTTTCTTTTGCACCGCCAGCTTCACCAATTTTGTTGCCAGGCATATAGATTTTTGGTCTGTGTGTGCGTTTTCATTCTTCTATCCATCCGTCACACCTCAGGTTTGAAGATGACTTCACATTTTTATGAAACTAGGTACACATGTACATCATGATATGATCTGTTTAATATTTATGAAAAGTTATTGCTGTAACCTATATTCACGGTTGGATGAACATGGTAAAATTGATTGTTCTGCCTCAGGTTTATCTTTGCTTTTAAGCTTTTTAGCTCACCTGAGCACTATATGCTCAAAGTGAGCTTTTGTGATCACCCTGTGAACGGCGTCGTGCGTCGTCAACATTTTGCTTTAAACAACATCTCCTCTGAATCCACAAGACAGAATTTGATTAAATTTGACAGGGATGATCCTTGGGTGAACCTTCACAAAATTTGCTAAAATAAACTTAATCCATGTAGAACTCTGGTTGCCATGGCAACAGAAAAAAAAATGAAACTTTAAAAAACATCTCCTTCAAAACTACTGGCCAGATTTCAGAATGATTTATTACATATATTCCTTGGGTAACTTTCTACCATGATGGCTAAAATTATTCCGATCCGTAAAAATACATGGCCTCTAGGGGCAGGGCTAATTTGCCCTAAATGTAGATAGTGAAACCTTTAAACGACATCTCTGATACTGCTGGACAGAATTTGATTAAACTTGGCAGGGATGTTCTTTGGGTGAACCTCCACAAAAATATTGTAAAATGAACTTTATCCATATGGAACTCTGGTTGCCATGGCAACGGAAAGAAAAAAAAATTAAAACTTTAAAAATCATCTCCTTCAAAACTACTGGCCAGATTTCAAAATATTTTAGTACAGATGTTCCTTGGGTAACCCTATACTTAGATGACGTGTCCATGTGTGCGTCTGGCATCAACAATTTTCTTTAAACGACATCTCCTCTGAAACCACTGGGCCAAATTTGATGAAATTTGCCTGTGATGTTCCTTGCATGAAGCTCTACCAAATTTGTTCAAATGGATCTGGTCCATTTACATCTGGGTCACAGGAGCTAAAAATAGATTTTTAAACATTTTCTTCTCCAAAACTGCCTAGGGCTTAGATATTTGTTGTGTGGCACTGTATGATAGACTTCTAACAAGTTTGTTCAAATCATGACAGGGTCAGAATTGTCAGGGGTCACTTGATTTTACAAAGGCTTATATAAGAAAAACATTAAAAACAAAAAAACATCTTCTCGTCAGAAACCACAAGGCCTGGAGCTTAGATTTTTAGCTCACCTGAGCACTTGTGCTCGGGTGAGCCTTTGTGATCGCCTTTTGTCCGTCGTCCGTCGTCAACAATTGCTTGTGAACACTCTAGAGGCCACAGTTTTGGCCCAATCTTCATGAAACTTAATCAGGATGTTTGTCTACATGATATCTCGGATGAGTTCGAAATTTGGTCATGTGGGGTCAAAAACTAGGTCACTAGGTCAAATCCTTGAAAAACCTTGTGAACACTCTAGAGGCCACAGTTTTAGCCCAATCTTCATAAATTTGGTCAGGATATTTGTCTACATGATATCTCGGATGAGTTCGAATTGGTCATGTGGGGTCAAAAACTAGGTCACCAGGTCAAATCTTGAAAAACCTTGTGAACACTCTAAGGCCACATTTTTGCCCAATCTTCATGAAAAATGGTCAGGGTGTTTGTCTGCATGATATCTTGGATGAGTTAGAAAATGGGTAATGTGACGTCAAAACTAGGTCACCAGGTCAAATCTTAGAAAAACCTTGTGAACACCCTACAGGCCACAGTTTTGGCCTAATCTTCATAAATTTTGGTCAGGATGTTCCTCTACATGATATCTTGCATGAGTTTGAAATTGGGTCATGTGGGATCAAAAACTAGGTCACCAGGTCAAATCTAAGAAAAACCTTGTGAACTCTCTAGAGGCCACAGTTTTAGCCCCATCTTCAATAGATTTGGTCAGGATGTTTGTCTAATTGATATATTGGATGAGTTTGAAAATGAATCACATGAGGTCAAAAACTAGGTCACCAGGTCAAATCTAAGAAAAACCTTGTGAACACTCTAGAGGCCTACATTTTTGTCCCAGTCTTCATTAAACTTAATATGAATGATGACTGCATGAATTCCCAGTTGAGTGCAAATCAGGTAGGATCAATATGTAGGTCACTTAGTCAAATGTTAGAAAAACACGTTTAGATGCCAGATTTTTTGTCATTATGCCTAACACAGCCATCTTACTCAGGTGAGCGACACAGGGCCATCTTGGCCCTCTTGTTTATCTGTAACATGGCCTTAACAACATCTACCAAGTTTGTTCAAATAATGACCCTGGGGTCAAAATTGGCCCCACCCCCAGGGATCACTTGATTTTACATAGACTTATTTAATAGGAAAAGTTTTATTGTCAGAAACTAAAAGGCCTGAAGTTAAGATATTTTGTGTGTAGCATGGCCTAATTGGCATCTACCAATGAAGGCAATATTTCACACGCCATCTTGGCCTTCTTGTTTCTATGGAGTTGACTTCACATCTTTATAAAACTAGGTACACATGTACATCATGATATGATCTATTTAATATCTATGCACATTTATGGCTTACCTATATTTCACGGTTGGATGGACATAGTAAAATGGTGGTTCTGCATTTGCATTTAAACTTTGTTTTTCTTTCACTTGACCTACATGTACATCATATGGATTATTTACTGGTAGTATTTATTTAATTTATGGCTTTGACCAGGTAAAACTTGTTATTCTGCTCCAGGCTTACCTCTGTCTTTAAGCTTCTTTTTCTATAAAGGTAACTTCACATCATCATGAAACTTCATACAAATGTACATCATTAAATAAACTTTTAAAAATACTAGCAAATATTTGGTTCTGACCATATCCAGACAGGGGGTTAGTGTCTCAGAGAGACACATTTTCTTGTTTGTATCTAAGTTAATTCGTAAAAATTGCATTGCCAATATGAAACAAGTTCTAAATTATGTTAAAAAGTTTTTAGAATATACTGTTGTCTGTTGGTTGCCCTTGTATTACTTTCCAGGTAAAACGGTACAATTTTAACATATATTTATGTGTGCACCCATTAACTTTGGGGCTTAAGTCTACACCCCAGGCATGGGAGGTTGTGAATTTAATCTGTAGCTACAACATACCAGAATAAAAAAAATTGTTACTGTCAGTGAATGCAAATCAACTCCTCTCTTACCAGTCTTGCCACATCTCATGGTTGTATTACTCTCCTACAGGAACGACTTCTGGACCAGAAATCGTATGTGTTGCCAGCTGGAATCAGTTTGGAAAAAAAGAAATTACTGGAGTGGTATGTATCTATAGATGGCTCATGCAGACTGATCAAGCTTTGAATATGTGCAAAGTCCTCGTAGGGAAAGGAGAGAAGACAGTGACTGATTTGTTTCCTTCAAAGAATATGTCATAGAAGTGTTTATTATCCCTCAGAAAAAAAAAAAAAGTTAATTTGTGTTAACCTCTCATCTTCTGAAGGTTTTATTACATCAGTATATGGCAGAAGCCAATTAGACAGGCATTTTCTCTGCCTCACAGGTGTGGGGGCTGTATGAGAATCATGCTCAATAGGTCCTCGTCATGACCCGCCCTACACTCACATGACATCAAGTTTGTTTGTTGATAATGGTAGCTTTTGTTGATAATGGTAGCTTTTGTTGATGAGGGTAGCTGTTGTTGATAGTGGTTAGCTGCTGTTGTTAATACCTTCTCATTTAAAATGATTTCAATTAGTAGACCAGTGTAGATAACTGTGTCAGGAATTCGAAAGAAGTTTGCCCTTTTTCTGTGATAGTTCTAATTGTTTCTATGATTAAAATCTGTCTTCTCAATACAGTTTGTTGAAATTAAACTATTATAAATAAAACTGTTAATCTTAAAAGTTTATTGAAATACCATGATAAGAATGTTTTTCATCTTTTTTTTTCATATCTTCCACTTCAGGAAGAGAAACAGGGACAAAAAAGTATTTAAAAACATTACGGCGGCCATTTTTTCAAAGAACGCCAAGTTTGTGGAGTCATGGACGAAGATTCTACAGCTGGGTCAGTGTACGGTCCAGAAACAGTTGAAGTACAGCAGTGTGGATGTGATTGTGACGGACAACACATGCACTTCTACCGTGGAAAGACAAGCAGGCAATCACTCTGTCCCTCTTGTATCAACTGAGTGGATCATACAGAGCCTGATAAATGGGCAGCCTATGGCATATGATGGTCATCCACGGTACCGCCATGACCTGCTGATATAACCTGGTGGAGGTCAAATCATGTCAAGAAATTCCAAGTCAAAATGAATAATAAGTGAGGACTTGGAACTTTAAACATAATATAATAGCAAGTAGGAGCAGTGCAGTAACCAAGAACCATAACTTTGTCTGGTCCGATTTTTAGCTTGACTATTCGAAGAATATGAGAGCTATTGTAGTCGCCCTTGCATTGGCGTCGACGTTGGCGTTGCAGCTTTTGGTTAAAGTTTTGCATGCAAGTTACGATCAACCTTATATCTCAATAACCATTTATGGTATTGACTTGAAAGTTTATAAATATGTTCAGAGGCATCAGACAACAAAGTTAGATAACTCGTGACTGAATTTAATATGAATTATGGCCACTTTTTTACTTAGAAAATTTGGTTAAAGTTTTGCATGCAAGCTACTATCCAGTTTGTATCTCAATAACCATTCATGGTATTGACTTAAAAGTTTACAAATATGTTTAGGGGCATCAGACAACCAAGGAAGATAACACTTGATGGAATATATTAAAAATTATGGCCCCATTTTAACTTAGAATTTTGGTTAAATTTTGCATTCAAGCTACTATCCAGCTTATATCTCAGAAATTGCTTGTGGAATTGAATAGAAAGTTAAGGAGTGTCTTCAGGGGCATCAGAAAACCAAGAAGGATAACTTTTGGACTGAATTTTATGCAAATTATTGCCCTTCTCTATCTTGGATTTTTGCTTAAAGTTTTGCATGCACAGTGTTACTGTGCTTATGTCTCAGTAACTAGGCATGGGATTGATTTTAGACATCATAAATATATTAAGGGGTATCAGACTATCAAGGTATATCATTTTTGACTATTATTATGTACAGGGAATGTGAAGGGCAAGAATTTAAATAGATTTTATTTGATTTACCAACAAGCATTTTGAATAGTCGAGCGTGCTGTCCTCTGACAGCTCTTGTTGTATTATCTCCCTTTATTTTATACCAGTTATTGTCCAGAACATAACTCCTCAACCATTTGAGGTATTGACTTGAAACTAAATATAAATAGATAGAAAGAAGCAAAAGTGTAATGATTAGTGAACAGAACTCCATCAGGTTCTTTTTAGCTCACATGTGCTCAGGATGAGCTATTAGGATCGATGAATGTCCGTCATCCGTCTCTCTGTTGCCCACAATTAGTTTATTTGCACTCTAGCATCTTCATTTCTTAAGCAATCATCTTCAAACTTTGACATTGGTTCTGGCCATTATCTTCTGGCCAAGCTCAATTATGGCTGATCTGCCATTTAGGTCAGAGTAATGGCCGTGTAAGATTAAGAAATGCCAGATTTCACTTTGCACCTTAGAATCTTCATTTCTTAAGCAGTCGTTTTGCTGTTTCATGACAATGTTTATAGCCTTAATTTCTCAGTCAAGTTAAACTTCAATTTTTGACCACAGGTACTCTTTAGTTTGTGGAATTGAAATGATCCATGGATTATGTGTTCAGTACAACTATACTATAATACAGTAACTTGTACAGGCAATGAAGGCAGTTTTTCTCAAGTGAACATCTTTAGGGCCTCCTTGGCCCTCTTGTTTTAATTATCTTCCTTTATTTTTTAATGACGTTCCTAAATAGAATAAAGTCTATATATTTGACATAATAACTCCTGAATGGCTTTCAGTTGGCATCAGTTATTTAACACCAGCTGAGACAGGGGCATAGTGTTTTTCGAAAATGTCTTGTACTACTGGTATTCATAAAAAGAAATGCTCTGTGTGACAATATATTTTAACCCTTTCCCTCATAGAGGTAACCATGAAAAGACCTATGCAAACAGCATAAAACCAGATCAGCCTGCGAGTAACTCGCAGGCTAATCAGGTTATATGCTGTTCGCTGCTCCTCAGTGGTCTGGAAATGAGGACTTTGTAATTAAATTTGGTAAGGTTTTACTGTGGTTTTCTGCAGATCAGGCTTTATGTGGTACCTATTGAGTGCATCAAAATGAGTCTATATGAGGGAAAGGGTTAAGGCAGGTTAAGTTAGAAAATAGTCAACCTGGTTGCTTGTACTTACACAGAGAAGACTTAATATGTTTATAGTGATTACTCATGGATTGAATTTGAGGTTTAAGAATGAGGGTAAACCTAGTGTGTTTAAGAATGTTATGCTCATTTGACATTTTAAGTCCTATTTATTTCCATTTCATATCATTTCCATAATGCTGTGGTGATACTTATTTTATTGTGGTTATTTTTTAAACTTTCTTCAGAACATTTTGAACACAAACTATGCTGTTTTTAAGATTGATCTTTATTGAAGATATGATTTGTACCTGTCAATGTGTTTTTTTTTATTTCAAATTATTATTGTGTAGTCTTTTTAGCTGATGAAAAGAAATTTATCTTGACATTTTAGTTCATTCTTAAGCTTACAATGTAAGATGTGTTCAGTTGTGTGTGAAATCATTTCTTCATTTGAAGGATGCAAACCAATCATTACTATTATCTGGGGGTAATATTGGAGTCTCGTCCATCGGTTTTTCTGTCTGTCTGTAAACAAGATTTGTCTGTCCTATTTCTCAGCTACCTTTGCTCGGATTTTGATCATACTTTTTAGGATTGATAAGTACCAAGCCTAGTTGCACATATTGTTGGCACGTTTTGATTCATTTTATTGTACCCCCGCAAATGAAGTTTGAGTGGGGGTATATTGGAGTCATTCTGTTGGTCCGTTGGTCTGTTGGTTTGACAGTCTGTCCGACCATCCAAAAACGTGTGACGCAAACTACTTCTATGTTTCTTAACTGATTTGGTTCAAATTTTGTGTGCATTGATAATTAGGTGGAGAGGTGCGTGACATAAATTTCACTTGAGTTATCTCAAGAATTATTGCCCCTGATTCGACTCTAAATATCTTGTGACGCGAACTACTTCTACATTTCATTTCTGATTTGGTTTATATTTTGTGTGTGCATTGATAATTTGGTGGAGAGGTGCGTTACATAAATTTCACTTGAGTTATCTCAAGGATTACAGAGTTATTGCCCCTGATTTGACTGATTATCTTGTGACGCGAATTACTTGTACATTTCTTAACTGATTCAGTTTAAATTTTGTGTGTGCATCGATAATCAGGTGGAGAGGTGCGTGACATTAATTTCACTTGAGTAATCTCAAGTATTACAGAATTATTGCCCCTGATTCAATTCTAAATATCTTGTGACGCGAAATTCTTCTACATTATTCAACCAATTCGGTTAAATTTTGTGTGTGAATTGATAATCAGGTGGAGAGGTGCTTGACATAAATTTCACAAGTTATCTCAAGGATTACAGAGTTATTGCCCCTGATACGACTCAAAATATCTTGTGATGCGAACTTCTTCTACATTTCTTAACCAATTCAGTTCAGATTTTGTGTGTGCATTGATAATCCCCAGGAGAGGTGCATGTCATAAATTTCACTTGAGTATCTCAAGGATGGCCTTTGCTTAATTCTTGTCCGGAATATAACTTGAAAATTATACAAGGTATTGATTTGAAACTTATAATGTAAACAGATGGCACCTAGGTAAAGTGCATTGTCCAAGAACTGTAACTCCACCAGATCCCATTTTTTAAAATTATCTCCCTTTGTAACTATACACTTTTAAACTACTGTGTCAAACAACCATAACTGACTATCCACTTTAAATAAAGACTACTTTTTTATTACTTTCTATCATAACCATTATACTATGTATACAGGTTCAAATCTATGCTCTGCCTGGAGTCTGGCTTCTCCTGTATCAAAACATTTTGCAGGGGTATTAATCACCTTCAGTGATAGTTCTAGTTTTAAATGAGTTATGGCACTTTTTTATATTTCTCAAATAGATTTTGTTAGCACTTTCTCAGCTATTTTATGCCTGATTTTGCTATAACTTCACAGTAATAAGCCTAGTTGCGGATATCTTTGGCACATCAAGATTCACTTGATTTTAAATGAGTTATTGCCCTTTATTATATTTGTCAAATAGATTTTGTCCGCACTATTTCTTGAGTATATTTTATATGCTCTATTTCTCCGCTAATATTGGTCAGATTTTGATATAACTCACAGTATTTAAAAGTACCAACCAGATATTTTTTATTGGCAATAATAGTATATGTGTATCATAGCTCTACCTGGTTTTCATATGTTTTTAATTTTACCCCTTCAACTTTATAGTCTGTCTGAAATGGTAACAGTAACTGTGACAGAGTGGTATCTGGGGGTATTCCTCATTTTCAATGATAGTTCTTGTTCAGTTTGTTTAAATGTTGTTTTTTTTGTTGTTTTTTTTTTGGGGGGGGGGGGGGTTCATTTGATGTGCGTCTTTGTGCCAAACTTCACAGAAACTGCATTTCTGTAAAAGTTTTTATGTTCATTGTTTTTAAAAAAGTTTATGGCAGTTGAAAGTTTCAAGAGCAATGCTTTGCTAATAAACCTCTTACCTCATATATAAACTTGTTTTGATGCCTTGTAGCTCAGACTCAACATGGCAAAGAAAAAATCCATTGTTTAGTTAAGTAAGTTAATATTTATCAGTCCTAAATGTGTACCTTGATATTCATGAGGTGAGGGATTAAACAAGTGTGCTTTTTCAGATAATATTGACATTGATAGGGCATGTTATTTTCTGTAAAATGTTTGTACTTTTAATTCAGTGATTTTAAGTAGTAATATGTCTGATCATAATTTGCTTTTAAATTGATGTTTATTTAAACAGTCTGAAATGTTGAACTATTTCAGCTTTAAAAACTTAAAATAAAGTGTATTTGTCACCTGCATGGCATGGCAGACACATAAGAATCAAAATAGGCCTTGCCCTAGGGGTCACTTGATTTAACATAGATTTGTATAGGGAAAAAAACTAGAAAAATCTTCTTCTCAGAAACCATAAGGCCTGGAGTTAAGATATATGGTGTGTAACATGGGCTTACAAACATCTACCAGGTTTGTTCAAATCAAAATTGGCCCTGCTGCAGGGGTCACTTTATTAACATAGACTTAAATAGGAAAGATTTATAAAAGATATTCTTGTCAGAAACCACAAGGTTATTGGTCTAGATATTTGGTATGTAACATGGCCCTGTGGACCTGAACCAAGTTTTCAGATCATAGCCCTAAGATTAAAATTGGCCCCACGCTAGGGTTAACTTTTTTTTTTTTTGACATGAAAATTTTTTGTGTGGAATGAAGATTACATTGCTATTATATTGCTTTTTTTCTGCATGGATTTTGTATTCAGTATGACTATTGTAAAAGGCATTGAAAGCAATATTTCTCAGGTGAGCAATTCAGGGCCATCTTGGCCCCCTTGTTATAATTTTCACTGTAAAATGATAAAATATTATTTTTATTTTATATTGCAGTAATCCACTCAAAAGCATAAAATACAAATGTACCACTTTCAGCTTCAATTTTAAGAGTTTAGTAACGGCAGTGTGATATTGTTACACAATAATCCTTCAGTATCAAACATAATAAGGTAGAGTAACTGAGATGTGCATCACGGTGATCTAGAAAATATCATGCATAGTGCAATATTGAGTGTGTGTCATTAATCAAGGTGGAAATGTTATCTTTTCTAAATATATAAGAATCATTGTTCATTTACATGTGTTGCTGACTATTGCTCAGCCCCTCACTGCTCTGGTTTGAATCCCAGCAGAATCATTCAAATTTATCAAGTGAGGAAGCCTTACCGCTGGCTTGCCGTAGGTTGTTGATTCTACCTAGATGCCCCGGAGTCTTCCTCCACTTGTAATTAGCTGGACGTTGCTATATGACTGAAAGACTGTCCTAGTGACAGTAAACTAAAAATAATCAGTCATTCACATGTCTGCCAGATAGATTCCATTTTTAGGCCATGACAGGGGGTATCATTTTCCAACATACAAATGTAAATATGACTGTTTTTGTTTTGTTCTCTTTGTTGATCTCTGATAATTGTAAGTTATAGTATGTTATTTTTTTATTTTTTATTATTTTTTTTTTGTTAATTTTCTTTTCACGACTGTAAATGAACCAAATAATTGTTTTAGCATTTGAATCATTTATTTGCCAATAAATGAACAATGCCTTCAGATATCTCTCCAGAAAGGGGAGGTTATCTGAACAGGTTTCACTGAAGCCTGAAATGTTTCATTTGCTGTTCGCAGTAAATTAATTATGTATTAGATTTAGTTGAAATTTCTTTTATTAAATTTTTGAAGAAGTGTTGTTTTTGTTTTGAATATATTTCATCCAGACACAATATTTTACGTGCTCTACCTACTGAGCTACCCAACAGCCTCTCTCACAGATAAGAGTTACTTAAAGGCCTCTCTCTCTCTCTCTCACACACACACACACACACACATGTATAGAGTTGGATTATTTTAAATACTATAGCAATTGATTAGTGCATGTTTTATGTCCTACTTATCAAAAAAGATAAAATACCCATGAAAATCAAACTGACTTGAAATACCGAAGCGTCATACACAAGGCGTTTTTAAAGTCGTTAAAATACATTACCTTGGCATGCTGCTAAGCACTTAAGATTAGATTGATATCTAGTTTTCCCGATAACAGGAGTTTCTTCTGTGATACAGTAGAGATTTACATTTCGGTTTCATTTTTGTGTCACCTGAGTAGCATGGCAGATACATAAGGATCACATTGTCTATCGGTGTTGGTGACGACGTCACACTATAACTTCAAAACTAAGGCATCGATTCACTCTCCTTTTGAAACATAGATACCTTGTATCTTGTTTTGTAACCTTGTGTAGAAGAACAAAATAACTGTAACTCTAGCTTATTTCATTCTGGAATTATCTCCCTTTGAATTGTATGAAAAAAAAATGTCTGGAGCATAACTTTAATACTATTGCTTGGATTCACTCCATATTTTGAAAATGAATATCTCGTTAGGTGTAGAACGGCATTGAGCAAGAACTTTAATTCCTTAACTCTAGCTCATCTAAATCTTAAAGTATTCCATTGGTTGATTGTTATGAGCATAATTTTGACACTTTTACTTTATTTCACTCCTAACTTGGAAAATGGTTACCTGAGGTACAGAAGTGCAGTGACCAATAACCATAACTTTAGTTATCATCACCCCTTGTTGATTTTGTTTAAAAAATGACTTATAATAATTTCAATACTATATGATGGATTCACATCAAACTTTGATCATGGCTACCTTATGAGGTATGGAAGTGCATTGCTCAGTAGGTGTATCTCTACCTCCTACAATTCCTTTTTTTTTTCATTTTGTAAAAAGTTTTGTCCACAACCTATCTTCCGTATATTGTGGTGATGCACTTCAAACTTGGATCATGTAGATTTAGAATTGCAGTATATACAAAGAAGCCCAAAATCTTGCTTGTTGTGCCCCAAGCATAACATGGCAAATAAATAAAAAGCATCATGTGTGGATGTTGGCGTAAAATGATATTGTATTGTGATAACTTGTGGGTAGAACCAAAATTAATCAAATTTCAATCATTAGATGCTCACTTTTTCTTTGACCACTGCTGGAATGCAGGTGACATAAGTAGCGCCAGGAACACCCATTTAATTGATGTGCTATTGAAATCTCATGGGAAGGAGCAGCTTTATGCTGTTATATTTAGCACCCAAGTTACAATTGTTTCTGAGGGGCCGCCGTGGCCGAGCGGTTACAGTCGTGGACTAAAAATCTCTCAGCCCCTCACCGCTGTGGGTTCGAATCCCGGTAGAGACTTCGTATTTTTCATGTGAGGAAGCCTTCCAGCTGGCTTGCGGTAGGTCGGTGGTTCTACCCGGGTACCTCTGTGTACTCGGGGTCTTCCTCAACCTGTAATTAGCTGGACGTCGCTATATGATTGAAATACTATCGCAGCGACGGTAAACCCCAATACAACAACAACAACAACAATTGTTTCTGACATATGACATGTCCATTAAGTATTATCTTACATGGTATATATTTATGAATTATTCTATTATTTCTATTTTGATTTAGGTGTTAATACACACAGGAAGCCATATTTTGTTGCATTTTGGATTTGACCAACATTCCAAACACCACCCAGTATTTGGATGGGTTTTTAGGCCTAACAAAAAAAATATATGAATTTCACCTCTTTCTTTTGCTGCATTTATTATGTTTCTGGCCATTCCTAGACACATTTTTTCCAGACTTTATTTCTTTTACATGTATTTAGATGATGATCTGGTGTTGGTAGGCATGGATGTACCGTGATTGGTAGCATGTCCACTTTGAATTGTGTTCACCTTTTTCTATTCGAGAAGTTAATGCCCTTGAACTGAAATAATTTCTGCTTCAGCATTTATTGCGGTTGATGATATTAGTTTCTCAATGACTCATCTAGTTTAATTACCTAATTAAATACTACCCAAAGTTTAGTGAAGGTTTTATGTTTAGGACTTTGAAGGGTAACTACTTTTGAGGGTGATATTTGTACCTTTCAATTCATAGTATGTTTGATCAGTTGTTGCGTAAAACCATAAGTATTGATACATGCCTAGTTGAATCTGAAAACAAATCAGTCGCGGTGGGTATTACTTAGAGTGTTCGCCTTTTGATCGGGGGGGTCTTCATCTCCGACCGGGAAATATCAGTCATGTCAATACATTTCATTGGTGCTCAGCATGTAGTTCAACCAACAAGCGCTAATCCTGTTACTCCATACATCACCCGTGGGTTTGCTCGTTATCGATTATTTGAAAAACTGCGCCACTTTTGGCAGTCTCACTAGGTAGTGGGGATATTTGGACCAGTAGAAACTCTCATACTTGCGGCAGTTAGATAAACCTTTACCGACTTACATATTTTAGATCTCCAACTGAAGAGTACTCGTTTGTGTAAGCAGCATTTTGATTGATCGATGTACCTCTTATGAATATATCCTGATAACGATAACGTGCTAGGCAAGTACCCAAAATACTATATGTACAGATGTAATAGACAGCCGTGGGTATCCGACACTGGTAGTTCCGGGAAACATACCCACCTGCGACCTGATATCTAAGTGTGGCAGCACTATAAGTTCATTATCGTTTAAATTTTATGGAATTAACCGGGACGCATAGCGCTAAGATAAATTCATAAAATCTAAAGTATTAACGATAACATATTTAATGTTTGTCACGTACGCCAGAATGCTTTTAACTCAAATTCAAAATTTTCCGAGCTGTCGCACGATTTAAAACCCTAAATAAACAGGGTTCTTTACTCGCACGTAACTCGTACTGAAAGTCAATTTTTCTCTAAAATTGGAAAGAAAAGACAAGAAGCATCAGAGGAACAGATAGAAAAGATTGGTTGTATTATATGAACAGTTCAATTGTCAATGCAAACAATACAGTGGTAAACATTGATATGCCAAGAATAAAGATTGCAAACAATAACAAGTCCATTGCTGAGCTGACACCTTGCCATGTAACTACATGTGCAACACTCTCATCCATTGGAAACTCAGCCTTTGTTCCTGTTACCCAGTTGTGATCTCGCTGACCTGCAATATTAGGAATTTCCCCACACGGCTTGTTTTGTTCAAGTTTTGTCTGAATACTGATGTTATCTTCATGTACCATAACCGGTTACGTGGCATCTGTTAGTGGGTGGACATTAGATGTACTTGTCTTCTTTTTCATCACTCTAAGTAAACAACATACAGGATTTGCCAAGCAGGACGGCACGGGATCTTCTGACTTCCTGTAGTAGAACCGTATATTACAGATCGTGCACAGCATCATGCACACACTATGAATCATCGTCAGAAACACGGTCACGGCAAGGAGAGACGTGATGCAATAGGAAATTCTCCCTCCGGAATCGACCGGAATAAGAAACACGACCAGGTTGATGAAGCCATAAAGACGATTGGAATCAAAACATTCACAACGATAAACATCGGTTTACGTTTTAGAGACATTTCAAACACCATCAAATCTCCTCCAAACTTAGTATACAATCGCGATGATACTAGATCCAATTCTCCGTTCTGAACGTAAAATGATGTTAAAACATTGTCAAATATAAAAGCGAATTGCAGTTCTTTGACGCTAAGCTCATTAGGCATTATCTGTATATCACACTTGAATGTCCCATGGATAAAAAGTGGAATCAAAAGTACACGACACTTCGAAAGAATCACCGTGGTACATAGAAGTGTAACAAACACGGCCCGGCCCGGAATCGAACCCGGTTCGCCGGTAGCCCAATGATCTAACCACTGAGCCAAAGAGTCGACTCCCGGATGCAGTTGTCAGAGATTGTACTTATACCCGTGACGACGCATCGTCACAGAAGCGTTTCCGTCCGCATGAAACCTGATCAGGCTCCAAGAAGCAATGGTATTCTTTAACTCTTCTTTGAGTTCACAACAATCATTGAAGGGGTCCAGAAGTGGCCACTCTTTAAGGCAATATCTTGCATGCCACCATATGCGTTAGGATCCCAATTCATATATTCATCATTCCATGACATCCGAAATATTCCCATGCAGGAAAATGTGCTTTGAACAGCATTCAAGAACTACGGATACCAATACGAAATCAGTGGTCAGTATCAGAGGCTTGCTCTGGTTGTGAACGGGTCTGATTTCTTTGGTGTAATATGTAAGTTTGTCGGCAAGTAGTCTTTTTGCGTCATCTCCTGAATACCCATTTACTTTGTGGCCATCCAACACTTAACATGTAATCAGAAGTCACATTCAACATGTTTTGCTTCTGTAGCAGCCTCTGAATGGTTTTTAGGGAAAAAGAAAAAAAAGTTTCCGTCTTGAAACACAATTCCCTATAGAGTTCACGTTTTCAGGAGGAAATATTGCATCGCAACCAAAGAAGTGTAGCAATATGACAAAATCGGAATACAGAGTTTTTAAGACAAATCTTGACCTCAAATGAACGCCCATATCTTTACCGTCAGTTCAAATTGCTAATGGAACTGCTAACAAAGGTCAATCCTCTGTTGTCCGTAGGCCACGACCACAAACACAATCACATTCCTTCTTTTTTTTAATACCATTGTTTAAAAAACCTTTCAACCATTATTGATTTTCGACTCGATCAAAGATAAATCCTGCCGAGGACTATGTGTGCCTTGATAATATAGTATAAATGTATAATGTATTGTTAACTACTTCAAACCTTTTTGCTAGTAAATTCAACGAACAAAATGTCAGTTACAGCCACTTCAGTTTTAATTTATCGTAACGATAGGGGATAGTTCCCTAATGTAAGGAACAGTCACCCTAAATAAATGTACACTTATTCCAAAAGGATTGGCTGACAACTTCTGGGAAGTAACATTAGCTTCTTGGTGGTCTATACTGAAATTCTGGTAAAATATCAAAATAAATACTACAACCTTAAATGAGCATACACATCTTTAACTTTACATAGTATTACCTCGTATAAAATATACCATAAGATTTTCTTTCACTACTTTCAACAGATTATTTCAAATCTTTAAATGCCACATATATACTACTCAAAATCTGGATCAAAAAGGATCACTTAGTGAAATCCCATTTACTTGTGTATTTGATAGATTTGCTTTTGACGATCACCATTTTGAGTGATACCTCTTAGCTGGTTTATTTGATTATTTGAGATAATAATAATAATAATCATTACAAGCTGCCTTTCCCAATCATTATATTAAATAATTCAAATGTTCTGATATGCAATGAATAATAAGTGATCACTAGCAAATTTTGAGTAGTATATTTAAACGGTTATGATTATTGAGAAATCGAGTTTTTTTTAGCTCACCTGAGCATAGCTCAGGGTGAGCTTTTGGGATACTTGATTGTCCGTCGGCCGTCGTCCGTCAACAATTTGATGTTTACACACTAGAGGCCACAATTTTGATCCAATCTTCCTCAAACTTGGTCAGAATGTTTGTCTTGATGATATCTTGAACCCTTTCGAAAATGGGTCAGGTTGGATCAAAAAGTAGGTCAGTAGGTCAAATCTTAGAAAAATCTTGTAGTCCGTCAACAATTTTTATGTTTACACACTAGAGGCCACAATTTTGATCCAATCTTCCTCAAACTTGGTCAGAATGTTAGTCTTGATGATATCTTGAACCCTTTCGAAAATGGGTCAGGTCGTTTAAAAAGAGGTCAGTAGGTCAAATCTTAGAAAAATCTTGTTACAAACTAGAGGCCACAATTTTGATCCAATCTTCCTCAAACTTGGTCAGAATGTTTGTCTTGATGATATCTTGAACCCTTTCGAAAATGGGTCAGGTTGGATCAAAAAGTAGGTCAGTAGGTCAAATCTTAGAAAAATCTTGTTTACACACTAGAGGCCACAATTTTGATTCAATCTTCCTCAAACTTGGTCAGATTGTTTGTCATGATGATATCTCGAACCAGTTTGAAAATGGGTGGGGCTGGATAGAAATGTAGGTCAGTAGGTCAAATCTTAGAAAAATCTTGTTTATACTCTGAGGGCAACATTTTTGGTCCAATCATCCTCAAACTTTGGCAGAATGTTTGTCATGATGATATCTTTTGTGGATGGGGTCAGAAAATTCCTGAACATTGTTTCACCTCATCATCTTAATTCTAAAGCAATCTGTTTTGTACAGGCAATGAATGATACTTTTCTCAGGTGAGCGATCTAGGGCCATCTTGGCCCTCTTGTTTCATTTGTTCCAGCACTGGCTGACCCGGTGTAAGAATAGTTTGACTAGACGTGTTTCGATGCAAGGTTTTCAGGGCGAAATGGATGCACCGTATATATATATATATATATATATATATATATGGTATCCGTAAAGTTTTGGATGCTGTTCAGAGCACTCGCTTTGCTCGTTCTGGCTTCTTAACTGTTAAATTCTCTCTTAATTAACACTTACTTACTTAGAGTTTGCCCCGCACAATGACAGTAGGAGATGGCGCCATAACATTGTTATGTCAGCGTGTTGTTAAAGTATTCATACACGTGCACGTGCTTTCCAAATATGGAAACATGAAACATAAATTTTACGCGTTTTTTTT
>CM037780.1:56997267-57047267 GCA_021229015.1 Solen grandis
AACGGCCATAATTTTTGCTGATTCTTCGCTGTCCTATCGATTACTATGGAAGAATCGTACAGGCTATGGTTCGACAAAATATCAAACTGTTCATCTCCTAGCAATTTAAATCCTGGACTCCTCCAACCTTTAAGAACATTTTGTTCCATATTTAAACTTCTTGAAATGCGGTCTTTTTGTTTTACAATAGTTTCCTTCAGTGCACTTACACTTGCCATGGGTCTCGAGCTCAATCCCATCATGGCTACCTCTAGGCCTTCTGCATGTAAAACATCAGCAATTCGATAGCTGCTACCCGCATCTGTGACAAAAACAGTACCTTTGATGCGGCATCCATTCGGATTGACTCTAGTCTTAGAAAAAAGATTACTGATTTTAGAAAAAGCATGGAAATTAAGACTTCCGTCAATGGAAATATAGACAATTTGTGGAACCTGAGACGGTGACAGATCAGCGGGAGGAGAATCTGATTTGCAACTACATTGTGGAAGCACACAGTTTGTACCTTGTACACATCCAGAACCTCGAGATAAAGGAATACTCACAGTTGGAATATGACTAGGATTTCTTCTAACAGGATTATTTTCAGAAATGGCAGGAACATTTTTTGGGCCTATCGGGGGTATAGTAAAACCTCTTCGAAACAAAGACGTAGCGCGAGGCAAACTTGGTATACGATTTATCTTTCTGGGTGTAGATATTTTTGTTGGATTTGAAAATGTCTTTTTAATTTTCAAAACATTTGCAACGTGAGGTGATTTCGTCGTTATCGGCCGTCTAGTTGTTGTTGGAGTTTTCAATTTGTTTTGTGTTACTCTTGTTTTTGTACTCGGCTCCTTTGTATATAAAGATGGATCTAATGTTGCAGTTTTTGATGCATTGTTTAGTGCGTTATTATTATCGTTTAAGTCGATAACTACAGGTTGCTGAACAGAATCTTCTGATATACTCTCGATATAACGGACGACTTTTTCAATTTAATTTTACCCTCTTCTCGTTTAAAAATGCCATCTTTTGTTTTTCCCAAATAACGTTGGATGAGATGCTTCGTTGGTGAAAAGCGGTTTAGAATATTTCATCTCATCTAATTTATAAACATTAAATGTGTTTGATGCCGTCTGTTCCGGTATGATACGCTGCACGGTGGTTGGTAAAGCTGGTTTCTTTGTAGATGCTGAAATTGCCCATGGCCCTTGAAGCCCAGTGAAAGCAAAGTTATCAAGTTTCCACATGGGTTTGCTTGCGATCCTTTGCGCTATCGTTGTTGCTGGTTGTGATGTTCTGAAACTACTTTTAGTCGTTGGTACAGTGACTGTAGTCGTGTCGCTGTTAAGTCGATTTTTAGGCGTTGTTTGTGCGTTCATCTGCTTTACTGGCGCTTCTGTTGATATCATTATCTGTTTAGGTGAAACACTTTTTATTTCCGATGCTGAGACAGGATTTGCATCATTAAATTCCGAAAGTTTCATCGAAAGTATTTCATTCGATGATAATTTTGTTCCCCACTTATCAATACTCGAAACTTCCCTATTTAAGTTTGCATATTGGTTTTGAATAGAGCTTGCTGTGTTCTCAAAGTTTTGCTGATATGGACTCATTTCATCCAGTAATGTCATGCTCGAATCTTGGATCGAATCGACACTTTTACTGACAGGATTTGCAATCATAGATTTTACAAGTTCTTTCGCTGGTTTTAAATCATTCTGATTTGCTGCAGTTTTGTCTTGATTAAACAGAAGTCCGTGCAGCTCTGTTTGCAGGGACTGAAGTTGTGACAGACTGAGTTGTTCAAGAGCACGTATTCTCTCTGATTTTCCACGTTGCAATATATTTTTTAATTGTCCAGAGACATTAAGCAGTTTATTATTCTTTTCCTTTGACTTGCGGTTGATTCTGGTTTTTATATCTCGCATTTGATTTGGCATATTTTCAGGGTTGATTGTGATACTATTTTTATTACTGACATTGTTTACATCAAAACTTTGAATTATTTCATTGTTTTTTCTTTGTGTGAATAATGGTAAACTTGCTTTACTTTCGTGTTTATTAAAAGCGCTGTACTTTGTTTTTGTCTTGTCAATTGTTGAGCTTCGGTTTGTTTTATTCCGTCCGGCTTATTCAAATATTGTTGTTGTTCAATCAGCTTCATTTGGTGTTTTTCCATTGTCCGAATTCTCATTAAATCTTGCTCTCGTAAACGCATTTTCCCTAATTGTTGTTGCGTTGAGACTGATTCCTGGTTTAAATTATCAAGATGTTTAAATCCTATCTGTTGTTTTTTAAAGCGCTCCTTCATTTTTATTTCCTCAATACGTCTACGTTCTACTTCTTGTTTCTTCAACTGTTCCTTTCTCCTCAGTGCCTCTAATCTCTTATTTTCCATTAACTGTTGTTTACCTAGTACTTTTGGCATTATGCTAGCATCATTTATTCTCTGTCTTTGTTTTCTAGGTGACTGTTCAGATTCTTTTTGTTTAAGTAACTCATCTCGTTTATTATGCATTTCCCGAAGCCTGTCTCTTTCTTGTTGAATTAAAGCTTGCCTCCTCTGGTCATTTTTCTTCCGTTCCTCGTCAGCAAGCTTCTGTTTTCTTTGTTTCTCAAGTTTTTGTTTTTTCAAAAGCTCTTGCTGTTTGTGCTGTTCCTTTCTTTTCTGCTCTATTTTTCTTTGTTGTTCAAGTTCCTGTTTCCGTATAATTTCTTTATGTTTTATCTCTTCTTGTCTCTGTATTTCTGCTAAACGCGCTTTTTCTTCAGCCGCAGCCCTTGCCTGTTTTTCAGCCGCAATTCTCGCTTGCTGTTCAGCAATCATTCGCTCTTCTTTTAGTCTCTGCTGCCGGATAGCTTCTTGTTGCATTTGGTAATTTCTTCTCCGTTCCAAATCTCTCTGCATCATTGAGGCAGGCTGACGCCACCAGAAGCGAACCATAGGCATATTTGGAGGCCTAGGAGGAGCAGTGAAAGGTCTTGGCATTGCCATCATGTCATACTGCTGCTGCCATGCTGATGGAGTTTGTGATGCCTGAGGAACCATCTGTCTCTGTGTTGGTAACATCGGTTGTCTCGTTCTCTGATTAAATTGTATATTGTTATTTTGTATTTTATTTTTACTTGCTGTTTGTCTTTGAATATTTGCTCTTTTTGTTTGCTCTCTTTTTACCTGGGCTGTCCTTCCTGATTTATTGACTGTTTTACCGCGTTTATCATTAGTTAAAATTTGTTTACTTTCTGTTAGCGGTTTATTGCTTTGCTTAAAAATTCCTCCTGTTGATATCGTTTTATTTTCACCTTTGCAGGACCACGGTGTAAAAGATTGCAACTGATTAAGAGGGGTGGGATGTTTCAACCATTCAATTACCTGCTTAACAGATAGAATATAAACATCATCCAATTTTACAAGTTCCTTTATAAACCTATCCATAGCGGCTTTTCTGTCAGGATAATAAAACCAGGAGGCATGCATGTTGATACCCATTGGTGCACGATTTGTTGTATAATATCGTTGAAAGTTATCCCATAAAAATTTGAATGCCATGTTTTCAGATGGCGGTGGTATATTACAGCCGTCTATATACACACAATCATATTTATTTAAATAGTCTTTCACGGAAACAACTGGCACTTCCCAGAAACCTTTGTGCGTATTTACAGGACACGCTTTTATTTTACAGTCATATGGCCAGCCGTGATCCAAGGTAAAAGGTGTGATGGCGAGATCGTTGGGACTTTTCTTGGTTATTGTTAGAGTGGCATCATATTCATAACCAAGGTCTTTCAGCGTTGCAGGTTGTGTGTCTCCTATTGGTTCCAAGAAAGGACTTCTCCATCCGATTATTTCATTTTCTGGTATATTCGCCTTCTTCGCAAGATTCTCCCTTTGAGCTTTTGCCTCGCGGAAAAATGTAGACTTGCTCATATGGTTGTGGGTTACGCTATGGGAGCCGATTTCCATTCCCTTCTCGTAAAATTCCCGGACTAAACTATAAACAGTACTTTTATGTGAAACGAACAATGTCATAGAAATCGGGCATCCGTTCGGGTTCTTTCGTTTCGAATCAAACAGTTCTCGATAATGGTTGGCAACTGGCGGGGTTACGGCGTCGTCAAAGGTGAAAAATACCATCTGTGGAATAACATTACTCTCCAGTGGCATTGTATCTCGGCAACAGAAGCAATCCGGCGGATTGCACATATGTGATTCACGACATTGTATGCAGGTGGCTGGGTCATAGCCAGTTACAGATTCTATATTAGCAACAATACAATTGCAAATTGAAAAAGTTGATGCGGATTCATGGTTTTTCAAATCACATTTGAAATTTTACTTTCCGTTTGTTATAAATAAAATCCAAATAAAGCGAAAGTAAAATCACACATTAAGTGTTGACAGACAGCTGTTTTCAGTCACGGAGGAGGATCACAAACAAATATCCAACACTGTAGTCCTTTTACGGCTGTCAGACCATAGCGAGTGTGCTTCTCTCTCTTGCTTGCCACAACTGACTACTGCAGCATGGTTGTGATGACTGTATACCGTGATAGGTGGCAACCTTTTTGACAGTTGTATATTCATTGTTCGGGGCCTTCTGGGCAATCGCGGAAAGTCTCGCACACTCTCGTTTTCTCACGTTAGCATTGCCAGTGCATCAATCTATCAGACCTAATGCAGTGAAGTCATATTACAATGAGAATCAATTAAGGATGTGAATAGTTTTTTTTGGCTGACTATCTTGATCGGTGTCTGAGAACAGTGAGTCTACCTAAATCTAGGTCTTTGTTGAAAGTATGAACGAGCTATTGTAATTCTCATATTATAAGGGTGTAGAAGTGGGTATGCATGAATATACAATATACAGAAAACAACAACAGACGGACGATGTCATAGATAGATAGATAGATAGATAGATAGATAGATAGATTGAAGAATTTGCCCTCTTGAAACAGATATAGTGCTGCCACACTGCAGTATCGCGCCGTTGACATGTGGCATGATACCAAACCCAGTCACAATATCCTGACACCGGGCCAACCAGCGCTGGAACTATCCTGTCTATATGATGAGTGCCAAGCAGGGAGCTACCGTACCATTTTAACGGCTTTTAAATGTCGCGGTCGGGGATAGAACTCACGAACTCCCGATCCTGTTTTTCTATTCAGTAAATAATAAGTAAAATTTATAACGAATTTCCGTTTTTATATAAGTATGCGGTGGGTAAATTTACTTACATAAATGATTGTTTTACATTGTGTTAAAATAGTTGTTATAAGGCGCTAGATTAATTATGTGCGGAGTAGGTATAGAAATATATGGCGATTCTTCAAAGTTATGATTTGCATAACGCATGACATCATGTTTATCTCTTTTGCTGAAGTATATAACACTGAGCCAGTCTCTACATTATTACTTATTTTGGAAATTTAGTTAATTGCTCGTCATGATCGACCATTTATTATAGTGAGGCAGAATGTCCTCTCTGTCATCGGCATCGTTGTGGTTATGACCGCCTCCTGCGCCTGAGTCACCGAAGACTGCATCGGATTTCACGAATATGAGCGGAGGAGCCTCCGTCAGGGAAGTGTCAGTCGGGTGTCAAAATGACGGATATCTGCACAGTCTGGTGATGTCATGGACTGTGTCTCGACTTAGTTACGGTGTATTTTGCTACCGCCCTGTGTGAGATACCAGAGTGCGGGTTCTCGAATTGAAATCCGGAAGAAAAATCCAAAAATCACAGTCATTATAATACAAAGGCCTTTGAAAGTAGACATCTTCACTATTGGAGAAACAAAGTTAATTATACTAGTACCTTATTAGAGAGAGTAAACAGCGAGACTGCATATGACGAGAATAAAAACGTATCTTATCTTTGGAAACATATCAACGATATACAAGGTAATTCAAAGCATCATGATATTATCAACTCTCTTGAAATTAAATATTTTAACCTAGTCGACAGCAGTGATACTGTTTCATGAATATTTTAAAAATATTAAGGTCAGTTATGACTAACTATTCCAAAAGAAATGACAATCATTCGGCTCTCTGGATAGACTCTGAAATGAATTCGTGAGTTCCAATTTTCGTCCAATTTATGAATCACATTATCAAAGTTATAAGGTTTTTACTTCTTGACAGAAATGAGACAAGACAAAAAACGACTAGTTGACTTAAATAGTCCGAAATTACTACAGCATCGGAAACCCAAGAGTGCCTATTCCGTTACTCCATACATCGTAACCGACGCTGAAATTACATAAAATATCTGCGGATGTTATAGCCACATGTGTTGCAAATTTGATAAATAACCTTTTAAGCATTAATACATTCCCCAACTCTCAAAAATATGCCAAGACAGTTCCGATAATTAAACAAGAAATATCTAAAAAAAAAAAAAAAAAAAAAAAAGATACTCAGCCGTGGTAACCAGCTTGATGATTAGTGTCTGAATGGTTTAATATGTAATAGATTTTGTTGTTGGTTTAATAGTTGTGTAATTCCTGTGTCAGTGCAGCTCTTTGAAATACCACGGATACAGAATAATTTGTACAATCTTGGTAGACACTTACAGCATGGACATATATATTCAGTATATGTCTATGCTTACAGCCTTAAAACATCTGCGCATTAGACTTCGTTTCGCGGGCTACAAAACGAAACCGTATGTTACGTTTTTGTTGAATGTAGGATCTGTCAGGGTCGAACAATCAATTCCGAAATCTATGTTTCCAATTTTTAAGCGTTCCACTCTTTCAATTTACCTTAAAAGGGTGTAGTGTCTTACTATTCAGGACAAATCGTTTGCAGGGGAAGAAAACTTCAACTTTTAAAACAAACAGAGATCTAAAGAACTCGTTTCCGCAACTCCTTTCTTTTCTTTTGACTATTTTACAATGACCAATTAGAATTTAGCAAAGTATATAATAATCCATGAAAAGCCTGATTTTATTCCGCTTCATTGCTGTGTGTTTCACAGGAAGTAAGGGCGAAAATAAACGGCCTAACGGCCGAATAAGGTGGCAAATCTGATCTAACTTATTTTAGACCGATATCAATACTCCCTGTAATAACAAAACCATTTGAACGAAACATAGCAAAACATCTTTTCGCCTTAATTAACTTAATTAATGAAGGCCAGTCTGATTTTAGACATTTTCATTCATCTAAGAGAAGTGTTTTGACATCTCTTCTTAAAATTATTGAGAGCTGGCGAAGAAATATGAATGCGGGATAATTTACCGGAGCAATCTTTTACGAACTCAGAAAAGCGTTTGATCTCGTAAATGTCCAATTACTTATTGATAAGCTCAGAATCTACAATTTCTCTGATGAGACGATGATTTCTTCCTTTCCTACCTGACTGAAAGAGAACAGAGTGTTGTCATTAATAAAAGCATTTCAGAACGCGGCCTATTACAACGGGAGTTCCACGGGGTTCTGTGTTGGAGCCAATTCATCAATGATCTTCCATTATATAATGATCATTTTGCAGATGACTCAACAGAGCATGTGCATGACAAGAACTTAGATGTAATCAAACTCGAATTGCAATTAGTAAACGATGCAGTTTTTAACTGTTGTGCAAATAATGATATATTTCATATGCAGGTTGAATGGAATACGTAAAAGACTTACACATGTGTCATGTATCAGCTTAGATATAGACAATACATCTGTTATGAACGTTAACCCTTTCCCTCATAGAGGACACTATGAAAAGACCTATGCGAACAGCATAAAACCAGATCAGCCTGCGAGTTATCACAGGCTGATCAGGTTTTATGCTGTTCGCTGCTCCTCAGTGGTCTGGAAATGAAGATTTTATAATTAAATTTGGTATGGTTCAACTGTGGTTTTCTGCAGATCAGGCTTTATGTGATACCTATTGAGTGCGTCAAAATGAGTCTATATGAGGGAAAGGGTTAATTAATAAATAAAAGTTACTATAGGTGTTATTATTGATAATTAAGTAACTTGGACCTTTCAAATTGACCAATTGGTTATACGGATTTCCCGTAAACTTACCATTATCATACGTGTCCCGTGAACGATTAATGAAGTATTACAATGCCTAGTTAGTCCCCTTGTTTGATTACGGATGTTCAAGATGGGACGGACCAGGCTCAGTAAACATTTTACTAATTGAAAAAATACGAAAACGAGCAGCGCGTATTATTCTTAAAGCAGGTCTCGATATCCTCTTCATCCTTAATGTTTGAAAAGTTAATTAGGCTGCCTGTACGGTGTCTATGGTGATATACTTCTGCCAGCCACTAACCCACTTAGCTATGTCAAAACTTTTCTGGAGAAAAAAATCAATTGGTATCTGGCAAGTAGAAAACAATACTTTCGTGTTATCCTCTTAAGATGACAAAATTGTCTGTTAGTGCCCTCTACTGCCAACTGTATATTCACTTAAGATAACTGGATATTTTGTCTTTTTTCAAGTTAGTTAAATTATGCTGATAACATTTTTTCACATAAGTATCTGGAAAAACGCATGATATCCAGTTAACCTAAATGAGTATGCGGTTGGCAGTAGTGGGCACTAACAGACAGTTTTGTCCTGTTAAGTTACATAAGTGGATAACTTGAAAATTTTCTACTCTCCAGATAGTAATTGAAAATTAACATTTTTTTTCAGAAAAGTTTGGATATAGCTAAGTGGATAAGTGGTTGGCAGAAATATGCCACCATAGGTGTCGTATCAAATAGCATGTTCTTAGCATTGCATGATTCGGCTCCGAGTTATGTACTTTCGATGTTAAATGAAGAATCTTACAGTAAGGTCTGTGTTGTATGGAAATTTTATAGTTCATAAATCTTATGGCTTATCATACAGTGAATATTTTGCAGTTGCTACCCCATGGCTATGGAACTTGCTTCCTTTGAAAATAAGAAATGCGAGTCGATTGTGTCTTTCAAAAGATGTAATGCAAAAAAGTACTTATTAGAACATAGTTAGTGCATTGCCAATTATGTATGACTTTTAATAGGCAACTGTTGTTCGTCTAGTGTTTGTTTATTTTGATACATTTAGACAGTTTTCCTATTAAATATTTTTTTGAATAATTTATTCAGATTTTACTATCAAAATCGTTGATTCTTTGTATAAATTTATGGTGGCATATTTCTGCCAGTCACTTACCCACTTAGCTATGTCGAAACTTTTCTGAAAAAATTACCACATATTCAGTTAGTATATGGAAAGTAGAGAACTTTCGTGTTATCCTCATAGGTATCCTAACAGGACAAAACTGTCTGTTAGTGCCCACTACTGTCAGCCATATATTCATATAAAATAACTGGATATCATGTTGTTGTTCTTGTTTTTTTGTTTGTTTTTTTTTTTGTTTTTTTCCAAGTTAGTTAAATGGATAACAGGCATTTTTTCACGTAATTATCTGGAAAAAGCATGATATCCAATTAACCTAAGTGAATATGTGCTTGGCAGTAGTGGGCACTAACAGACAGTTTTGTCCTGTTAAGATACCGAAGTGGAAAACTTATTATTTTCTACTTGCCAGATAATAACTGAATATGTAACTTTTTTTTTAGGCAAGTTAACGTAACTAAGTGTATAAGTGGCTGGCAGAAATATGCCACCATATAAATTGTTTAAAAATGTTTCTGCAAAAATAAAATAAAATAATAATACCTTTTTGATAACATAATACATATGTTGATATCTTGAATAGTATTCATCATCATTTATCATATGTTAGTGATATATTGATTTTTTCCACCTTTGATGCCTACAGATTGTATTATATTACTGTCAAGAGGACAATATGGAAGAATGACATCGCCAAATATGCTATCCTCCAAAATTAAATTATATTATTATTAAATGTGTTATAATTATTAATAATAATAATAGTATGCTATTAATATTTCATGAGTACGGAGAATTCAAAGAGTAGCTAATGTTGAATAAAGGAGTATTAGGGCGTGGCTATATGCCGTTTGATAAAAAAAAAAAAAAAAAAAAAAAGACAGTCTTGACGTTTATAACATTCGTTGTATTTCTTTTCTTTAATTTTCTTTCTCACGTGTTTATAAGGACAATTGAAAGCAAAATATAAAAAGCGGAATAAAAACGATGTGGAGAATTCAACTTTGTTGTTATTTTCCATTGCACCATTTGCATGCAATTGAATAATGATACTGGAAATAACCAACAGTTGCGTCTTACATAAATAAAGCAGTCCAAAAGAGGGTTAAAATAAAACACTCTGATTTGCATAACGAACCCACGGGCATGTCATTGTCTGTAAATGTTGGAATATTTATGTGCGCGCATATGACCGCAGGGGTTGTAATGAGGCGCACTCTTGTACAAAGCACACCTTTATCATCCTCAACATGAAATATGCATGATTGTGTCATTTCTAGGGTAGGGATTAAAAGCCATGCATAATGTCTTTCACAGTAAAACGTGTCTGTTTGATCATAACCCTCGTAAATTCATTAACTCGTACATTAACGTGCATTTAAGTTGCCATATGTAATGCATATATTTAGGACTAAGAAAATAAATTAATCAAGAAAGACGTAAAAGGAAGAAATGCAAACCATCTGTGTAGGAATATAATAACAGCGTGAAAGTATATGGAACAAAAAAAAAACAAAAAAAAAAAAAAAAAACTTATCAAACAGATAAAGAAATACTTTAAGTACGCATAAATCAATTTCGGAAATTAGAGATTCGTTTTTGATGTTCTGATTTTTTATTTTAGTAATGATTATTTATCATTTGGTTTATATATATATATATATATATATATATATATATATATATATATATATATATATATTGTAAATTACTTTTCTGTTTCACATAATGCAATGCTGAAAACGAAAACTTTTGAAAATTATACATTTTGGCATGTATTTGCTATTGTATTTCTTTTAATATTTTTTAGTTTTGTGTTCAGTTATATAAATCATATATCATAAATAAATTAAATATATCATACATCAAATTTCTTTAATATAGCATGTATTATTTGTATTTTATATATTCCAGCCATGAAAATAAACGCGCATTTATCTTCATAATCGTTTTTTCTTTGTGGGTTCTAAATGACTTCATACAATTTTTTCATTCCGATAAATGCCGTAATATGCTTTTAATGGCCGAAAAAGTAAGTTGATAACAATTAATTAATTATTCAGAGTACTGGTGTCGCGTGGACATCACAACATGTCAACATTACAATGAAACTAGCCACAATGTCCCCCCCTAGGGTTTGTTAGATATACTAATTGCTTCTCGCCCCGTGTTGATGATCTAGGTTGACCTTGATTGCCCTTGATGCTCTTTTCGTCTGCTGTTGACAGATGCACCGTCGCACGTGAGTGCATTATGCATGGTCGGTATTTGCCGAGCAGATATGAATTTCACTTAACGGAAGCAGACGAATATAACCATTTCTGATTTCTGTGACGAATGATTTCCAGGTCACGCGGCCACGAGGAGTATGTTAAACATTCAACTAACTGAATGTTGAAATATAGTACGTGTCATTTGCTGTCACCATTGTCACCTCGTTATATAATTTACTGGAGTATTTGATCGATTATGTATCAAAAACGCAAATGTATGCAGTTCGTCCCGCCATTAACAATAATATGCCATACAGAATTGTTAAAAATCCAATTAATAATCATTAGTTTGTGAAGGAACAAATTTAAATTATTTGTAAGGCCTTTACTGGTGTCTTAATTTTCAGAACAGACCTGCCTGGTGCATTCAAACTCGTTCCGGTGCAATATATTCAAAATAAGTTAATGGTATCTGGATAATAAATCACTCCCGAATAAATTGAATTACATGAACACTAACAACAACACTGTAACATTATCATTTTGATCGGAATCTCATCCTTTCTGTAGGGCACGACACAGTGTCATAAATGCCGCTGTTTTTCAACATGGAAATATTTAAAAGATTTTAGGTAGAATATAATTCAGTTAGATTAAATCATTCCATGTCAATGGGGGCATGTAGAATGGGGGAATGGCAGCAGTAATTAAGATTTAGTGAAATGTATTCATATCTTTTTTGTTTTAAGGCTTAAGCCCTATACTAATGTTTATAGGATCTCTCCAATATTTGTTACTAGTGACAATGCCTACTTCGTGGAGTTCGTGCACTACTTTCCTGGCACAATCAAAACTTTTCGTTCCGGGTCAATACTTGTATATGACTATAAAAGTTGTATCCTTACCGGAAGTCGGTGCCACTTATATGGTTATACAACAGACATATCTCTATTTACATCGACTGGAATATCCGTTTTAACAACTTTACCAATTCTTCTCGGTGGTTCATGGGTTGGATTAGTACTTTTGCGTCCGGGAATCGAAAGAATTACCTCTACGAGTAAATGTGTTCGAACCCCAAACCTCCAAATCCGCTTTCATGTATACTATCACTGGACTTTGAATCCCCCAAGAAGGACACAGATTAAAATACTTAATAACTTATAGTCGTTTACAGATTTGTCAATATTTAACAAATTTCGAAATTGCCAAGTGTTCGTTGACGTCTTACCCGGGAATACAGTAATGTGTTGTTTTTTTTAAGCAGCTCATGATCGTAAGCATAGATACTCTCTGTAAATCGCTGTGTTATGACTACATGCCCTATAGGACCAAAATGTATTGATATATGTAGTAATCGTGGATAATTGCAGGTAATCATAGACATACAGAGGCAATACATCGGCAATCAGCGCCATTTATCACACGGGGAGTACTCTAAAATTTATTTAAATCAAAAATACAATCAATCTAATCTCTGTAACAACACGACCTTATTGAAATCTATCTTAAGTTTTATCTTTTTCCTTTTTTTGGCAAAACGCCCCCCCCCCCCCATTTTTTTTTTTACAAAAATGACGATGTTTTAGATGTCAAATCAAATTTCCGAAAAGTTGTTGAGTTTCGGCTGGCGGGGCACTAGACAAAATTTTGTTTTATTACCTGTCTTTCGCCACGAAAATTTCGGAGGTTTTCAGTCTTTAATCTTCTGGTATCTATTTACCATCTTGGTGCAAAGTAACACAGGAGCCGTCGAGGGGGATTAGTATTAGGTAGTAGGCACTTGTTTCCGAGCGTTAAATTAAAATTTTACTTACGTACTGGACGTCTTGAGATGGTTGAAATAGTCGTGAAAGCGATGTTTATTTACAATCCATCTAACACACCCAGATAGTAAACAGATTTAACGTCAAATAATAACCAAAATATCGAATTGTACCAAATTATTCAGGTTATATTCATTGTTTGCAAGTGTTGACAAACAAGTTAAATGGCATACGTTAGTCACAACCAAATATTTGCTTGTATTTTAAAAGTTTATATCTTGATGTACATTTGCATCAAGTTTCATGATGATGTGAAGTCATTTTCATAGAGAAAAGCTTACACAAAACTAAACCTGAGGCAGGACAGCCAATTTCACCATATATATTCAACCGTGAAATATAGGTAACAACCCAAAACATTATTTAAAAAATGAATAGTTAATAACATTATGTACATGTGTATCAAGTTTCATGAAGATGCGATGTCATCTTAAAAGCAAAGGTAATGAGGTGTGATGGACGGACGCACGGACGAACTAACGCACGAAGGAATGGACGGACGCACAGATAAAATATCTATATACCTCGCAACGAAGTTGTTTTGTTTTAATATTTAGGAGATTATTTAGTTAAAAATATGAGCGTATACTGCTTTACTTCACTTTGTAAGAGTATCAATAGCAGTGTCATCGACTTTTTGCCAATGGCGTAAAATGTGCTGATTGCAGTTCATGGCATTATTTGTTCAATGGTAAAGGAGTTAATGAAATCATCATTCATGACAGGAAATCAGTTTTTTTCAGTGAACAGTCATAAGGCTCAGTTCTGTATGGCTGAGAATGGATTTACCAGGGAGACATGCTTCTTAGTAGTGAGTATATATGTTACTTTCTCACTATTTCACTTATTTTTTTTATAATTTTCATTCTTTTCATGAAAGAATAATCTAAAATAAACCATGAAAGAACACAATTTCATTCTCATCTCATTGAAATACGATATAGACAATTTATTGTCTGAGAGTTTACCGGAAGCTTTGAATGAAAAAAAAAATGTTATTTTTACAATATATGTCATACAGTGTAAGGTTTATAAAAGGTCAACATAGTATGTTCGTTGCTATATCTAATTAGCTTGTTGATATATATAAAAAGTAATTATTGGATTGCATGATATGTGTACAAGATAGCTGTTGATGAAGTTGAAATTGAAATGTCCTCGAAATAGAAGTCATGTTTAAGTGAGGCTGATTTCATATTTCAGCCACACTGATCCTAGCGACGCTGCTTGTTCGTGCTCTCGGTTTCTGTCCTCACAGCTGGATCCTGGCTGACCTATCTTGTTACAAAGCGGTCAGTGAAAGAGCCGGGTATGAATCCGCTTGGGTCCAATGCGAGGCACAGAGGGCGCACTTGGTCACCATCAAAACACCGGCAGAGAGCGCTGCAGTCGCTAATTTGGTGACAAGGTCAACTTATTCTCCCAATTACTTTGTACATGCACATGATATTAAACAAGGGGCATTTCTTTCCTTACATGTATTCTCTTTTTACATGCTTAGATATACAAATATACTATAATGAGATAAGTTCGAATATTTCGCTCCCGTAAACTAAAAATTAAGATTTTTCCTTAATCATAGACCTTTATAGACAAAAATGTTGTAAAGTGAACCACGTGGAAGTTGACTGATTGACTGTCCGACTGACTGACCGACCGACCGACCGACCGACCGACCGACTGACTGCGACTGACTGACTGACTGACTGACTGACTGACTGACCGACGATCGACCGACGGACCGACCGACCGACTGACTGATTGACTGTCCGACTGGCTGACCTACTTAACTGACGACCGACCGACCCAAACGTGCCGATTGACTGAACTACTGGCTGACTGACCGACCGACCGACCGACTGACCTACTGACTGACCGACCAACCGACTGACTGACCTATTGTCCGACTGACTGACCGACCTTCAGGCTGACTGTCCGACTGGCCGACCGACCGACCGACTGACTGACTGACAAACCGACTGACTGACATACCGTTCGACTGACCAACAGACTGTCCGACTGACTGACTGAATGTCCGACTAACTGACTACCGACCGACCGACCGACTGGCTTGGCTTGACTTGACTGGACCTCGAACCTTTACTTTACTATTGCATTTCGCGCATATTGGGCGGAATTACGATTCTTGGTACAAAATGCATTGCAGCTGAACCCTAAATGGGTCGTTATAAACTTTTTTCTACACTTTTTTATTATTTAATTGTTTTTCCTAAAACAGATTGTTAATTCGTTTGAATTAAATGTTAATGGTAGTATCAAGGGAACATCATCGTGTGTGAGCGCGATAAATAACACGTTCGCGTTAGTTAATCGTGCTCGTACTCGATAGGTATAACGTGCGCACGAGATACAGAAGATAAAGTCAATGTCACTTTTATGCCACTGTAAATGTCGCATTTACGGGATATTGTCTTGTAATTACAAAGTATCATTTCGTACAAATGAAATTTTTTTTAGTAATTACAAAATAAAATAGGACAAAGGTTAATTTGGAAATTGTTAAATAAATATGACGAACAAAAATATTTGTAAAGTCCCTGAAGAACCAAACAGAAATATGTGAAGGCGGGGCATATATAAATATCAATACACCGGTACTCGAACATTGGTTTACATAAGTTTGATTCAAGTATTATACCCAAGTTAACACTGAATGGAATGATCATATCTATTTTTAAATTCTATTTTGAGAACATATGTCCACATATTATTGTTTCAGATACACGGACGACCAATTTTGGATAGGGTTACTACTCAACTTCACGTTCAGCACGTGGGTAGATGACCACACGCCCGTTACCTGGTCCTTGTGGCGGGGTGAGATGACTATGACTCCCCCGGACTGTGCCCTGACTGTTGGGGGTCAATACTGGACATCGGCCCGATGTGACGCCCTCCATCAGTTTATCTGTGAACAAGACATCAACATCACTTCCGGTACGTGTTAAATTCACGGCCCAGTCAAGTAACAGAAATGAGCGACGGTTTCAAATGATGTCTTGAACATTGACAAAATGATTTATGTACAACTAACCAATTTATTTGTCATCGAAATTCTTACTTTTTCCTCAAGCTGATACTGAATATGAATATTATTCGCTCTACATAGTATTCAATGGTATATAGGAATGTCTGCCATCCCGCAATTCTTGAATAAGTCCCAGTTATCATATAAATGCGCAAATAATACAAAACTACTTTATAGGGATTTTTTAAGTCACTGCACATGTTCTTTTTTTCATATCTAATTTGAACTGAAAAGTTTGAACATTGGCCCTTATTTGAAATGTAAAGGCTATAAGGATACACAGTCGAATATCCAGCAGTTTCATTTTCAGTGCAACCATCAACTAAGGTATCTAGCTCTATACCTGTCACCAAACAGACTGTCAGCCAAAAATCCCCACCACAGAGCCAGCAGTCATCCAGAGCACCAGATACACCGGCGACAACTACCGACGGTACAACGCTTTCAACAAAATCTGCGATTTCAAGCAGCTCAAAAACACCCACAACAGTAAAGGCACTTTCTTCCACTGCAGTGCCGACGATTCGACCCGATAGAAACCCCGGAAAGACTTACCCCGACCACCGCCCGTCGGCAATAGGTATCGGGAGTGTCGGCATTTGTTTCCTAGCCCTTGTTTTTTTAGGTGTGGTCTTGCTGGATGCAGCCAAACTACGGCGGGATTTTCAGATGCTGCGTAGGAATTTGGGCTGGTTGCTGAAAGGACATTACCAAAAGGCGAAGATAAGAACGGTCCAGCACCAACAAACAGATATTGAAAACATACATATCAGCACAGCATGATGCTCTTTTATGTTAATTATTCACACGCACTCAGCTAAGTTAAAAATGTGTATCTGCAAAATCGACAGTATATTTACATGTACAGAGTGATAGGGACTTGAATAAAACAGAACTAAAGATGTCCATATTTTAACTTATTTATCCTTTAAAGGAATTTGTTTACAGATGATCGACAGAAATGTCTTTTAAAATAGATAATCGGCGTTGATGTGTATTGAAAAAAGGGAGATGCGGTGTAAAGCGACCCCTCTGCCGCCATAGGCAGGGTAGACATAACTGTAATGATTCGAAGCGCACTATAACCGTCTTCCAGTCATACGGCTTTGATGAAGCAGACTATAATCTACTGCTAATGTTTACAGCGTTAGGTCCGAAACAGATTTCGTTTTCCTCTTAGAGAAGTATTTTGATAAACAAACTATGTATTTATCAAAGACACTGTTGTTCAGTCCGAATACTTTATTAATATTTCGTGAATAGGAAGCATATATTTCAGCTAGTTAATTGTGCTTAAGAACTAGAGGTTAGACAGCTACGTCGAGAAAAAAAGTTTTTTTGGTTTTTTTACTCTCCTCGTTAGTGTTGGTGAAGTCTTTGATTCCTGACAAATAAATTAGGAAAGTGTAGGTCATATTGTACGGAAGAAGGCTATTTTAGTAAACGCCACTCTAGGGAAATCGGTTAACTCCCAAAGCAAGTGCTTTCGGAATCGCGTAACATGTTCCACAACATGGCGTCTTCACCAGTTTCAGGTAATCATACCGGTTCAAGTCTGTAAATTAAAATGCATCAGTATAGAAATAATTTTGGACATTTGCTAAAAAATGATAAAGTAAAAAAAAAAAGTATCAATCCTGTGTTTCCGGTACCGCGAGATCTCGCTTTCAGGTCCCGCTCACCTCTTTTCTTTTCTGGCACGGTATTACGCGTTTTTTTTTTTTTTTTTTTTTTTTTTTTCCGGGTCTATGAGAAACTATATATATTGAATATTGTTCGTCTTTAAGGTGTCATGGGTTCTTTTCAGTTCTTTTCAATAGCGCAAACGACTGATGGATAGGAATTCTGTATTTACTCATAAACTGAAATAACACATTTAAAACTGAACTAGGTGAATGGGTGGTTACAGAAACCTGGATTTGATCATCGATCACGACGTGAAAAAGTCGCTGAAAATGTACATTTCGAATTAACGTAGCACTAGACCAGTCCTGTCTCATGTAGACAAAAGCTTTCAAATTACTGAAGTACTTTCAATGGGACGTTTAACTCAAGCAACTAAATAACAACCAGTCTAATGGTGTCTGAAAATACACGTAATTGTTAAGATAGGAGTTTACCTAGGAACAGCCCCTATCGTGAGTTGTATTAAGATATGACTATTCTTCGAAACAACCCCTATCGATTTACCTAGGAACATCCCCTATCGTGAGTTGTGTTAAGATATGACTATTCTTCGAAACAACCCCTATCGATGTACCTAGGAACATCCCCTATCGTGAGTTGACGTATTTATAACGAGATGTTTTGTTCTTAGGGCTTACTCATGTTAACGATACACATACACGACCTGCAGGATAATGACAACGCCCTCCTTTATTCAATTTATAAACAGTCATAAAATTAACAATTAAAATCAATACCTATATTGTTCTATGTAATGAATCACATTCAGTTCAAAGAAAATTTGACTTAATTATCATTTCCATGACAAAACATGAAATATAATCATTTCTATTCAAACCTGAAAATATTAAATAATTTAACCGGAAAAAGATGTATTTTTTATTGGGCGTATAAGAATTATTTGATTATTGCCTAAGTCTAACAAAACTATACGTATTGCCTAAAATGTTCAGACATATCCTGAAAATAAAAAACTCAAAGCTGACATTTTGACTGACAAGTAGCCTTTACAAAAATGACGTCAAAATAATGGTGTCCTCAATCAAACTCCCCAGTAATGGCCACGCGTTTTCAATGAATCACACCATTAGATCACGACTCAAGGGATGTCAAACTAAAGACAAAATAGTTGATTATCTTTAAACTTTAAACATCGTAAGACTTCACAATTCTCGCAGGCATCCAATGTTGCCTTTTCGATTATCAAACCAGTTTTCAAAATTTAGGTATTAAACAATGCACAACATTGAATTTTTTTCTTCTTCTTGACATTAAGTCGTGTTTTTATCTTTTTTTGACATTTCCGGTTTGGGTTACGGAACTTTAATTACTGGTATCCACTTCACAAACATGTTATTTTTCACATGCCATTAAATTAACGTCATGTCAACTGTCAAACATAGATAAAAATCTTCACGAATAGTCGCTCAACACCGATGCACAAGAATAATCATCTTTTGCAAAGGTAGTTATAACACACATATTTTTCAATAAACGTCGTGGTACTTAACAAAGAAAGATGAAAGCTCGAATTGTATTTGCGACTAAGTATTTATGACTTCTGTCTGGGATGAGTGATTGTTTATTTATGCTGTCAAGGTCCATGTCAAGCTCTGTTTGATAAACGTTTTACATCAAGCGATGGAGGTGCATTGCTTCTTTAATAAGATAACGGTCAATAACTAGCAAATAACGTCACTTAAAGTCTCTGTCAGCGGGATTCCACTCAGAACAAGAACATCAGTTAATTTTTTTAACACATTTATACTTCTTATCACAGCTATAATCCTATCACAGCTATACTTCCTATCACATCTGTACTTCCTATCACAGCTGTACTTCCTATCACAAATGTTCTTCCTATCACAGCTGTACTTAATATCACAAATGTTCTTCCTATCACATCTATTCTTCCTATCACAGCTGTACTTCCTATCACAGCTGTACTTAATATCACAAATGTTCTTCCTATCACATCTGTA
The DNA here is from genome assembly GCA_021229015.1 of Solen grandis. Lineage (NCBI taxonomy): Eukaryota > Metazoa > Mollusca > Bivalvia > Adapedonta > Solenidae > Solen > Solen grandis. The sequence continues at coordinate 57,017,137 of CM037780.1, forward strand.
CTTCCTATCACAGCTGTACTTCCTATCACATCTGTACTCCCTATCACAGCTGTACTTCCTATCACAAATGTTCTTCCTATCACATCTGTTCTTCCTATCACAGCTGTACTTAATATCACAAATGGTCTTCCTATCACAACTATTCTTCCTATCACAGCTGTACTTCCTTTCACAATGTTTTCAACGTTTCTTTTATCCAGCTGTACTTCCTATCACAGATGTACTTCCTATAACAATTACACCTTCTATCCCTATTACAATTGTACTTCTAATCACAGTTGTACTTCCAAGCCCAAAAAGTACATCCAGTCACAGTAGCACCCATCACAGTATGTTGTTCTTCCCATCACAGTTGTACTTCCCATTACATTATGTTGTACTTCCCATCACAGTTGTACTTCCCATCACATATGCTGTTCTTCCCATTACAGTTGTACTTCTCATCACAGTTGCAATTCCAATTACAGTTGTACTTACTTACTCAGTTTCAAGTCCCCTGCAGGGGGAGAAACTAACAGTATCAAACAATAGATAATTGAATGAGAATAATTTATGTATTTTTTTCAGCTATTCCTGTCATACAGGTAATGTTTTTCTAAAGCCCCATATTCTATGGGAAAAAAACAACAACAGCAAAACAATAAGGACAAAACATTAAATTATTTGAGATGTTACTTTTTTATTTGGCAGAAAGCCCGGACATCGCTAAATGTATTTATATTTATGCTCAGTTGACAGCATCTCAGTCATTATACATTTTATCTACATCAGACGAATAAAGTACAAAGTCCCTGCGAATTAACGCCTAAGAAAATTGTGTGGCATGATGCCACACCCAGTCGCATTATCCTGACACTATGGTTACCAGTCCTGCAACTTCTCATTTTAAGGAAGTATCAAGCAAAGGAGATGGTTTTACCTTTGACTGGGTAAAATTGCGTCGATCGTGATTTATTCTCCTTCTACAAGCCTCAACTTCAGGCGCTGCAATCTCTGGTCGATTTTTCGGTAGGCAAGTTTCTTCGGTCTGATTTTCCCACCAGCTGTTCTCTGAATCAGTTTGATCTCATTTGCTGCCTGTTCCTTGACAATTACAAACAAGAACATGTAGATGTTGGGATGGGGGTTGTTAATCTGGCGATTAAGCTTACTGTGCCATCCTTCGAGATGGTTTGTTGTCCTAGGTCCGTCAGATGCGAAGTGGTTCCAGTGACGTTGGTCTCCTTCCACCCAGGTTACCGTTACGTAGTCTTTGAACTTTTCAACAGAGTCGCTGGCATCATCATGTTCCTCCAAGGCCCAGAACCACACATCTTCTATGGCAGCTGGTGGGATAAGTGGCAGGACGGCAGCTCGACGCACCATATTTCTGAAACTGTCGTCATATCGGTACTTAGATGCTAGACCCAAGGACTGCACTTTCCTCCACACAGCCTGTGTGAAGTGGAAGAAACAACACTTTACACGGACATCCGGAAATAGGCTTGAAATGGCATTCCTTGGAGCAACTTCAAAATCCATCATCACTTCAGTAGGTTGAAGGTTGATGTTGTGGGCAGCGGCATTCACTGTCAACAGACGAAAGAACCTAGAGTATGTAGCCTGTGTCTTGTTTGGCAGTAGTCCATAAACTAATGGCACCATACACCCATTAACAATGCAGTGAATTGTGTAGAGCTGGAAGAAGTTCCTTGGGCTGGCATAGAAAGTTCCATCCATGTACCACCTTCCGCCTTCTGAGAGTTCTCTGAGGTTAGAGTCGGTAGCAAAGATTAGAATCCGCTCGTCGGTGCCATCGTCTGCAAGCAGGAAACGTTCCCCATCTGAAGTAGTGGTCCACTCTCCCTCGATACTGGCTTCAGCAAGCGACTTGGGTATTTTCGGATGCAGTTTTGAGCGCTGTCTATATAGTGATGTCTTTGCTTCATAGAATGTTGGTAGTTTTTCAACCATTGCACGTTTCCTTTCGTTCCACTCTTCTGACACAAGAGATGCCAGTGTCTCATCAAATATAGTTGGGATTGGCTTGACAGATTCACGGCATTTTCTTCGGAGATCAGCGAGGACGATGGCAGAATCTGTACCAGCTACATCTTGTTCATGGTTGTGTTCGCCGACGATCTTTGTCACTTGGTCATGCAATGCATTGATTCTGGCAGGACAAGATGCTTGAGTGCAGTACCAATACGACCTGTCAGTCTTTTGCTGCTTCAGCCTGAACATAAACTGGTTGTGGATCAAAGTTCTTCCACCCCGTCTATTTTCTATGAATTTTACAGATACTAGCGCATTGGCCATGATGACAATATTTATTTGGATTTTGATATTTCAATTCTTTTTATACATCACCTAAAGCCAAACCGCCATATCTGAAGTTATGGAGTAAATGCAAAGTGCTAATTGATAATTACTGTTTAAAAAACTTAACACGCTGCATATCAAGTTTCTTTTAATCTTCAAATAAAATGTTTTTCTCTAAGTCCTTGGTTTGTACCTATATTTAAAGATTAAAGTGCTTTCGGGTGTTAATTGGATTGTCAAATACCTTATTAATTAGAAGTGATTATTGGGTAAATGACTATGTTTCATACATCAGAAGAGATCAGAACAGAAGTTTATTAGGCATTAAACAAAATACATGTTTGTAGCCATAAACATAGTAAAAAGGTAGCATAAACTACATGTAAATATATGTGGTCACATATAATTTTACAGGAAGCTATATGTTATATGTGGTTGTATAACGGTATGTCATTATATAAAATAAATCTAACTCTCAGGTACAAAGAAGAGAAGTAATGGTCATTGCATAAGATAATAGTAGTAATAATAGTATCTGTTTTACATAAGTTTCAATAAACTAATTAAAGATCTTATGATTTAATAAAACAATTACACGCAGTATGATATGTTTGTAACACTTTTTTAAATTTCGTATAATCTTATTAAGTGATTTCACTTGAGTCTTTTGTTTGAATAATTAATAAGATTAATTTTAATGGATAAATATTTGATACCATTTTCATATACATTTTAAAAAAATTAAAAAAAAATCAATCTTATTCATATTTGATACCCTTTTTCATATACATTTTATATCTCAGAAAAATGCCCAAGGAACTTTTTACCATGACACCTATCTGATTCACACCTTTTTACCTGCTTCACCAATTCCCAGTTTGCCCACTCAGTTTTTACTACAAAAATATATAAAGTGGGCAAAGTGGGAACACACCCCTTGAGGTACCCTTATATACTTAGTGTTAAGCAAGCAAATTATCGCAATACTATTTTAACGACTTGGGTATGTCGCAGCCGGGGAATATAAACTGCAGATTCACACACGCACACACTCGCGCGCACGCACACAGACAAAAACATCTTGGATAAACGTACTTTGGAGGTACACGCATTGAATTAGATTCTGATGATTGCGATTATATTTTGGAAATATATCGTTTGCACTGAGAAACTTTTCCCCCCAAAACTACCTGTTCTTCTCGTAGTGTTCCTGAAATATCCTATCAAAGGTAAAATCATACATGTAAGCCTTACAAAATTCAATGTAATTTAATTTTTGAACAGCCCTCACTCAAAGTCCGATGTCCGCTTCAAACCCCCGCACTAAAGATGTCTCTTAGGAGACACTCTTTCATAGCAGTATAACCCTTAATAACATATAGTTTAGTTTTAACATATTTTATTTGTAAATGACATGTTACAAATAAGTGATATTGCAAGTTACAAAGATACACAAAAAGGATTTGAACTGAAAGCTGAAAGCTTATTGTAGTTCTTATCCTGGAAAATAAATTTAACAGAAATATTGGAGATATTACAAATAATTGAACATGGTACATTAATAGGATGGTATCAAGAATAACAAGTAAACGTGAATTTAAGTAGTACTGGGTAAATGGTAAATAAAGGATTGTCAGAGAAAGATTTGTTGGTGTATAGAGGGTAAAATGAAGACCGAATTCAAGAATCAAAACGCTTGGATATACTGATATAAAGATAGACAGCTTCAAATATTGCAATATTTGTTCGATTTTCGAACAAGGGATTTCCTTTAAGAATAACCTCCAAGGATGGTTTGCAGTACAGAGAGATAATGTGGAGAAGTGACTGGCGAATGTGACGGTAGTTGCTAGAATGAAAGAAATAATGCCTTGCGTTTTCAGTCTCGCCACAGCTACACAAGGGTGAATCTACTATGTTTTTTCCGGAAGAGGTCATATTTTAGTGAACTACATTCTGTGCGGATACGGAGAAGTATTTGAGATCTTCTATCACCATGGAAATAATACTGGGGTAACTTTGTCACTTTAGATTAGGGCTTGATTTTATATTTGAATGATGAGAGCGATCTTGATAACATATAGAGAGTATAGCAAATAAAATGTGAAAAAAAAAAAATATTGTGAGTGGCTCAGTTATTACTTATGTAACGCAACCGGCAGAAAATAATTACATACTTGACAAAAAATATACCTCCCGAATCATATGGAAAACCTGTCTTTAGCACGGACGAGTGCCTGCAAAAAAAAGAGAAGGAAAAACATCTCATTTGACAAATATGAGTGAGAAGCGTCCATGTTCAATAAGAGATTTAAGTCCTGTGTATGGTTGATACGTTTCTACCTCGCCATAGATTGCCCTTGCTTAGCCAAAATATGACCATTGAAACTTATTCGCCAATTCAGTCGTATGCATACTTTTATATACCTTTCAAATTGCATTTTATCATAAATGGAACACATTGCCTCTTTATCGGGCCTGGCAAATGATAAGATTGAATTAGTACATGCACGTTTTTTCTTGCTAGGAATCAATATCCTACCAACAGTATTTCAGTTATTTGGGAACTTCATCCATCACACCATTGTGAAATGCCATTGGCATGAAACCACACCCAGTCACATCATTTGCACTGGGCAAACTAGTCATGGCTTGAATTCTACTAACAAAACTAAAAAAAATTATGTAATACACTAAACTGTAGAACTTGAAGTAGGAATGCATTTAACCATTCTTATTTAACGAAATGTTTAAATATAAAAGACAAAGCTGACTAAGTTTAATAGTTACCTTACGAGCTGGTGATAGTCTTCATACAATGAAACATTAAGGTAGATTGTCAGGGAAACAGATATAATGAAGAAATTCCACACGTTTTTAAGTACGAGCAGTAAGTGAGGTTGGTGGGACAGGCGAATTGCATCATAGACATATTCACCAACTTGGATATGCCTGAACTTAAATTATACTTATAGTAAGCATCAAGCAATTTTACCAACTTCGTTAATTTTTTAAGTCGTGGCCAGGATCAAATCCGTAAGTTCCTGGTCGGACGTTCTCATCACTCGGCCACCTAGACTACATAAGATTGTGGGTACAACTATGTCTCGCTTTTTTCTCTTTGTCTGACATTGTTAGAATGACAAATTTAGAGTTTCTGTCCATTAATGTAATGCATGTATCTCCTTTATAAACTTCTTCGATGGAAAATGAAAGTATTTTTAATTGAACATATTTTACCGCAAATAAATTTGTATAATGTTTAAGTAATATCTTTAACCTCAAATTTGTTAGGCACTAGTAGGTATAATAGTAATTCAAGGATATGGAATGCTTAAAAATGTTCAAGAAGGCAAACTAACATTCTCACAACCAATAAAGGAAGGGAAGTAAACCAAATGAAATAACATTTAAGTATTTTTTTCTTTTGAGAATTGCCTCCCTTGAATACTAACTAATTTTCAATACATTTTCTTATTACTATACTTGGTTAAACTTTGCACGCAGCATAAGTCACAGGTGTCCCAGTGATGGCGTTTATAGGAAGTTGCACAGACATTCATACTCTGGGAATGGAATCTAAGGACATATTGAAAGGAGGGGGTGGGGATGTAATAGAGCTTTAGAGGTATGAAATAGCACTTGTACTCACTTGTCATTGAGCTAGTTTTCTTGACTATATGGTTGATTGTCTGACTTGCATACCAAAGGTTCAGAGTTCTATTTCAGATTGGGGCATCAGGAGTTTACTTGGTTACACTAAGGCATTCATAAATCAAATAATAAAGAAAAATGTTTCAGTTTTGAGTCTTGAAATTCTGACAATTGTTTTGAATAAAACTGACAAGAATGTTAGCTTATTATTAATACATATTAATTTAATAATTATTTAATTTATTTACAAGGCTCTTGTTCTTCTGAACGTTTCTTATATGACTTTATAGGGAGACTCCAACTATCTGGCAAATCTTTGTCATTGGAATCCTGTTGTGGAGCCTGATAAACTTTCTCTAAATTGTTCCCAGTGGGTGAAGGCCTGGTATAGGAGGAGGCAGATCATGAACTTTTTAACCCTTTCCCTCATATAGACTCATTTTGACGCACTCAATAAGTACCACATAAAGCCTGATCTGCAGAAAACCACAGTTAAACCTTACCAAAATTTGATTACAAAATCCTCATTTCCAGACCACTGAGGAGCAGCGAACAGCATAAAACCTGATCAGCCTGCGAGTTACTCGCAGGCTGATCTGGTTTTATGCTGTTCGCATAGGTCTTTTCATGGTGTCCTCTATGAGGGAAAGGGTTAAATAGGTCATGAAAACCATTTCATCTATCTAAAACAAAATGAAAAAAAATAAAAAAATCAACAATATTTATTAAAAATCAATTATAATAAGAGTACAATGTATGACAGTAAAAGTTTTAAAATGAAAGAATAATCATCATAATAATAAACACATTTTAAATACAAGGTAACAAAGCAACTTCAAAAATACTAGGGTTAATTACACACATGATTTATAAGTTTCTGAAACATTTAAATATTTTGGGGGTAAGCTGGATTTTGACCTATTTCTTGACCAATCTAATCTTGGTTACTAACTGAAGAGTTTGGAAAAGCACTAGTTTTATGGGTTTGCATAAATTATTTTAGCATATTCCATCATAAAATGGGAGTTTTTTTTCTAGGTTTCACTTATATTTCATTTTTTTTTGTCCCTTTCTTCCTTTTTTTCTTTGGCTTCTATACATCTCATAAATTTAGCATAATATGTTTTCTAGTATTATCTAAAAATGACAGACCATTCAAAATTAATTTTTCTTTATATCTTTTTTTTATGCCAAATATCTTTTTTAGAGATACTTCTTGTTTGATCTAAAATTGATGCAATTCAAACACAGTGTCAATTTATTCATAAGAAGCCATTTCTGAAAAAGCCATTAAACATATACAATATTGATTTACGGTTTATACATCCATCAAGCTGCATAAATATATCAATAGGACGAGGCTAAAATGAAGATACAATTTTCCCCCTCCATTAAATTACAAATGTAACAAAAACATTCTAATAATTTTACTGTGTCTCCCCTAAAAATTCCAGACTTGTGGTATCATACCTTTTAGAATTTGAACTGAACTTAAACTGTCAGCAAAGTAAAAATGGAATCAACTAATGTGTAAACATTGACAAAGTGAATGTGACTGTCCTGGTCATAATCAATAACCATATATCACTGAATAATTAAAAAATAGGATTACATACATTTCTATAGGAATTTTTGTTAACAAGTTTTGAACTGTTTCATGCCGATTTCAGGCAAGTATTGCATACTTAGAATTCAATAGCTAAAGTATAAACTAGAGCTCCGCAGAGTGGCTTGTCTTTCAACTGATTATCAAGTATTCCAAGCTTCATGTTGATACCATTCATTCTACCTAATAATCAATTTTAACCAAAATTCTTAGTTAAAATGGGGCATAATTTCAAAAATATAGCTTTCAGAATAATGCACCTTGTCTTAAAACTGCACCTTGTCACAAAATATCAAGTCTTTCAAGTTTTGTGTTGATACCTTTCATAGTTTACAAAACATTCTACTTAATAAGCAAATATGACCGAAATTCTAAGTTAAGAAGTACCTGGTGTTGCATGCAACACGTGACTCCTCTACCGGTGAGGTGAATCATTTTTCAGTTACCATAGCAACCAGACTTTAGGTTCGAGAAAAAAAAACAAAGTCATGTGCAGAATCTCCATACTGAACATGTTTTTTATCAATCCACATCCTGGAAACTACATTTATGGTTTATACAATTTACTTTCAAAAAAGATCCAAGACATTTCCCTTACATCAGACTGTTCTTCCCTGACATTTTTTTTTTTGCTGGGAGAAAAAGCCATCAAAGACACTTAATTCCAGAAGCACCAAAATATCAAACAAAGTGACCTGACTTATATACAGTTTTATACAATTGGCACTGCCAGAACAGAAAATTCCCTGACAATTTCCTGACATTTGCCAAATTCCAAAATTTTCCAGACAAATTTTAACTTTCCCTGACAATTCCCTGACCTTTTTTTTCCTGACATTTCCCTGACGCATATGAACCCTGTACAATGTAGTGATTTGAATGCAAACAAGATTAGAGTGTAATTCATGTAAAGTCTAGTTTCATGTACTGTCTAATCACTGAGTTTTTTTTAAATTTAACGCTTATCCTCAGGAATATATATATTCATGTACAAATTAATGACTTAATTAATGGAACTTTAAATGGTTTATGAAATGATAGGCTTTTCTTTTTCATGCAGACTATGTAGAATCTGAGCTACTTTATTGTAGAAGTAAACAGATGAGACCATGAAAGGAACTGTTTGATCTGGGTCTCCTTTGGATGCAAATGCGTCACGAGCAGTCTATATAAAGTAAACATTTTTTATTTGTTAATTGAAAATGGTGCTCTCCAGTATTTGACTACAGCTACAGGCTTTCCTTTCTTAGTCAATTTCTTAGTCACATGCACTAGTTTGGCCCGTTGTACCAGCAATGTTGAGCCCTCCTCTTTCATAATCAGGTCGACAAATTCTCCAGGCTGGAGCTGAAATTGATATTTTTGAAGTCAGTTAAAGAATAAAAAATTATAGCATTAATCACTACAGGGGATTAATGTCCCTATATTCCATCTTTTCATATGTAATGTGAGTATAAAACAAGAAAGGATAGAATGCCTGGTTCCTATGTAGCACCATCTTCTGTTAAACATTAGTATAGTAATGACAAGAACTGTCACAGCCAGTAACATATGCCCCCAAAGAGTTGCAGCAACTTGCTTTGACACAGAACTGTTTTGTCGTTTTAGCAGATTTTAGCACATACTTGATTTACACTAGACTTTGGTGTTCCTTGGAAAACTGTTTAAATGTGTGTCCCCTACCCGACAGCTCTATCAACAAAGGGGAGTAACTCAAAATATATTGAAGTTAAGAGATATGGGTCTTGTAATCTGCACTTTTTTTCATATGTTCTGTCTGTATATGAAGTTACATGCCAGTGGGTGCAAATATCTATTTATCCAGAACAGAGTTAGTATCAGGAAACCAAAAAATACCCCCATTTTATGACCTTTGATTGTTTACTGTGACCTTGACTTTTGAGTTACAACCTGGATATTTCGCGCGACACTCCATCATATTGAGGAGATCACTGATACTAAGTTATATAAATATCCATTGATCCAGAACAGAGTTAATGTCCAGAAACTGAAAAATACCCCCTTTTATGACCTATGATCTGTGATTGTCACCTTGATCTTTGAGTTTCAAACCTGGATCTTTCGCGTGATACTCCGTCTTCTTGAGGAGATCATTGATACCAAGTTATATAAATATCAATCCATCCAGGACAGAGTTAATGTCCAGAAACTGAAAAATACCCCATTTTATGACCTTTGATCTGTGATTGTGACCTTGACCTTTGAGTTACAAACCTGGACCTTTCGCACAACACTCTGTCTTCTTGAGATCATTGATGCCATATCAAAATGCATGCAATGTTAATGTCCAGAAACGAAAATGCTCGGATAGACTGACACACACATGGACAGACGGTCTGATTTCATTATGCCCCCCCCACCCCCCCATCTAGCTTTAAGGGCATGATAACAAGAGGGCTAAGATAGCCCTGAAATGGCCCAGAAGATGCTCAACTGAGAAAAATTGCCTTCAGTGCCTATTAAAACATAGCCAATTATGAACCCTGGGTCGTGATTTGTGCAACACACCAAATATCTAATCTCGAGTGCCTTCAGATTTGCAGAAGAAGATTTCAAAAGACTGCATTTTTAATATCTATTTTTAGCTCCTGTGATCAAATTTTTCTACCTGTCAAAACAATTTGAACACTTTTGATGGAGGGCCTCATTAGGATCAATCCTGTGAAGTTTGGTCAAAATTTATTCTGCAGTTTAGGTGATGTTGTTAAAAAGAAATTTTTTGAGGACACCGGATGACTGGTGCCAGACACAGGGCCATATTAATAGGTCACCATGAGCATGTTGTGCTAAGTTGAGCTTAAAATGGGACAGAAGTAATTTTCATCACAAAGCTATATACCTCGAAGGAAGTTTTGTCGCATTGAAATACCTACTTTATTATCTAATGATTTGTTACAAAAAAAAAAATGTTTATTTTGTACTTAAAATACAAATTATTCTAACCTAATTTGTCCTCAACAACAACCTCTACATGAATATTTTGTATACATTGGCCTAAAAAATTAAAACTTTCAAATTTACCTTTCGAGCCTTCTTTGTCAGAACTTTTCCCTCAAACCTGAATTTACTACTATAGAAAGCTGTCTGCATTTCACTGAAGAACAGAATCAAGGGAAAATTCAAATTATATTCATATGTAATGCAATGAAAAACAGAATCAAGGGAAAATGCAAATTATATTCACATGAAATGCAATTAAACTAAGTGATTACAAATTTTCATTACTACCTCAGACAATTAAGTTAAATAAAATGTTTAAAAGAAAGCCCAAGAGCACAAACTTAAAATGCTTTGGAGTAACCAGAATGAAAGTTGAAATTATTTTCAGGGCAAAAATACCAATAGCCTTGGAATTACAATTTATTTCTAAAAAGATATCTTTTTATGCCCAGAAATAAATCACATACTGAATATACATTTTTAAAACCAAAGCAGGGGATGAAAATCCTATATGCTACCTCACCAGGCTCACACCAGTGACATATGACATACCATGGGCACTTTATCCTGACACTTGGTCAACAACTTACCAAGTCATTTAACTACCCTTATATGGGTGCCACAACAATACCATGTCAACGGTTGTTTTAAGTTTAAATGTTGCAACATGGAATCACCTGGCAGCCATGCACCCCTGAGGCAACACATCGATCTCCATCACTAGGATCAGAGCTAAGAATGCCATGGTCCAGTGGTATGAAACATGAGTAGTGGGTTCTAACTCCACTGGGGGCAATAATCTTTCATGACCTCTCCAAATACAAAGTACTGGTCAACCTGGGGACAGTTTAGTACTGGTCAACCAGGGGACAGTTTAGTACTGGTCAACCAGGGGACAGTTTAGTACTGGTCAACCAGAGGACAGTTTAGTACTTGTCCAACCTGTGGCAGTCTAGTACTTGTCCAACCTCGGGACAGTTTAGTACTGGTCCAACCAGGGGACCGTTTTGAACTTGTCCAACCTGGGGACAGTTTAGTACTTGTCCAACCTGGGGACAGTTTAGTACTTGTCCAACCTGGGGACAGTTTAGTACTGGTCAACCTGAGGACAGTTAAGTACTGGTCAACCAGAGGACAGTTTAGTACTGGTCAACCAGAGGACAGTTTAGTACTTGTCCAACCTGGGGACTGTTTAGTACTTGTCCAACCTGGGGACAGTTTAGTACTGGTCAACCAGGGGACAGTTTAGTACTTGTCCAACCTGGGGACATTTTAGTACTGGCCAACCAGAGGACAGTTTAGTACTGGTCAACCAGGGGACAGTTTAGTACTGGTCAACCAGGGGACAGTTTAGTACTTATCCAACCTGGGGACATTTTAGTACTGGCCAACCAGAGGACAGTTTAGTACTGGTCAACCAGAGGACAGTTTAGTACTTGTACAACCTGGGGACAGTTAAGTACTTGTCCAACTTGGGGACAGTTTAGTACTGGTCCAACCTGGGGACAGTTTAGTACTTGTCCAACCTGGGGACAGTTTAGTACTGGTCAACCAGAGGACAGTTTAGTACTTGTACAACCTGGGGACAGTTATGTACTGGTCAACCAGGGGACAGTTTAGTACTTATCCAACCTGGGGACATTTTAGTACTGGCCAACCAGAGGACAGTTTAGTACTGGTCCAACCAGAGGACAGTTTAGTACTTGTTCAACCTGGGGACAGTTTAGTACTTGTCCAACCTGGGGACAGTTTAGTATTGGTCCAACCAGGGGACAGTTTAGTACTGGTTATCCAGGGGACAGTTTAGTACTTGTCCAACCTGGGGACAGTTTAGTACTTGTACAACCTGGGGACAGTTAAGTACTGGTCAACCAGATGACAGTTTAGTACTTGTCCAACCTGGGGACAGTTTAGTACTGGTCAACAAGAGGACAGTTTAGTACTTGTCCAACAAGGGGACAGTTTAGTACTAGCAACCAGGGCAATTTTGTACTGGTCAACAGGGGACAGTTTAGTACTGGTCAACAAGGGGACAAATTAGTACTAGTCCAACCAGGGGACAATTTAGTACTTGTCTAACCAGGGACAGTTTAGTACTGGTCAAACCAGAGGACAATTAGTACTGGTCAACAGGGGACAATTTAGTACTGGTCCAACCAGGGGACATTTAGTACTGTCCAACCAGGGGACATTTTGTACTGGTCAACCAGGGGACCGTTTGTACTTGTCCAACCAGGGGACATTTAGTACTGGTCCAACCAGGGGACAATTTAGTATTGGTCACCATGGGACAGTTTAGTACTGGTCAAACCAGGGACAGTTTAGTACTGGTCAACAAGGGGACAGTTAAAGTACTGGTCCAACCAGGGGACAGTTATAGTACTGGTCCAACCAGGGACATTTAGTACTGGTCAACCAGGGGACAGTTAAGTTTGTTGTCACCAGGGGACAGTTTAGTACTGGTCAACCTGGGACAGTTTAGTACTGGTCCAACCAGGAGGACATTTAGTACTGGTCCAACCTGGGGACAGTTTAGTACTGGTCCAACCAGGGGACAGTTTAGTACTGTCCAACCAGGGGACAGTTAAGTACTGGTCCAACCAGGGACAGTTTAGTACTGGTCAACCAGGGACAGTTTAAGTATTGGTCAACCAGGGGACAGTTAGTACTGGTCAACCGGGACGTTATTGTACGGTTCCAACCTGGGGACAGTTTAGTACAAGTTATCTTGCAACCAGGGGACAGTTTAAGTACTGGCCAACCAGGGGACAGTTTAGTACTTAGTCAACCAGGGGACAGTTTAGTACTTGTCCAACCGGGACAGTTAGTACTGGTCCAACTAGGGGACAGTTAAGTACTGGTCCAACCAGGGGACAGTTTAGTACTTATCCAACCTGGGGACATTTTAGTACTGGCCAACCAGAGGACAGTTTAGTACTTGTACAACCTGGGGACAGTTAAGTACTGTCCAACCGGGGACAGTTTAGTATTCATTTATGTCAACCTGGGGACATTATTTAACTGAGTAACTGGTCAACCAGAGGACAGTTTATTGTAAACTGGACAAACCAAGGACAGTTTAGTACTTGTCCAACCTGGGACAGTTTAGTACTGGTCAACCAGAGGACAGTTTAGTACTGGTCAACCAGAGGACAGTTTAGTACTTGTCCAACCTGGGGACAGTTAAGTACTTGTCCAACCTGGGGACAGTTTAGTACTGGTCCAACCTGGGGACAGTTTAGTACTTGTCCAACCTGGGGACAGTTTAGTACTGGCCAACCAGAGGACAGTTTAGTACTAGTCCAACCAGGGGACCGTTTTGTACTGGTCAACCAGGGGACAGTTTAGTACTTATCCAACCTGGGGACATTTTAGTACTGGCCAACCAGAGGACAGTTTAGTACTGGTCAACCAGAGGACAGTTTAGTACTTGTTCAACCTGGGGACAGTTTAGTACTTGTCCAACCTGGGGACAGTTTAGTATTGGTCCAACCAGGGGACAGTTTAGTACTGGTCAACCAGGGGACAGTTTAGTACTTGTCCAACCTGGGGACAGTTTAGTACTTGTACAACCTGGGGACAGTTAAGTACTGGTCAACCAGGGGACAGTTTAGTACTTGTCCAACCTGGGGACAGTTAAGTACTGGTCAACCAGAGGACAGTTTAGTACTGGTCAACCAGAGGACAGTTTAGTACTTGTCCAACCTGGGGACAGTTTAGTACTGGTCAACCAGAGGACAGTTTAGCACTTGTCCAACCTGGGGACAGTTTAGTACTGGTCAACCAAAGGACAGTTTAGTACTTGTCCAACCTGGGGACAGTTTAGTACTGGTCAACCAGAGGACAGTTTAGTACTTGTCCAACCTGGGGACAGTTTAGTACTGGTCAACCAGATGACAGTTTAGTACTTGTCCAACCTGGGGACAGTTTAGTACTGGTCAACAAGAGGACAGTTTAGTACTTGTCCAACCTGGGGACAGTTTAGTACTTGTCCAACCTGGGGACAGTTTAGTACTGGTCAACCTGAGGACAGTTAAGTACTGGTTAACCAGGGGACAGTTTAGTACTGGTCAAACCAGGGGACAGTTTAGTACTGGTCAACCAGAGGATAGTTTAGTACTGGTCAACCAGGGGACAATTTAGTACTGGTCAACAAGGGGACAATTTAGTACTAGCCCAACCAGCAGACAATTTTGTACAGGTCAACAAGGGGACAGTTTAGTACTGGTCCAACCAGGGGACAATTTAGTACTGGTCAACCAGGGGACAATTTAGTACTGGTCAACAAGGGGACAGTTTAGTACTAGCCAAACCAGGGGACAATTTTGTACTGGTCAACAAGGGGACAGTTTAGTACTGGTTCAACCAGGGGACAAATCTAGTACTGGTCAACCAGGGGACAATTTAGTACTTGTCTTACCAGGTGACAGTTTAGTACTGGTAAACCAGAGGACAATTAAGTACTGGTCAACAAGGGGACATTTTAGTACTGGTCCAACCAGGGGACATTTTAGTACTGGTCCAACCAGGGGACATTTTAGTACTGGTCCAACCAGGGGACCGTTTTGTACTTGTCCAACCAGGGGACAGTTTAGTACTGGTCCAACCAGGGGACAATTTAGTACTGGTCAACATGGGGACAGTTTAGTACTGGTCCAACCAGGGGACAGTTTAGTACTGGTCAACCAGGGGACAGTTAAGTACTGGTCCAACCAGGGGACAGTTAAGTACTGGTCAACCAGAGGACAGTTTAGTACTGGTCAACCAGGGGACAGTTAAGTACTGGTCAACCAGGGGACAGTTAGTACTGGTCCAACCAGGGGACAATTTAGTACTGGTCAACCTGGGGACAGTTTAGTACTGGTCCAACCAGGGGACAGTTTAGTACTTGTCCAACCAGGGGACAGTTAAGTACTGGTCCAACCAGGGGACAGTTTAGTACTTATCCAACCAGGGGACAGTTAAGTACTGGTCAACCAGGGGACAGTTTAGTACTGATCCAACCTGGGGACAGTTTAGTACAAGTTACATGGACTATCTTGAACAATATCCTCACCTGTTGGACAGCCTCAAAGCTTTTCCTGCCAAGGAAGTGGCTCTGAGAGTATGTACTTTCATCAGACCGTATTTTGTGGGAATATCTTCAGTGTCTCCGTCATCCTCATACTCATCCTCCGCCTCTTCATCACTATCATCACCATCATCATCATCATTGCTGTCATCATCAAAATCCTGGATAAGGGTTAAAGGTACTTTATAATTATTTATGTAACATTTTTATCTAAATAAGAGAATAGCTCTTGTTTATGATGGCAGAACTGAAAAACATATCCATAGTAAAATCAGCAGCTTACAATAGACCATTTGCTGGAATTACTATAGTGACACGTATCGGAATTAATAAATTTATGACATATATATGTAGTAGTGGTATAGGACACAATTTGAGCTTACTTTTGTGTAATGTGGTTACTTTTTATTCCTGATTTGCTAAATTTACAATGTTGGATAGGTTCACTACTTGGATGGGTGACAACTGGTTGACTGAAATTTATAGGAATGTGAAAATGTTGTTGGACTAAATAAAAAGTTTCAGTGGATTGCCAGCTAGCCTATGCTAGGTACTGCTTCTGCAAAAAAAGGTTAATGATATCATAATTAACCACTTACTAGAAGACATTAATACTATATTCAACGGGGAGACGGGAATGAAAAAAAATGTCTGTGAGGCTAAATCCCATCCAGTCAAAGAGCTTGTAAAAATCACCCCAGTACTTTAGTGTTTCTCAGGAATATTAAATGATAATATCAAAGAACAAAACATATAAGTACCTTTGTTAAAACCATACTTTGATTGCGTAATGGTTGATATGAATCATCAACACTGTGATGATGTGATCCTGTTGCCTAGACGGAGTGAACAGTTTTGGGAGATGATGTGAACCTGTTACCCAGACAGAGTGAACAGTTCTGGGAGATGATGTGAACCTGTAACCTAGACGGAGTAAACAGTTCTGGGAGATGATGTGAACATGTTACCTAGACGATGTGAACAGTTTTGGGAGATGATGTGAACCCTACATCTATTATATATAATTTTACACACATATATATATTTATCATGTAAAAATTTGTGTTTTGCTTTTGTCTCCCCCCCCCCCCCCCCCCCTTACACATGTCATATCTGAATGAAATGGTTCAAAACGTCCAGGGTGCAAAATCAACAACCGGTACAAGAAGAAATAAACATCAAAATGCACATTTGACCCACTAAGTTGTCATCCTTTTATATTTTACTTACACTATCTCCTCCTTTGATTTTCTTTTTACTGGTTTTTGTCCGTCGCTGTGTGCTCATTATACAGGTAGATTGCAGAGGTCTTGGACTCGATGGCATAAGTTTTGAAAGTTGTACTGATAACGAGTTCAGCGCATATAATCTATCAGTCATAGAAAATGTAGAATACTTATTCACATAAACGTTTCTTATACAAACGGATCGTAAAATAAGCAGTCGATTTAATAAAAGACTACCCATTGCTCGCAACTTCTGCAGAGGACACGAGATATGCGGTGTTCCGAATGGACAAACCGAAAGTAAGATTTTTCGTATTACATTTTGAAACATGTTTACTTTTGTCGAATGGAAACAAGTTGAAATCTTATCATATAATATGTATCAGAGATATTTTTTTCTCTCTTTAAGATTTTTATTTTTGCAACAAATGCGGCTGTAGTATTTATTTTAACGGCGGATACATAAAAATTGCTAGCTTTTCTTAATTTTCCCGCGATTATTTTGACAACAAGATTGACACATGAAGAAAATGAACAGTGCCAACCAAAGCCTTGACGTTGCACGAGAGACGGGCGTTGTTGTTTTCCAGTGTTCAAGATGTCTGTCTATCATCGGCGATTCACTGGCTTGGATATCGGCAAATAAGGAGATGAAAACTATGACACTTGACCGTAAATTTCTTGATCAAATTCTTAGCCAGTTCTCGCCAGTATTAAAGATACTGCAAGAATCAAATTGACAAGAGAACATGTTTTTAATGTGATGATGCCGCATTTCTTTTGTTTATCAAAGTAAATTTAATAAACGAGTATCAAATTTTCAAACGATGCCAATAAAGCCAATCTTATAAACCCTCTTAACATTGATTGAACAATGTTGGACCATCTCCGGTGGCCAAGTGGTTAGAGCGTCCGCCTCTGGAGCAGGAGGTCGTGGATTTTGGACAGGGGACACATGCACCCCCTCCCCTCACCAGAGCTGGCTTGGTCATACAATTTTCTAGCATATATTTCAATGAAATTGTGATTTGCTGTTTCCAAGTCCCCATACTGATTAAACATCGCGTGTCACAAGACAACATCACATAGTGACTGTTTTAAATAATCTGAAAAAAATGTGTTTGTTATTGATAAATAACATGACCTTGCACAGCTATAGGCTAAGTAAAAAAATCGACCCAAGCAATATTATTATATTGCCCAAGGCTTAGATCCATTGCCTTCAAGTTTCAAATTATATTATCTAACTTTAAGGGAGTCAGACCGCAATGATCACTATGAAGAATTAAAAAATAGTATTGTGTTGTATGCCTATACATTCACCTCTATGCAAAATTTACTGTCCTGTTTCATTCTTTTTTCTGGACAGTATTCAGTACTGTATATATATTACTGTTATTAAGTCATGTATATATATTGGTAAGTCCAGTTAAAATGGGTTTTCACATACGTTAGTACGGTTCGCTGGTGCAAATTGGTATTTCAGTCGAATGTAAAGCTGTGATTGTAATAATTTTAATGACCGATAATGTTTTGGGGTATTTAAAACGTGTTAAGTGTTTGTTTTAAATAGTTTCGCGCGTGATTGATACTGCTTATTAAGTTATTAGTCAGTAGATGTTAGTTTTTTAATGATGTTTTATTTATGTTTTAAATACTAATATTTATACATCCATTATTTTCCGTTTTTTCTTCCTTTTGTTTTAAATCAAAGACCAACCCTTTTAGATCTATTCGGTCAAAAAACTCTCTCTATTTAAATAAAATATAAATAACGTATATAGCAGTTGATTTAAAAAAAAAAATGTATGTATATATATATATATATATATATTGTTTTTTCCACTGAATATGAGGGTCCTGTGCATAGACAGGGTAAGTTATAAGGTCAAAACAGAAGAAAAGAGAAAGAGAGGGGGATAGTATGCTTATTGTAAGCTGTTCATTAAAACTTTTTGTTTTAATTTTGTTTATATAAAGGCAATGTTCTGGCCAGGCCACGCCCTTGCGCCATTGGTGCTAAATAAATGCAAATAGCGCATTAATATCCTCATAGATGGGCCATTCGGCGTGCTAAAATTGTGAGCCGATTAGATCACGAAATAAAACATTCAAATTCATAAATTTGTGTTGCCGTAACTTGCCCGCCATTTTTTACATTTAGTTATATAAAGTGTCTATTTTCATACCAACCAAGCATCTAAGCGATCTCAAAGCGTTATCTCCTTTCAAGAGAGTTTCGATTGATGTTTTGATTGGTGTTTAGCCAATTGGCATCCTTTGGCGCTTGGCTTCGGCACATCTTTCCAAAATGGCAGACGGCAAAAGAAAAATGAAATCTTATTGGTTTTCTTTTAATCGCCAACTACATAAGTACAAAAAACTAGCCAATCTAATGAAAAACAGTGCATCGTGTACATAGGATGTTAGCATGGAACAACCAGTGTTAGTAGCGAGGTAAATTCTTCCCCCAAAACGCATCCCCCACCCACCTCACATCAACAGCATCTGATACAGATGAAAAGAAAAGGCAACAGCCCCAGTTATTGGTGCTAAACAGAAGAAAAGGGAAAGCAGATCCTTTCAAAAAAGGTAGTTAAATGAATTTACATGGTTAGGATACTGTGAAATATCAAACCTATGGTATGTAAACTGTCTGAAACATAAGATATCTCTCTATGACTACACATGCATGTAGAAATGGAAAAACAAGCCCCCCCCACAAAAAAAAAAGTTACTAAAAAAGGCCCTTGGTTGATATGGCCCATAAAATTTGTGGATGGCCCACATTTACTCTGCTGGGAGGGGGGCCAAAATCTGAATGTGATGGGGAGTGCTAAGGGGGTCCGGCGGCATGCTCCCCTGGAAAAAAAAGTTTTTAGTATGATGGAGATGCATTCTGAAGGGTATCTGGGGATAAAAGTGAAGGTTTTTGTTGTTGTTTTTAAATCCGATATATTTTTGAAATTTGAAGGCCATGGATCTAATGCCTAGGTCCCACTGGGGAAAAATCATCAGCGATGTGAAAAATTAACAAATTTTTCTACCGATGTCTCCCGATGTTTGAGCCAAAAAAAGACTGAGCAGTCCGTTGAGAATTGACAATGATTAGGCTTTGGGATTGGTCCGTTGAACATTCACTGTTGTTTTGACTATGGTACAATGGACTTGAGTCCCAGTGTTCAGAAAAGCACCGGGGGGACCTCCTTCGATTATTGGCAAAGGTGCCCTGGAGTTTTACCAAATTAGAAACATCATTGGGGGAATATCCCTGTAGTTTAGGCTATCTTGTGTGTGCCCCCCTCCACCCCCCACTCCACACACACTGGATCCGGCCCTTATGTCTGATATTAATGAAATATATTACAAAATAATGACGTGTTATTGCTCTTGTTTTGGTTCATTTGTCACATGTCACAGAGTCAAAAGAGTTCTTGTATTAATGACACTTGAGAGTTACATGGGGTGTATAAACATTTTACAAATATCACATGTTATCCTTGTTTTTCGAGTTTGTAGATAAAAAACAGCTTAACATCTGTGTTTCAGGTGTGACGGAAGCAGTTGGAGTGAAGAAAGATATTGAAATATCTCGATCTGGTCCTGATTTGGGATGGTAACATTTAATTTGTACAACATTTTACAACACTCATATGACTTAACATAGTACTGGTCATATGGTTAGAGACTCTGTCCTGGAACCTGGTTTAGATCCCTGGCCCTGACATACCAAAATAGTAAAACGTGGTTCTTATATAGCTCCCTTGCTTTGGTGCTCAACATATTAAGATAGTACCAGAACTGGTTGGTCAAGATAATGCCACATGTCTTTGGTGTGATACTACAGTTTGATAGCATATATCTGTCTCAAGTAGACATATGACTGTTATACTGTCTCCAAATGACTGAAATATTGTCTGTGGGATGTTCAACCCAATAAACAAATCAACTTCACCAAGTGATGTTGGGGTATTATATAGTGGAATCAAGTACACCATGTTCTGCCCTTGTTACTGCAATGCCTTGCGTGAATTCTGCTTATTGTTCTCTATTGATACCTTGAACAGTTCTTGGTTGTCACAAATTTAGTTCAAAACAGTATATAGGATTGAATGGACCAAGTACAGTCTGTCTCAGGAGTGGGAGGTCACAGGCTTGGTCCAAGGCAACATACCAAAGTCGTAAAAATTGTACTGGTATAGCTCCCTTGCTTGGCCACAGCATAATTATAAAGGTAGTTCCAAGACTGGTTGGCCTGGTGTCAGGATAATGTGACTGGGTGTGGTATCATGCCACTTGTCTATGGCACTGGTATAGCTCTGGTATTGTATGTAACAAGTTTGTTCAAATCATGGCCCTGGGGTCAAGATTGGCCCCGCCTCAGGGGTCACTTGATTTTACATAGACTCCTAATAAATATTTTCTTCTCAGCAACCACAAGGCCTGGAATTTATTGTTTGGTGTGTTTATTGTTTGGTGTGTAACATGGCCTATTAGACCTCTACCAAGTTTGTTCAAATCATGGCCCTGGGGTTAAAATTGGCCCCACTCTTGGGGTCACTTGATTTTACATAGACTTACATAGGAAAAAATAGAAAAATCTTCTTGTCAGAAACCACAAGGTCTGGGGTTTACTTATTTTGTGAGTAAATAGGCCTAGTAGACCTCTATCAAGTTTGTTCAAATTATGGCCGTGGGGTCAAAATTGGCCCCACCCTTGGAGTCAATTAATTTTACATAGACTTATTAAGGAAAAAAACGTAAAAAATCTTCTTATCAGAAACCACAAGGCCAAGAGTTTAGATATTTGGTGAGTAACATGGCCTAGTGAACATCTACTAATTTTGATCAAATCATGGCCCTGGGGTCAAAATTGTCCCCGCCCTAGGGATCACTTGATTTTATATAGACTTGTATAGAAAAAACCTTAAAAAGATCTTCTTCTCAAAGCCTGGAGTTAAGATGTTTCCTTGTGAACCTCAACCAAGTCTGTTCAAATCATGACCCTGGTGTCAAAAGCGACCCTGCCCCATGGGTCACTTGATTTTATATAGACTTAGAGCTATGACCTTCAAAGTTTAGATGGCAGGTACAGTTTTTGTGTTGAATTTAGATGATCTTGGTATATTTCAGCATGGATTATGTATTCAGTATGACTTATAATACAATAATTAACATTGAGGGCAATGTTTCTCAGGTGAGCGATTCAGGGCCATCGTGGCCCTCTTGTTTCAGATAGGATTATACACAAACAAAATTGATATTTTAACAGACTGGACAGAATATATGCCATTGGAAAATAAAGAATTTTCAGTAGATCAGTTTATGTTTAGGTTATGCAAAAGGCAGAGGTAAAAGTATCATCGGAATGCATGTTCTCTCAGTACATTTTTTGCTTCTTATTCTTATTAGCAAAACTTTGTACTCTTGAATTGTTAATTCAGCATTTCATTTGGCGGATAAGGTTCATTTTACCAGTGAAATGGTGCATTACTTATGGTTGTTTGTTATAGTTGTTTGAATTTTGAAAGTCTGCTTTTGCTTTTGTAACTTTAGTGAAAAGTATTCAAAATACTATTTGTGGTACATTGGTCAGCAAGTAGTTGATTGATATTCATGAAGATAAAGTTTTGAAAATCTCACTATATATGGTAGTGATACAGAAAATACACAATGGGTTCTGACGATGAGGTTAAAGATAAATCTATCCTTAAAGATTTGGTATTTACCTGTGCAGCACATACAATGCCGTATACTGTAAGAAGTGTGAGGTGGTGTTTGGTCGCAAGTGCCTGGCCTCCACACCACAGACGGATGACACACGGGGATACATAACGTTCTTTGTGGAGAACATCACAAGGCAAGTATCAGCACCCTCTGTTTGACTGACTTTCCTCTCCTACATTTATAATCTTATAGCTGATATTGTGAGAACTGAATAGCTGTATGAACCCTTAACTGTGTAAATATTCACACACAAATTTATGTTTTAGCCTTTACCTCATAAATATTCATGTACAATTTATATTTTAAAGCAGCTCGTTCACAGAAAAAAATTTAAAAAAAATAAATGATTTTCCTCTATCCATCATAAATTTTGGTGAAGTTTGGGTAAATATAAAATGCAGTATCCCTGAAGCAGATGCTTGTGGTACCACATGAAACATTCTGCAACATAGCATCTTCACCAGCTCAGGGTAGCGATTTTTAAGTTAATGCACAAAAAGTGAATGCGATCAGCCAGGTGACAGCAAATGAAATTCAGAAAAGAAATTCTAAGTATATGTTTTATAATTCTAAATATAGTTTCAATACCATCCTAAACGGTATAGTTTGTGATGGGGAAACAACCTGGAGCACAACATGTTCAGGGTGAGCTATAGGGATCACCCTCTGTCATCTGCCTTAAGTCCTCTAAAAAAATCAGTCCTGCAGATTTTTTGACTAGTTTTTAGCTAACCTGAGCACAATGTGTCATCTGTCGTCCGTGCGAGCATCTAGCATGAACAATTTTCTTTAAATGACATCTCCTTTAAAACCCCTGTGCCAAATTTGAAAAAAATTGCCTGTGATGTTCCTTGCACGAAGCTCTTCCAAAGTTGTACAAATGGTTCTGGTCCATTGCCTTTCTGGGTCACAGGAGCTAAAAATAGGTTTTTAAAGTGAAATCTTTTAAAATTTTCTTCTCCAAAATTGCAAGGCCTAGAGCTTAGATATTTTGTGTGTAACATGGCCTAGTGCATCCCTACCAAGTTTGATCAAATCATACCCCAGGAGTCACTTGATTTTACATAGGCTTTAATAGGAAAATTAGAAAAATATTCTTGTCAAAAACCACAAGGCCTGGAGTTTAGATATTTGGTGTGTAACATGGCCTAATGGATATCTACCAATGAAGGCAATATTTCTCAGGTGAGAGATTAAGGGCCATCTTGGCCCTCTTGTCTTATTTAGTCTATAGAAACTCTGAAATTGTTCTTAATTGTTTAATTAAATAGATGGTACTCTGGTTATTGCTGTAGGGCCATGATGTCACTCTAATTTTTCAAACACGATTGGTAGCATTGGGTGACCATGTGTCTGTAGATTGGTAATAATGGACAGAACACACGGGTATTAATAGACAGAATACACACAATCATACAGTCAAAGATCAAATTCTAAGTCATTGACTATCTGAATGAGCTGCGTTAACCCTTGACCTCATAAATATTCATGTACAAATTTATGACCTTATGAGCATTCATTTACTGTTAACAATAAATTAAATATGTAACAATGAATGAATGTGTGTGAAGCTGTCTGATCAGGGTTTGCTGTGTTTGCCAATGTGTATTTCCCTGGGCTTAAAGATCAAACAAGAATTGTTATTCTAATGTAATTTTATATACTTTATTGTGTCACCTGCAGTAAGCAGAGGTGACACATAGGGATCACTTTCCCATTGTCTGTCTGTCCGTCACACTTTTTCTGTCACACTTCCGCAGGTAACACCATGTTCCAAAGAACACTCTTGTCAATTTATGGTATTTATCTTTCTATCCATTTATCAATCTTTTTTATCAGTTAAATCCTTCATTCAATGCTTGCTATCTAGCTTATTGGTTTATTCAACAATCTGATTTGCTAATTAAGGAAACATTAAAATTTGTCAAAAACAAGCAGACATGCAGTCTCAGAACCCTTATTTGTCTGCTGTAAATTGGACCTTTGTATCATTGGTTATCGTCTGGTCATTGTCCTTGATTATCAATTAATGATACATCTGCGAATATACAGTACACTACCCTTCCCTACCCAATTCTGTCCCCTGAGGTGCAATGTTGTTCTTACATGTGACAGACAATGAGTCAGTGTGGGTGTAGAGCATATAGGGATGGGAATTGAAGGCAAACAATTCATCTCTGGTTTATTAATTAGCTAAACAAATAATACTTCATCTGTAAATTTCACATCTAAGTAAATCTCATGCACTGGTTTCTAAAAAGCCATACAAATTGTGTAATGTTATGAATTAAAAAAATACCAGGTAGGTGGTAATTATGGAAGGAAACTTTGTCCAAAAGTTAAAGTCAGTAAATAATTACCAGATTAAAAAGTCCCAAAATGTAGAGGCACAATAAATTATTTTCTCAAAAACAAGGGTGTCCCAAAACTTAGAGTGTCCGAAAATGATAGCTAATGTTGACTTATTCATGAATATTGTAATCACATAGTTATTATTTATCACATTAAGTGAAAGACTAGTGGAGTTTATGAATAACGAAACAACATATTTTATGCCCCTATAGTTATGAGACTGGAAATGCAGAGAGGTCGTTCCTAGTGCAACCAGAGACAGGTGTCTGGAGCATCAAGACTCTGCAGGACAAGATCAGCAGGGTGAGGCTTCTCATATTTCACTACCACACGGGTGTTCCTTATTTGTTTATATTTGTTCAATAACAATATCAAATTCTTGATTTCTGAGTTAACCTCTTTCAGTCATTTTTACGAGGTTTTCCAAAGGAAATATCTTGTTATTAGATTGGCTAATGACAACTGGTGGGCAGAAGATTTCATAATTTCTATGCCCCCACCGAAAATGGGGAAAGAGGGGGGGGGGATATAGATTTGCTTTTATCAGCTTGTGATGCAAACTACTTTCACTTTTCTAAACCGATACTTGAATATTATACATGGTATTGACTTGAAACTTAAAATGTAAACAGATGGCGACTAGGAGAAGTACAGTGTCCAAGAACTGTAACTCTACACTTTTAAACTACTGTGCCAAACAACCATAACTGACTCTTTATCTGCTTTAAATAAAGACTCTACTTACTTATTACTTACTTACTATCATAACCAATATACTATGTATACAGGTTCTTATCTATGCTCCGCCTGGAGTCTGGCTTCTCCTGTATGAAAGCATTTTGCGGGGGTATTAATCACCTTTAGTGATAGCTCTAGTTGTTTTAGACACACATTTTTAGCTCACATGAGCACAACGTGCTCAAGGTGAGCTTTTCTGATCGCCTTTTGTCCGGCGTCCGTCGTCCGTGCGTGCGTCCGGCGTCAACAATTGCTGCAAACAACATCTCCTCCTAAACGGCTTGGCCAATTTGAAAAATATTTTGCAGGAATGTTCCTTGGATGAAGCTCTACTTAAGTTGTATAAATGGTTCTGGTCCATTGCATAATTAGGTCACAGGAGCTAAAAATAGATTTTAAAAATGCAAACTTTGAAAATCTTCTTCTGCAAAACTGCAAGGCCTAGAGCTTAGATATTTGGTATGTAGCATCATCTTATGGGCCACTACCAAGATTGTATAAATCATAGCCCTATGGTGATAAATGACCCCGCACCAGGGGTCACTTGTTTTACATAGAGTTATATAGAAAAATCTTAAAAAATCTTCTTCTATGAATCCATAAGGCCTAGAGCTTAGATATTTGGTATGTAGCATCATCTTATGGGCCACTACCAAGATTGTACAAATCATAGCCCTATGGTGATAAATGACCCTGCACCAGGGGTCACTTGTTTTACATAGAGTTATATAGGAAAATCTTAAAAAATCTTCTTCCATTAATGCATAAGGCCTAGAGCTTAGATATTTGGTATGAAGCATCATCTTATGGGCCACTACCAAGATTGTACAAATCATAGCCCTATGGTGATAAATGACCCCGCACCAGGGGTCACTTGTTTTACATAGAGTTATATAGGAAAATCTTAAAAAATCTTCTTCCATGAATGCATAAGGCCTAGAGCTTAGATATTTGGTATGAAGCATCATCTTATGGGCCACTACCAAGATTGTACAAATCATAGCCCTATGGTGATAAATGACCCCGCACCAGGGGTCACTTGTTTTACACAGAGTTATATAGGAAAATCTTAAAAAATCTTCTTCTATGAATCCATAAGGCCTAGAGCTTAGATATTTGGTATGTAGCATCATCTTATGGGCCACTACCAAGATTGTACAAATCATAGCCCAATGGTGATAAATGACCACACACCAGGGGTCACTTGTTTTACATAGAGTTAAATAGGAAAATCTTAAAAAATCTTCTTCTATGAATCAATAAGGCCTAGAGCTAAGATTTTTGGTATGTAGTAGCATCTAATGGTTCATTACAAAGATTTTCAAAGTCTTGGCCCTACGGTGATAAATGACCCTGCATCCAAGTCTTCTCTGAAACCATATGGCCCATTGCTTAGATATTTGGTGTGTAGTATTGTCAGGGGTAAAATGTTTTAGATTAAGTTATATCAGAATCCTTGTCTGTTTAAAAACCTTGACATCAGTTGAAGCAATGGTACTCAGGTGAGCGATTCAGGGCCATCATGGCCCTCTTGTTATATTTATATGTATAGACATCTTCTAGTGAAAAAGACCAAAACCCTTCTAAACTGGAAACCCCTCTTAATTTGTGTTGTCCCCAATCTCATCTGGTTTAAAGGGGTTCTACTGTACCTCATTAGTCCACTTGTAGTAGAGTTGTCACCATTCTCTTCAGGTTATGTTGCTGTGTGTTTCCATGGACAAGAGGATATCACAGTTGGAAGAGAAGATTTTTGGTCCACTGCAGTCATCCGACATTCATGACGATGTCATTTTGGCACATGGTCCAACAGTAGAGACGGGTGACCAAAGCAACATGACAGAGGTAGACTCAGCCAGTATCATCAGTAACCAGGCTGTCAGTAAAGGCAGAGCTGCAGCTGTCAGAAATAGCAGCACAAATGAGATCAGCAGATCTAAGGTATGGCAGGATGGTTCAAGTCGCAACAATCAAAATGGTTACCAGTATGCAACAACAAACATACAAGATTTGGTGCAAGAAACTGATAGAATTCAAGGAGGTGATAGTGAAATGAATTTCAGCAGTGGTCATAGTTTGCGTAACTCGCACATGGAAACAAACAGTCAAAGTTGTGAAATAAACAGCCTGCATGAACACACAGGGAGTGGTAGGGGCAAGAGACGGAGGTCGATATCTCCAGGGATGGAGAATGATGTGTCAGTAAGGGAGGACCATGGATTATCTGGAAGGGGGCAGGACATGCATTACAGACGGGCAAGGTTATCACGGGGCAATTTGGATGGGGAGGGTAATAGATTGGGAAGGGGGATTAGGACAGATGTGGAGTTTGGACAGGACACTGGACTAGATTTTGTATGCCAGGAGGTAGATGTCCCTCAGGGGTCACCTAGTTTGAAACAATACAGGAGGGAGTCACACACCAGGAAGAGGAAGCACTAGACACAACAACTGATTATATGCATCTTATCTTACATAAAGTTCACACATTTATGATTTTTCAGGATATTTTTAACCTACATATGTAGTATTAAATGAAACTTTTTTGCAGTTGAATTTTAGCTTGATTAGCATAAGTAAACTGGCCCAAAATAATCATCTCAGAGTTCATAATAGAAACTGTTGAAACAAAAATTATCTCTTTAGAATATGTGCTTCCCAGGGAATGGGACTTGTTTTATGTGATTAGAATTATGATGAAATCCAAGATGTTCAGATCTTGAATTTTACTGCTGTTGTGGGTCTCCAGGTAAACTAGTACTCTATCATCACTTTGACCCTCTTGTTGTGGTAATTGAATACCAATATAATCTAAGTATACAGAATTTGTCAAACTTAATTTGGCATCAGCTGTTTGACAGAAAGGGGTAAGGTTATATTGAATACGAGTCCTGCCCTGATTATTTGTAGGGGGGCTTCGGGCAGTGTTATTGCTGAATTCTATTGTTATGTTTAATAGTTGATTTTTCACATGTTAATGTCATATTTTGTTTTGGAAATTATGTTCTTAACCCTTTCCCTCATATAGACTCATTTTGACACACTCAATAGGTACCACATAAAGCCTGATCTGCAGAAAACCAAAATCAAACCTTACCAAATTTAATTGTAAAATCCTCATTACCAGACCAATGAGGAGCAGCGAACAGCATAAAACCTGATCAGCCTGCAAGTTACTCGCAGGCTGATCTGGTTTTATGCTGTTCGCATAGGTCTTTTCATGGTATCCTCTATGAGGGAAAGGGTTAAGTAACAACTGTTTCAGTTTTTCATATAAAGAATTTCATGATTGGAATAAATACTAATGAATGGAGTGAGATACTCTAGAAATATTACAACAAAGGTCAGGTAACATTAGGGCCATCATGGCCATGTTATTCTTCCTATGATAAACAGCATTATCAGTTGTTTTATTGCTGTTGACCTTTTTCTCCATTATTTCTATTTACGTTGAAACACTTTACTGTAGGTCTGTCATCATGTGACCTAAATAAATTATACATGATATATTAGAGCATGGTTATGTAGGTTAAATGATTTGGCAAATCAGAGTTGTGTACCCTTTTCTTGTAAAAATATGTAATATTGTAGAAAATGACTTGAGTATCTTCATTTTCGTGTCTTGATTTCAAATACTGATTAGAGTTTGTTTTTCTATAAAGCACAATGTTTATACAGTCGACATTGTATTAAGAGACCGCTCAAGGGACTGCCAAAAAGTGGTCTCTTAATGGATAGAAATCAAGGCAAACAAGTAATAAATCTACACACTGTAAGTTATACTGTATTATCATATGTTATTTTTATATGAATAATAATGAATACAAATTACAAAACAATCTGCAAATTGTACATACATGTACATGTATATTCTGTTTTGTATCTTCATAATAATTATTGTTTCTTAAAGAAGTCATAAATTGTTGTTTGCTTTTCTTTTTGTGTTGACACAGCAGTAAATGTTTGTTCTAGAGTCATGACCTTGTCTAGTATTTCATTGTGTCCATGAGGCAAAGCATATTTTCTTATATCATAAATGTAGTCCTGAACATCATTTGCTTAACACACTTTGTCCAAATTCAAATCATCATCATCATCATCATCATCATCTTCTTCATCATCATCAGCCCTAAGTTCACGTAGGATATCTAATGCTGACATCCCTCCCAATCAGTACCCCCCGTTTTACCACAAGTGCTTAATGACATGTCAATGTTAAGTCTTTAAAGTCACACCCAAACATTTCCTGTGATATTTTCAGAACAACCAGTGGGACTTCATCATCAAGATCATCATTATCATCATCATCATCATCATTGATTTCATCACTTATACCAACTGTGTTCACTTTGTCACTAGGAAAGACAAATCCCGAATGCTCAAAGCATTTTGTAATGGTCTGAGCCTGTACTTCGTTCCAGGCTGCATTGATCCAATAAATTGAATCCAGAATGGAAATTTCTTTTAGAAGCTGGGAACCGACCTTATCGCTTTT
>CM037780.1:57047367-57097367 GCA_021229015.1 Solen grandis
CTCAATTTGGGCAAGAATGTGTTGTAACTGTTTCTTATGATATTTTAACTTAAATGTTTGATGCCTTGATCCATTGGCTGAAGTTAGGAGGTGGTGTTCGGCGGAAAAAAACACAACTTTACATTGGACAATTTGATTGATGGATGCATTGGGGCATTATCGAGAAACAATAGAATCTGTCAATGAGCTTTCCTCATATTTCTGTCTACTATTCTCAACCAGTTTGTCATTATCTCTGTTGTCATCCATGACTTTCTGTTATTTCTGTAAATTACAGGCAATTTTTCTATTTTGATGTTTTTAAAACATCTTGGATTGACAGATTTACCAATCACCACCGGTTTTAACTTTTCGCCAGTCATGCTAGCAGCTAATGCTACAGATATCCTCTTTTTTGAACGTTTGCCTGAACTACAATCATCACCTTTGAAATGAAAAGACTTCTTTGTTGTGTCTTTAAAAAACAAACCAGTCTCATCCATGTTAAAGATATTTTTTGGAGAATAATTTTTATAGATCGTTGGAAGTTTGTCCTTCCATTTGTCCACAGTTTTGATGCTAACATCTACTCTCTCGCCCTACATGGTTCCGAATGTGATGTTGTTTCGTTTTATGAAGGACTGCAACCATCCCTGAGATCCTTTGAACTGCGTGTTTCCCAAGTCTGAGGCAATATTTATGGCACGTTCAATAAGTAGTGGTCCTGGAAAATTAAAAATTACAGACTTGCTATTCTTTAAAGATTTTGATCTATATACTTACCTTTTCGAAACATCCTATTACAAATCCATTTAAAAAATATCAACGATCTAAAAATAGTCCATCTCAGGCTCAGTGGATTATTAAATTGCCAGTCCGTAATGACCATAATACTGTGTTATAGGTGGAAAAAACACATTCCGAAACAAACACAACGACGTGTTTACAATGAAAATGAAACCGTAAATACATGTATAATTTTGTTATGATTAAATAATTGACGACTGTTAACTTGTAAGGTCGTCGTGGTTGTGCACATTTGCGAATATTGGCTAAATGTGATCCATAATATTGATATGGGAACTTGCGAAATATTATGTACAGTCGACTCTCGTCCCGAACTACGGTTGAGTCAATTTTCTGTTACCTCGACAAGATTTGTAAAGTCCCAAATTTGTTTCTTCTTTATCTATAATAAAAATCTAAGTCCCAAATTCTAGATTGTATTTAATTTTTTTTAAATTGGATACTCGCGCCAATTCACTCTCTACTAATTGGTGTCGTAAACTGTTGCCGTAAGCGAGTGTCGTTAACTTTGTTTGTGTCCATACCCAAGCTTAACAAACAAAAGGTGTTTATGTATTTAAAATGTTATTTGTCTCGTGTCAAAATTTGAGCAATTCTACAAGGTGTATAAATATGAAATGTTAGAACCCAAAACGCCTGTCGAACAATCCAGAGAAGGGCCCGGTATCCAACCTTGGAGGATATCTGGATCGACTGTTGTTTGCAACCATTTGCAATTCTCTCGAAAAAAAAATTTTTCTGGTGCTCTAATAAGCAGAGTAACTCCCCTTTGAATTAAGTGTGCCTAAAAGCCCCAAAATGACATGAAATATGAAAAATGAAGTATTTACTGCCAGAAAACTAATACAACTCACATGGAACAAACAGTTGAAAATATATAAATACTAAGTTCAATGTCAGTTGTTTTTAAATCAACAATGAGAAGAAAAGAAACAAGGAACAACCCTATTGCTGAATGTTGAGGAAAATAACGAAATACTCAAAGTATCCCAGCTACTGATAACTCGACTTACTGATGTCGACTTAATTTCAACAGTCCCGACGATTTCGAGACAATGAGAGTCGACTGTATCATGAAAACCATATGAATTACTTACCAGATACCGGCACTCGTTTGGCAACAGCATCCTTGAACCAAGCCAAAACCAAATTGTTTACATCTTCGTTTCTGGTGTAGCGACGTACGCGCTTTCTGTCCCCTGGTGCATTATTCTAATAATCGGAAAGGAGATCAGCTTTCCTTTTTAAAATGTTCTGTACCTGGGTCTTTCCAACCCCTAATTCATCTGCTATTTTCCTCGTACTCTTAGTTTTTGACAGTTCTATGACAGAAATACGTTCATCGAGACTCAAAACCTTACGTTTCGACTTTGGTGTCGAAGACATTACTAGACGACGGCTAGTGCAATACTGTGAAAAATAATGGTATAAATTTGCTTTTAAACTGGTTTAAGGTGAGCACCTCTTAAAGAAACTATATGTGACAGGTTAACACTTCTCTCATTCAAACAGCCGTGAAAATTGCTTGTTTGCTCGGATGTGTTGAAGATACATAATACGCCATTGTTCACGATCAATAATTAGTAACCTGCAAAATGCCTGAGGGGAATATCAATCGTGGTCGTTGAAAAAAGTTGATTTTGAACATAATTTGAGCTGCTGGGACTTTTTTTAGGTGGTCGCTGGTCGCTTAATGAATAAGTTGCTTAATGGGATAAATTGTATAGTAAAAACATACGGGCGAGATTTATAACGGTCGTTTAATAGAAAAGTCGTTTAATACAGGTGGTCGCATTTACAATGTCGACTGTATGTGGGAGACACATTGTTTTTGTCAGAGTTGTGTGTCTATCCATATGTCTGTCACACATTTTGTCTAGAAGATAACTCCTTTTCTACTAATGCCAGTAAAATTTCATTTATATAAAGAACTTGATTAGGGACATGCACAAGGTTCATGTGCAACGTTACTCTGACTATTTTTTAGTTATCCCCCTTTTTCACATTTTCTTGTCTGGAAGATAACTCCTGTCCTACTTATGGTTTGTATATGCCCATCAAGACACAATAAGGATTCACCTGTGGCAGCTGGACGGATGGATGGCATCCACTGATGTTGTCTGCTTTCAAAGAAATGTGAACCTATCTTTACCAACCTTTCTCACAATGTTTATGAGAACAATCTGGGCAAAGTACACATCAGATTGTCCCAACCTTCCTGAGTTATGGCCCTGGAATTGATGTAAAATTGTTTCATTAACAGTGTTGCTCTTTAACTCTAACAAGCATTATTTGATCTTTAACAAATTTTGACACAATGTGAATGGGAGCAATATCTGGGCCAAGTTTAATTAACAGCCAGAATGTCCCAGACACTCTGAAGTTATGGCCCTTTAGTTGATTGCTCTTGTCCAAACTTAGTCACAATGTGAATAGGCACAATATAATAAGTATGATGACCCTTGAATTGATAAATTGCTGGAAATTTTGTTTTGCGATTATCAACGCTCTTGTGATAGTGAATTTTGTTTATGGAAAGAACTTGTTTAGAGGAAATGTCATGCACAAGATCCATAACTCTTGCATCAGTATTTTTAAAGTTATTCCCCTTATCACAATTCTGTGACAAAAAGATAACCACTGTTCTGTTTATCCTATTAAAATGAAATTCCATAAATGGAAAGAAAATTAATGAGAAGTTTCACACATAAGGTCATAACTCTGGCCTCATTATTTTTGGATTAATTCCCCTTTTTCAACTTTATTTCGAACACCAAGTTTTGTGTTTGACTTAATCTGCATGCTGCAAAAGTTTTGAATCACAGGATATTGGGGAGGGGGAGGGGACATCAGTTAACTGTGTAAACAAACCTTTAGTTGATAATATTTATTCAATTCTTCCTAATTGAATACTTTTGGATCATTAAATTTTGCTGATTCAATAAAATAATGGCATGTCATAATGGTGACTGTGCTAGCGTCATTGTTTTGTTTTATATTGACCTAAAGATGAAAAATATTGTCATAATTGCAGCTTAGAAATGTAACCTCTATGATGCTTATCAATAAAGTGGATAAAGTTTAAGTTTTGTAATTAATGTACATATATATCTTTCAAGGTCTGTGATTTTCTCAAAACGACTTATTCTAACGCTATTTCAAAATGTTCAAAAGATATGAAATTCAAGTAATCTAATCGCACCTTCAAAAAAATATTTCTTAAGTATACATATCTGTATCAACATTTAACTTAAATGACATCTCCTAAATTACAGAGCCAATTTTCATAAAATTTACAGATATATTCCACTGGTGGTCCTCTTCTAAAGTTGTTCAAAGAATTAAATTCCATGCCAAAATTTGGGCAAGTAATGGGTGAGGATGTTAAAACTTCAAACATTTCTCCTCCAAAATTACTTACTGGATTTTAAAATATTTTGCACAGATGTTCCTTGGGTCACTCTTTATCATAATTGTAAAAATTATTAGGATCCATTGAAAAACATGGCTGCCAGGGGTGAAGCCCATTTTCCTTATATGTATATAGTACAAATTTGAAAATCTTCTTGTTCAAAAGTACTGGCTGGATTTCAAAGTTTGCACAGATGTTCATGGGGTCACTCTCTACCAAGATTGTAAAATTTATTTGGATCAGAGGTTCGTATTTAACACTCGCAAAATGCGAGTGAGATATGAAATTTGCATTTTTTTTTCTAGCTGCTTGCATTTTTTGCAAGTGCAAAGTCTTGAATCCAATGAAAATCGGCAACATCTTTTCCCTTTTGGGCCAAGTAAAATCTATTGCATGGAGCCATAATTTAAACCTTTGTGCACCAGCTAGACTGACACCTAGTGTTTGTGTGTACTAGTCCTTACCCAATACCGGTAACTACATATGGTGCACCACGTTTATTTACGTTTATCATTTATGCACAGTTGATATGTAACAATCAAAATGTAAAAGAGTTACACAAGTTTCTTACCTCTTTAGAAAATAAAAAGAATAAAAGTAATAATCAGTAAAAACACAGACAGCTGAGAATGGATCCCTGACCTCACTACACCTATTACGGAGACAATAAATGGGGTATCTCATCTAGGAACCTCAAAAAAAAAAAATATATATCATATATTTGATATATTTACAATTCATGTAATTCTACTTTTTAGCTCACCTGAGAACAATGTGTTCATGGTGAGCTTTGTGATCACATTTTGTCCGGCGTTCGTCCAGTGTCGACAAGTTTCTTTAAACAACATCACATAAACAACTGGGCCAAATTTGTTGTTTCTTGCATGAAGCTGTACCAAAGTTGTTCAAAGGTTCCAGTCCGTTGCATATCTAAAAATCTTCTGTCTGAAACCGCAAGGCCTAGAGCTTAAATATTTGGTGTGTGGCATTGTCCTATGGACCTTTACCAAGTTTGTTCAAATCATGACCCTGGGTTCAAAATTGGCCCCGCCCTTGGGGTCAATTGATTTTACATAGATGTATTTAGGAAAAATTTGAAAAATCTTCTTGTCAGAAACCACAAGGCCTAGAGTTTAGCTTTATGGTGTGCAACATGGCCTATTAGACCTCTACCAAGTTTGTTCAAATCATGGCCCCTGGGTCAAAACTGGCCCCACCCAAGGGGCCACTTGATTGTTTACACTCTATCACCATTATTTCTTAAGCAATCACTTCAAACTTTAAGACAATGTTTATGACCATAATGTCTCGATTGAGTTCGATTATGGCTGAGATCCGTCAATTTGGTCAGGAGTTATGCCCCTTTTAATATTAAAAAAATGCAATATTTCACGTTGTTTACACTCTAGCATCTTCATCTTTTGAGCTATCATCTTCAAACTTTATGGCAATGCTTATGACCATAAGGTCTCGATTGAGTTCGATTATGGCTGAGATCCGTCAATTAGGTCAGGAGTTATGCCCCTTTTCATATTCTAAAAATGCCATATTTCACTTTGTTCACACTCTAGCATATTCATCTTTTGAGCAATCATCTTCACATTTTTTTGCATTCTTATGACCATAATGTCTCGATTAAGTTGGATTAAAGCTGAGATCTGTTGATTAGTTCAGGAGTTATGCCCCTTTTAATATAAAAAAAATGGCATATTTCACATTTACACTCTAGCATCTTCCTTTTATGACATTATTAATGACCATAATGTCTCGATTGAGTTCAATTGTGGCTGAGATCGGCCATTTAGGTCAGGAGTTATGCCCCTTTTAATACAAAAAATGCAAGATTTCACTTTGTTTATTCTCTACCAACTTCATTTTTTTTAACAATCTTTTTTAAACTTTAAGACAATGTTTATGCCCATAATCTCGCAATCGGGTTCAATTATAACTAATATTGACTAGTAAATTTAGGAGTTATGGCCTTTTCACCATAAAAA
The DNA here is from genome assembly GCA_021229015.1 of Solen grandis. Lineage (NCBI taxonomy): Eukaryota > Metazoa > Mollusca > Bivalvia > Adapedonta > Solenidae > Solen > Solen grandis. The sequence goes on from CM037780.1 coordinate 57,053,563, forward strand.
AAACAACAGATTTCACTTTTACACTCTAGCATTTTTATTTCTTAAGCAATCATCTTTCTCAGGTGAGCGAACAAGGGCCATCTTGGCCCTCTTGTACATAAACTTTTAAAGGAAAAACTAGAAACATCTTCTTGTAAGAAACTACAAGGCCTATAGTTTAGATATTTTGTGTGAAACATGGCCAATTACGCCCCTACTAAGTTTGTTCAAATCATGGCCCTAGGGTCAAAATTGGCCCCGCCTTAGGGGTCACTTGATTCTACATACAGACTTGTATAGGAAAACCTTCAAAAGTTCTTGTTCTCAGAATTCTCAAAGCCTGTAGTTAAGATGTTTATTTGTGGACCTCAACCTGTTCAGATCTTGGCCCTGGTGTCAAAATTGACCCCACCCCATGTGTCACTTGATTTTATTATACCCCCCGCACAACGAAGTTGTAAGTGGGGTATACTGGATTCAGCTTGTCTGTCTGGCTGTCTGTCTGTTTCTTTGTCCGGGCCATAACTCAAAAAGTATAAAAGGCATCAAGATGAAACTTCATATGTGGATAGATCTCATTGAGGGGAGTGCAGTGACCAAGAACCATAGCTCTTTGTCACGTAATTTTGGAGTTATTGTCCTTTGTAAATTTTCATACTTATTTTTTGTCCAGGCTGTAACTCAAAAGTATAAAAGATATCAAGATGAAACTTCATATGTAGATAGATCTCATTGAGGGGGCATGCAGTGACCAAGAACCATAACTCTTTGTCGCGTAATTTTGGAGTTATTGCCCTTTGTAAATTTTCATACTTAATTTTTGTCCTGGCCTTAACTCAAAAAGTATAAAAGATATCAAGATGAAACTTCATATGTGGATAGATCTCATTGAGGGGGAGTGCAGTGATCAAGAACCATAACTCTCTGTCGCATAATTTTGGAGTTGTTGTCCTTTGTAAATTTTCATACATAATGTTTGTTCGGGCCGTAACTCAAAAAGTATAAAAGATATCAAGATGAAACTTCATATGTGGATAGATCTCATTGAGGGGGCCTGCAGTGACAAAGAACCATAACTCTGTCGCGTAATTTAGGAGCTATTGCCCATTGTAAATTTTCATACTTAATTTTTGTCCTGGCTGTAACTCAAAAAGTACAAGAGGGCCAAGATGGCCCTAAAGACGCTCACCTGAAAAAATTGCCTTCATTGCCTGTACAAGTTACTAAATTATAGCATAGTTGTACTGTCAGAATACATAATCTATGACATCATTTCAGTTCAATGAACAAAACAGTGCCTGTGGTTAAAATTTGAAGTCATACTTGACTGAGAGATAGTATGGCTTAAACACACAAATTTAAACATTAAAAGGGACATAACTCCTGAACTGTGGCCTTTAGTGTGTAAACAAGATTTTTCTAAGATTTGACCTATTGACCTACTTTTCAGTCCGGCCATATCAAGACAAACATTCTGACCAAGTTTGAGGAAGATTGGATTAAAATTGTAGCCTCTAGTGTGTCAACAAGATTTTTCTAAGATTTGACCTACTGACCTACTTTTTGATCTAACCTGACCCATTTTCAAAAGGGTTCAAGATATCATCAAGACAAACATTCTGACCACGTTTGAAGAAGATTGGATCAAAATTGTGGCCTCTAGTGCGGCCCATTTTCGAACTGGTTCGAAATATCATCAAGACAAACATACTGACCAAGTTTGAGGAAGATTGGATTAAAATTGTAGCCTCTAGTGTGTAAACAAGATTTTTCTAAGATTTGACCTACTGACCTACTTTTTGATCCAACTTGACCCATTTTCAAAAGGGTTCAAGATATCATCAAGACAAACATTCTGACCACGTTTGAAGAAGATTGGATCAAAATTGTGGCCTCTAGTGTCTAAAGATTTTTCTAAGATCTGACCTACTTTTTCATCCAACCTGACCCATTTTCGAAAGGGTTCAAGACATCATCAAGACAAACTTTCTGACCAAGTTTGAGGAAGATTGGATCAAAATTGTGGCCTCTAATGTGTAAACAAGATTTTTCTAAGATTTGACCTACTGACCTACTTTTTGATCCAACCTGACCCATTATCGAAAGGGTTCAAGATATCATCAAGACAAACATTCTGACCAAGTTTGAGGAAGATTGGATCAAAATTGTGGCCTCTAGTGTGTAAACAAGATTTTTCTAAGATTTGACCTACTGACCTACTTTTTAATCCAACGTGACCCATTTTCGAAAGGGTTCAAGATATCATCAAGACAAACATTCTGACCAAGTTTGAGGAAGATTGAATCAAAATTGTGGCCTCTAGTGTGTAAACATCAAAATTGTTGACGGACGACTGACGACGGACGATCAAGTATCCCAAAAGCTCACCCTGAGCTATGCTCAGGTGAGCTAATAAAATATATCAAGATGAAACTTCATATGTTGAAAGATATCATTGAGGGGGCGTGCAGTGACCATGAACCATAACTCTTTGTCGCGTATTTTTGGAGTTATTGCCCTTTGTAAATTCTCATACTTCATTTTTGTTTGGGCTGTTAATCAAAAAGTATAAAAGCTTTCAAGATGAAACTTCATATGTGGATAGATCTTATTGAGGGGCGTGCAGTGACCTAATACTTAATTTTTGTCCGGACCATAACTCAAAAAGGATAAGAGATTTCAATATGAAATTTCATATGTGGATAGATCTCAATGAAGAGAACTGCAGTGCCAAAGAACTGTAACCCCCATTTGCGTCAATTAAAAAATTCCTATGACAAAATGGCATGCGGGGGTATTTTCGCCATGACAATGGCAGTTCTAGTTTAGACTTATTACAGCTATGACCTTCAAAGTTTGATGGCAGGTAAAGTTTTTGTGTGGAATTTAGATGATCTTGCTGTACTATGTATTTAGTATGACTCATAATACAATAACTGGCATTGAAGGTAATGTTTCTCAGGTGAGCGATTCAGGGCTATTATGGCCCTCTTGTTTTTATTAAGTATTTGTTACTTATTTAACTTGGGCATCTAACACTGAGAAGAAAATAATTTGTCAGTTTGCATTCATAAAATATATACAATTAATGAAATTGTAAGTAAACAATAAGTTTAGCAAGAAAAGTTCCAAGCCCTGGATCGGTTGAAAAACATTTCCACCAGGGGGAAGTGCCAATTTTCTTTGTATGTATATACATTTGTAAATAAAGTACTCATTTGATTTCAAAGTTTTTTTGGCATAGATAATTCTTGTGTGCCTTACTACCAAGATTGTAAACAATTGCACGGTGTATAACCATATCGGCGGGCTCTCTGCGGAAATCGCACCGGCCTTTCTCTGCTATAAACACTAGCAAACGCTGGACGGAAGGGAAAGAAACAGACCAATGTTCACTTTTCAAAGGTGAGTTGCTCAATATTATGTATTGCACGGAATATTAGAGTATCTTAGCTATGTATATGCGTGTAAACTTTTCGATTATCAGCGACTGCGACCTGAAACTCGGCCGAACAGTTTAGTGATGTACCAACATAAACACAACCTCGGCACTTTCTACAGGCTTCAGCAGGTTATTGCTTTGATTGTCTATAATATGACCATCGAATGTATTCTTTTAAGTATATTCTTCAAGAAGATACCGATAAACTGGCCGATTTTAATGTAAATTTCTTGAAACTCCCCTACTTTCGGTTTTGTCGTTGCACCGGAGGTCTCTCTGCACATCACTTTTTGAAGCACAGGCAGACTCTGCAATAACCACAGCCAGGCTCTCTGCATTTTGGCAGCGATTGTTTTTATAAAAGCATACTGCTAGCGTTTTGTGTTTTATTGTTGTGAAATAACAGTTCCATGCTTCTTGCCCTTCCACTGTTTTTTTTTAGCTCACCTGAGCATAGCTCAGGGTGAGCTTTTGGGATACTTATGTCTGTCGTCCGTCGTGCGTCGTCCGTCGTCCATCAACAAATTTGATGTTTACACACTAGAGGCCACAATTTTGATCCAATCTTCCTCAAACTTGGTCAGAATGTTTGTTTTGATATATCTTGGTCAAATCTTAAAAAATTTTACACACTAGGGCCACAATTTTGATCCAATCTTCCTCAAACTTTGGCAGAATGTTTGTCATGATGATATCTCGAACCAGTTTGAAAATGGGTGGGGCTGGACAGAAAAGTAGGTCAGTAGGTCAAATCTTAGAAAAATCTTGTTTATACTCTGAGGGCAACATTTTTGGTCCAATCATCCTCAAACATTGGCAGAATGTTTGTCATGATGATATCTTTTTTAGATGGGGTCAGAAAATTCCTGAACATTGTTTCACCTCATAATCTTTATTCTTAAGCAATCTGTTTTGTACAGGCAATGAATGATACTTTTCTCAGGTGAGCAATTAGGGCCATCTTGGCCCTCTTGTTCACTGTTGGGGGAAAGGAGTCCGGGCCCAAGGGGGGGGGGGGAGCTTAAAAGGGGGGAATTTTCTGCTATGTATTATGTAAGCCTCTTATTTAATGATGTTTTATTGCATAAAATATAATAAGACCAATGGTACAACATGTTTGAACAGTTTTATTAGGAATATAACATTTAAAACAAGAGGGCCAAGATGGCCCTGTGTTGCTCACTTGATTAAGATGGCTGTGTTAGGCAAAATGACAAAAAAAACTGGCATCTAAAGCGTTTTTCTAACATTTGACTAAGTGGCTTACATTTTGATCCTACCTGAATTTGCACTCAACTGGGAATTCATGCAGTCATCATTCATGTCAAGTTTAATGAAGACTGAGAAAAAATGTAGGCTTCTAGTGTGTTCACAAGAATTTTCTAAAATTTGCCCTGGTGACCTACTTTTTGACCCTTTGTTGCCCAGTTTTGAAATCATCCGAGATTTGATGTAAACAAACATTCTGACCAAGTTACATTAAGGTCAGTCTAAAACTGTAATCTCTAAAGTGTTCACAAGATTTTTCTATGATTTGACCTGGTGACCTAGTTTTTGACCCCACGTGACTTATTATCGAACTCATCCAATATATCATTTAGACAAACATCCTGACCTAATCTATTGAAGATTTGGCTAAAACTGTGGCCTCTAGAGTGTTCACAAGGTTTTTCTTAGATATGACCTGGTGACCTAGTTTTTGACCCCACGTGACTTATTATCGAACTCATCCAATAGATCATTTAGACAAACATCCTGACCAAATCTATTGAAGATTGGTTCAAAACTGTGGCCTCTAGAGTGTTCACAAGGTTTTTTTTAGATATGACCTGGTGACCTAGATTTTGACCCCACATGAGCCATTTTCGAACCCATCCGAGATATCATGTAGACAAACATCCTGACCAAGTTTCATGATGATTGGGCCAAAACTGTGGCCTCTAGAGTGTTCACAAGCAATTGTTGACGACGCACGACGGACAAAAGGCGATTACAAAAGCTCACCCGAGCACAAGTGCTCAGGTGAGCTAAAAATGCAGTAGTGAGTCCATGCACACAGTGGTAGGTAAACTGTCATAATAATGGGGGGGGGGGGGGGGGGGGGGGGGGGGGGGGGGAAGAAAATAGGGATGGGGTATGCAGCCTATATTCTCCGAATATTTTGAAAAAAAAAAAAAAGGAAAACAACAACAAAGAAACAAACAACAAAAAAACACTCCATCTATTTGTTCCAATACACACTGTTCATTCTCTCCTATGTAACTATGTAAACTAACATCTAAAACTAAGCCTATTGCGTTGCTACGGCAACTGAAAGTGATATCAAAGTCAATACTTAAAATAGATAAAAATATTTATTTTCTTAAAAATAAATAAATAAATGTGACATAGGCATTGTAAAATCCGAAATCCGTCAAACATATAAACAACAATATAACATTGCTGCATAAATACTCCTAGACTTTAAAATTACACAAGTAAATCTGTTGTAAATTTAATGAATTAACAGTGACGTATCTGTTCTACTTGACAATCACAATTTTTCGAAATACGCTTATAAAATAAATTTACTTTCTTCAGTGCGATGTTTAAGAATAGTAAAATGATTATATAAAATGCCTATTATTTTATAATCATTATATTGTATGTTAGTTACGCCCCTAGTGGCCTTGCTTTTGACAAAGTAATGATAGAGTTAATAATCATTTGTTACTTTAAATCCATGGACGCATGCATTCATTTATGTATTTACTTTCGCTTTGTTAAGCATGTTAATGTGTAAACTAATAAAGTTAGCACAAAGTTAAAATTAATCGACTCATTAATACAATATCTTTTTTTATGTTTGATTATATCTCTTTTTTTGGAAGGAACACATGCAAGTATGGCGATTCAATTAAAAATCATGAGAATAATTGTAATAAACAATACCCTAGAGGAAATTTATCTTTTATATCTAATATCAATAAAATAGTAAAAAAAGTAACACATATATACTTTTAACAGATTTGTTTCTGACTACGAAAACAATACAAATTACATGCAAAGTACGAAATTAAAAACACAAATTAGGGGTAAGGACCCATGAAATTATTCATATTCTGTAAACAATAAGATAAACCATATCTTACAGAATGCCTTTCTGTGGTAAATGCAGAGAGTCTGCCTATGCTTCAAAAAGTGATGTGCAGAGAGACCTCCGGTGCAATGACAAAACCGAAAGTAGGGGGGGTTCAAGAAATTTACATTAAAATCGGCCAGTTTATCGGTATCTTCTTGAAGAATATACTTAAAAGAATACATTCGATGGTCATATTATAGACATAATCAAAGCAATAACCTGCTGAAGCCTGTAGAAAGTGCCGAGGTTGTGTTTATGTTGGTACACCACTAAACTGTTCGGCCGAGTTTCAGGTCGCAGTCGCTGATAATTGAAAAGTTTACACGCATATACATAGCTAAGATACTCTAATATTCCGTGCATTACATAATATTGAGCAACTCACCTTTGAAAAGTGACCATTGGTCTGTTTCTTTCCCTTCTGTCCAGCGTTTGCTAGTGTTTATGGCAGAGAATTGTCGGTGCGAACGCAGAGAGCCTGCCGATATAGCGATTTCCGCAGAGAGCCCGCCAATATGGTTATTCACCGTGAATTGGATCCGTCAAAATACATGGCTGCAAGAGGGCGGAGCCTGTTTTCATTACATGTATATAGAACAAATTTGAAAAATCTATTTGTCCATAAGTAATACTGGATTTCAAAGGTTTTTGGCACAGATGTTCTTGGGTGACTCACTACCAAGATTGTAAAAAATTATTGGACCAGTTGAAAAACAGCTGCCAGAGGGCAGAGCCAGTTTTTCTGATATGTATATAGTACAAATTTGAAAATTGTCCAAAAGTACAGGCTGGATTTCAAAGTTTATTTAGCACAGATGTCCTTTGGGGTCATTCTCTACGAAGACTTAAAAATATATGGATCCATCTAAAACTTTTGCTGGCAGGGGGTAGCCCATCTTCCATAATGTCGGAAGATATTAGCGGTTTCTTTTCCTCCCACTAATGATACCTGGTGAGCGATGTCCGTTGTGTGTCAACAATTTTTTGCTTGACTATTCGAATAATATGAGAGTTATTGTAGCCCTGGCATCGGCGTTGGCGTTGCAGCTTTTAGTAAGTTTTGCGTGCAAGTTACTATCAACCTTATAGCTCAATAACCATTTATGGTACTGACTTGAAAGTTTATACATATGTTCAGGGGCATCAGACAACCAAGGTAGATAATTCTTGACTGAATTTAATATGAATTATGGCCCCTTTTTAACTTAGAAATGTTGGTTAAAGTTTTGCATGCAATAGAAAATTTGGTTAAAGTTTTGCGTGCAAGCTACTATCTAGTTTGTATCTCAATAACCATTCATGGTATAGACTTGAAAGTTTATGAAAATGTTTAGGGGCATCAGACAACCAAGGTACATAACTATTGATGGAATATATTACAAATTATGGCCCTTATTTAACTTAGAAATGTTGGTTAAAATTTTGCATGCAAGATACTCTCATGCTTATATCTCAGTATCCAGGCATGCGATTGATTTGAAACATCTTTAATATGTTTAGAGGTATCATACTTTCATGGTAGATAACTCTTGATGGAATATGTTACAGGGAAATTTAAATTTAAGGGGTTCATTTTTCAAAGTAGATAACTCTGGATGGAGTATATTAATGTTATGGCCCCTTTTTATACTGAGAAATGTTGGTTTAAGTTTTGCATGCAAGGTACTTTCATGCTAATATCTCAGTATCCAGGAATGGGATTGATTTGAAATATCTTTAATATGTATAGGAGTATCATTCTATCAAGGTAGATAACTTTTGATGGAATATATTACAAGTTATGGCCCCTTTTTTAACTTAGAAATTTTGGTTAAAGTTTTGCATGCATGGTACTTTCATGCTTATATCTCAGAGTCCAGGCATGAAATTGATTTGAAACATCTTTAATATGTTTAGGGGTATCATACTATAAAGGAAGATAACACTTGATGGAATATATTGAAAATTATGACCCCCTTTTAACTTAGAATTTTGGTTAATTTTTTGCATTCAAGCTACTATCCAGCATATATCTCAGAAATTGCTTGTGGAATTGACTAGAAAGTTAAGGAGTGTCTTAAAGGGCATCAGAAAACTAAGGAGAATAACTTTTGGACTGATGCAAATTATGGCCCTTTTCTAATTTGGATTTTTGGTTAAAATTTTGCATGCACAGTGTTATTGGGCTTATGTCCCAGTAACTAGGCATGGGATTGATTTTAGACATCATAAAAATATTAAGGGTTATCAGACTTTCAAGATATATCATTTTTGACTATTATTACATACAGGGTATGTGAAGGGCAAGAATTGAAATAGATTTCATTTGATTTACCAACAAACATTTTGAATAGTCGAGCGTGCTATCCTCTGACAGCTCTTGTTAGTGTTTACACTCTAGTATCTTCATTTTTTCAAACTTCAAACTTCATCTTCAAACTTTACGACAATGTTTGTGACTATATCTTGATCGAGTATGATTATGGCTGAAATCGACCAATTAGGTCAGGAGTTATGCCCCTTTTAATATAAAAAAAAGCCAGATTTCAATTTGTTTACACTCTAACATCTTCATTTTTTTAACAATCATCTTCAAACTGTATGACAAAAGTGCTTATAGATGATAGGGTAGGATGGGAAACCGTACAAACTCCAAACAATAGTTAATTTTTTTAGAAGTTTATTGTACCAACTAGTTTCGATCCACAAAGATCTTCATTAAGGTAACAAACAAGAAATTTTGATTACTGAAGTCATATAAAACATGTCCAATATCTCATGTGATTCTAAAAATAGATATCATAATTGTTAATTATACAGTCTAAATTTAGAAACACAATACAATCTAAAAATAAATATAAACTTAATACCTCTTAGAAATATATAATACAGTCATAAAAAAAGTTAAAAACTCTATATACCCGTTGGATCCCATGTGGAATGTTTGTATTTGAGTTGCCTTTGTCTTGTAGGATGGTTGACGTACTGCTGCTCCCTCCTAGGCTCGATTCTGAGGATGATAGATATAAGTCTTCTAGAAGTTCGTTTGTGGATACTGTATGTTTACCGGATGTTGTATTGGATGTAGTATTGGTTGACACTGCTTGTTTTAATGTATTTTTCTTCATACTTGTGAGTGGTTGGTTAATCACAAACTTTGGTTTGCATCTAGCAAATGTTTATAATCAAAATCTCTTGATCAACTTCGTTTATGGCTAAGATTGGCCTATTAAGTCAGGAGTTATGCCCCTTTTAATATAAAAAAAAGTCCAGATTTCACTTTGTTTACACTCTACCATCTTTATTTTTTTAACAATCATCTTTAAACTTAATTACAATTTTTATCACCATAATCTCTCGATTGAGTTTGAAAATGGCAGAGAATGGCTGATTAGGTCAGGAGTTACGCCCCTCTTAATACAAAAAAATTTCAAATGTAAGAATGATTATGACTGACATTAACCCATTAGGTCAGGAGTTATGGCCCTTTAATCATAAAAAAATCAGCAATTATAGTGTTTACACTCTAGAAGCCACAATTTTGATCAAATCTCCCTCAAACTTGCTCATAGTATATGTCTCAGTAGAGTTTGATTATGGTGGGATAAGGTCAAAAAGTAGGTCACGAGATAAAATCTTGGTTAAATCTTGTTTACATTCCACAGGCCACATTTTTTGGCTCAGTCTTTCTTAAACATGATCAGAATGTTTGTCTTGATGATATTTTGGTCAAGTTCAATCATAGATTGGGCGGAGTGGAAATTTAAATTTTGGGGTTTTTTTTGGCCGTAAGCAGGTTAAAGGCCGGCCCCTTTTTTTGTGCTCAGGTGAGCTAAAAATGCCAGATTTCACTTCTTTGCACTCAAGCAGCTTTATTTCTTAGCAATCATCTTCGAACTTCCTGACAATTTTATAGTTGTAATTTCTTAGCTTAGTTTGATTATGACTGATATAGGTCAATAAGGTAAGGAGTAATGGACCTTTTAATATTACTATTTCGTAGAATATTGGTTTATGTTTTCATATCACCTCATTTTTAGCTTCAAATGACATTACCTCCTTAACCACTGAGCAGATTTTGATAATACTTTAAGGAATAATCCTTGGGTGGTACTGAACAATTATCCAAACAAAATGGCCGCCAGAGCAAAAAAAAATTAGAAAAATCTTAGAAACGCCATCTCTTCCTAAACTCCTGTGTGGATTTTGATGAAATCGAGCATTGGGTGATACTGCACAAAAATAGCTAAAATGGTTCTGGTTCGCCAAACAAGACTGCTGCCAGAGCTAAAAATATAAATATCGTTAAAATGACATTTCCTCCTAAACCACTGAGCAGATTTTGATGAAACTGGATTATAATCATCATTTGGTGGTACTGTACAAAAACAGCTAAAATCATTCTGGTTTGCTGAATAAGATGGCCGCTAGAACTTAAAATAGAAATATCTTTAAATGACATCTCCCTCTTAACCACTTGGCAGATCTTGAGGAAACTCAGTAGAACAGGATAAATCAATTTCAAATCCAGTTTTTCATATCAACACATTTATTATTATCTTGACCTTTGCTTTTTAATTACTCTATAATATTATGATGTGAAATGTTATCCTTACTAAAGCATTTTCTCTGAAGAAGATGAATTCAGGAAAGTAATTAAGGGCCATCACGGCCCTCTTGTTTCACAGTACCCTTTGAGATATTGCTCTGAGATATTACTCGTGTTTACCTTTTGATAACACAGAGACACATATTTTGTCTTTTACTACATTTTTTATTATTATTAACAAGCACTATAATAGTCAAGCGTGACAGCTTTTGTTCCATTAACCAGGTTTTCAGAGAAAATCCTGGTTATTAGAAAGGGGTACGTCATTGGATGGGCATGAAACAAATAGTTTCCTGTTAGAATAGAGATACAATTTCTTACTTGGTAGGTAGATACATTATAGGAAGAGGAAGATTGGGATTGATTTTCAGGATGATAGGGTCATGGTCAAGGTCACTGCTACTGAAAATAGATTTTTCATTCCACCTAATAACTTCTTTTAGGTATGATGATCAAATTTTGTAGATAGATACCTTATGGGTAGAGGCAGATTGAGACTGATTTTTATGTCTATTAGGTAAAGGTCAGTGTTATTAAAAATAGTTGTTCTTAACTGGGACGACGCTTAAAAACTTCGTTTTGCGTCAATTTACATATTTGTTACACTATAATATGACCCAAACCTGTATATCTTCTATCCGAAATTAATTACAAGCCACCCACTGACCTCTGCAGCAAACCATTTGCATAATTACTTGAATATATAGATAGAGACTGTACCATCACATACTATGTAAAAATCAAAGCGCTGTGAGAGCAGGTTTGTCGCATTCAGTCTTTTGTTTATCAGAGTGAATTAAACCGTCCTCCAGAGGTGCGGCGACTGGTGTGATCAAATCCCAGCCTGGAACAGCTTTAGCGATTCCCGCTGCCAGCAGACCTATTGTTCTTGCAAGTGGCCTAGTGGTTCTTCTGCTAGTGTTCTCTCTTTCTTAATAACCTTTTCAGCTTCAGCTTCTGGTCCTTAACATTGATAGACCTAAATGTTCGCCAAAGAGACTGTGCTGGGAAGCCTTGACCTTCTACCGCAACAGGGAAACACGATGTCTTCCACCCCCTCCCCTCTTCCGTCAATGGATGGTACCGAGACAGTTTCCTCTTATAAGTAAGAATAATTACATGTACAAACAAAAATGGTATTCTGAAATAAATGACTTCCCAAGAATAATTTCATTCTCAGGATTTAAAAACGCTATGGCTTTTGAAAATTATCTTGACAAAATACATGAAAAGAAGTATAGAATAGCATTAACAAGGCTCCGAACATTGTCACATTATTTAAGGATTGAACGAAGTCGATATGAAAAGAGAGGAAATAAAATAAGTATATTGTAACATGAATATTTTGGAAAATGAGTATCATTTTTAACTTGCCTGTCTTTTTTACCATGATCTTTTAGAAAAAACAACAACAAGTATTTATAACCCAGATATCGAAGTTAGCCAACTAAACAAAATTTTATCAGTTAATGGAAAACAAAAATAGATATACGTTTTAATGTATTTATTTTTCAAATAAGGGAATGACCTCATTATTCACCTGATTTTTAAATTAATGTTTACATCTATACATGTATTTGCTACTATTTTTTCTAGGCAGTCTATATTTGGAAAGATAATCAGATACATTCGTAATAGGCCCGGACCAAATCTTTTTAGTATAATGGAGATGCATTCTGAAGAGTATCTTGGGGTGTAAGTGAAATTTTTTGAAACTTGAAGGCCATGGATCTAATGCCTATGTCCCACTCGGGAAAATGTAGAAAATGGATATACACAAATATCCTCCCGATAGCTCCCGATGCTTGAGCTAAAAAGAAGGAGTAATCCCATGAGAAAAAGGCCTGATAAGCATCAGGATCCGTTGCAGTTCACTGATGTCTCGGCTGTGGCACAATGACCTTGAATTATCGAGAGCTGGCTCCTGATGTTCGAGAAAGCTCCGGGGACTTTCTTAAATGATCGGCGAAGGTGCCCAAGAGCTTCACCGAATTTGAAACATCATCGGGGGAATATCCCGTCGCCGGATTAGGGGATGTATCGTTGAGTACTTGCGAACCATCCCAGGTGCCCCGGGGAAGATTATGGAGATTAAGATCGGGAATGTGTCAAAGAAAGGTCGCTTTACATTCGAATATCCCCAAATGCTCCCAGATACTTCGGCGAGACATCACCGAAACCTCGGGGATTCATCGGAGGAAAACATATTTTGCGGAAGATCCGTGCGTGTTTCCCCGGCCTGTTTTCCCCGATATAACATCGGAAACACATCGGGAAAATTTCAATGCGAGCAGTGAATTTATGAATTTATTTTCAGTTCTCCCGATGACTCCACATGGCTCGCGACGCTACCGAAACTTCCCCGGGACACTAGAGAACGTGTTCCCGACGCCTCCCGAGGCTCATCAATTTCCATTTGGAGTACATCCCCGAGGCAAAGAATGCCAAGTGGGACTGTGCCTTAAGCCTTGAGCGATATAATTTTTATTTTTTACCTGCTTAAAGCCATGTTATTGAATAACTTCTATGCAATTGTAATGGTTACAGCTGTATTTACGGTGGCCGAGTGGTTACAGAGTGGGTTCGATCCCCGGCCACGACATACCAAAGTCGTAAAAAATGGTACTGGTATAGCTCCCTTGCTTGGCGCTCAGCATATAAGGGTAGTTCCAGGACTGGTTGGCCCGATGTCAGAATAATGTGACTGGTTGTGGTATCATGTCACCTGTCTACGGCGTGATACTGCAGTGTGGCAGCATTATATCTGTCTCAAGCAGACATCGTCTCCAAATTACTGAAATACTGTCGGTGGGACGTTAAATCCAATAAACAAACAAACAAAGTTTCGAACTAATTATTGTTGATCTGGAAGCAGTATTTACACAGAGACTTCCAAGAAAAACAACAACAACAAAAACAAAAAACTTCAGGTCCACGTTTTAGGGTCGGACGGTTGCAGAAGGTGTGGGCCACATCCGCGTGTTGATATTAAATATAAAATATTTAATATCCGCTTTATTTCGCACAAAGCTGTGTTTTCTGTGCATTAGTATTTCATATTTATTGACTTATCAGTAACATTACTCAATGACTGACTGATTACCTAGATTTGATTTGAATTAGTGATCATAATCTACATACACATTATCCCAAAATATGACAGATTTTCAATTTCATTAATTTCTTATTCATTGTTTATAAGTTTAAAATACACAAAGATTAAAGATTATTATATTCGTAAATATTAAAAAAGTGAACATGATGCTGTATAGGCCAACTGTTTGTATTTATTCCTTTCAGGAAGAATATTAAAGGAGTTAGTTAGGGAGAATTTAATTGTTTCATAAAAGTATACTTAAAAAAAGCTATGATAATAGTAAAGCTGATGACATTTAAAAACACAACCCATTTCCGAAGTGATTAAGTTTAATTCACATGGCTGGCGATAGATTTACATGTCTATGCAACTACTTTCAAATATTTATGCCAGAGACTCTTTCTTATACCTCACTGATATGAAATGGAATAAAGGAATTAAGGATTTTGAACTGACATGAAAAATTCCATTAGAAAAATTACAAGAATTAGATGTGGCTTTCTCGTTTATTTAGCTCAAACAACATCAGCATAAAATTAACACAAAGGATTTTTCAGAAGTCTGTGGGACTCCTTTTCTAGGATGTATCAATATTTGTTCAAGCTATAGCCAAATATTATTGCTAACGATAACTTCAAGCTATAGCCAAATTCCACGAACTTTTTAAACACCCCATGTACGCCTAGACATCCGTGATTTTTACTGAACAGTGTATTTCAGAACACGCTCCGCTCATTATATGACCCTGTCTGAACAACTAAGGATTCCAGGGGTTTCCCTATTCTTTCATTAAATATATCATTATGTGGACTTATTTAAACATTAAGAGGTTTATCAAACATCATTTGAGGCTTTGACATTTCGAATTTTTTAATATATTCCCTTGAAAATTAAAAGTCAAAACGCACTGGGGCTTTAATGAAAAGGAATATTTCAAAACATTCAATAACAATCAATTAAAATAATTGGTAGATTTTACCTGAAGCATACAACGACCTCCAAAAAACAATAACAACTAAGTGTATCTGGACGTTGGCATTTTGTTGTGGGAAATGCATAAAAAATGGTAATGAATTACTAATGGGCCGAATCAAAAGGTACGAATAGGTAAGGTTCCGAACTAACCGCATCCCGCGCGAAATGGCGGTGTCAACAAAAACACAACACTAGAAAACATTTCCTTAAGTTGATTTCTTCTATTTCATAGTTTAATCAGACAAGCTAAGCGATACAACTTAATCGGGATATGAACTATAGCATCCCAGTATAGGTACCGTTTTAAAAAAAGTGCTTTCTATAAAATCTACTGAATGTTTTTTCGTCGACCAACCGTTTCGTTAAACTGGTTGTGCTACAATTATCGGCAGGTTACAGTTATCAGCATGTTTTTATATTTGCTTTGGTCAGTTGCAATGAACTGCATAATATCCTGTGTTTGCATCACACAGTCACAGAAAAATGTCAAGACACGCACTATTCGACTTAATGTCTTTTTTTTCTTCATAAATACAAGCTTAGAAGAAGGTTAGACTGCATACTGTAGATACATTTCATTTGTTGAAATTTTAATTGCTTATGTCATCATTTAAGATATGCTGTCAGCAAAAACTGCGTTTTTGTAATAATGATGTAGGTAAAATTCATCTGCTTCTGGTTAATACTGCTAAGTTTTAAATGTGCTACATGTACAAGACTACCAAATTATTGCACTTGTTCCCATTTTCATAGTATTGGGTGTCAGATAATTGAAGCATGACTCTTAAGCTTGCAACAGTTATCGGCACATATGACCGTATACACAGGCCTTCAACCGTTCCTACTTTTCCTACTTTTTCCTACTTTTTCATCACCTTCCTACTTTTTCCTATTTTTCTACTAAAACCTCCTACTATTCCTACTTTTTGCATTAAAAAAAAAAAAAAAAAAAAAAATAATAATAAATCACTGAACAATTTTTGTGTTAAGTATATTTGCAGATAAAATGGAAGTGCTGTCAAACTGGCAAGTTTCTGTTGATGAAAGGTGTGGCATGCTACTCCTCTGATGGCAGTCTTCATTTTGAAGGTCAGTATCTACATGTATTGATTAGTCTAATAGATGTTGGGTAGAACTCCAGAAGCATGCATGTCATTTTGAAAGATAATATACCCAATGATGTGCTGCTGAGGGGCATTTGGTTACTTTCAAATGTGCCTTTTTAACACTTTTAAAAATAATGTGCTGAAATAAGTCTTTATTTCTTCTCATATTTCCATATTAGTTTTTCCAAAAGATTGATGCTATATGTGTGTTTTATCATTTGAAAGTAATCCATCTCATTTGCAAAGCTATGACCAGCTAAAGAACAAAGTTCATTAATATTGCTGCAGCTTTGCATTTTTATTTTTTTGTTGTCACAAATTTCCCAGGAATTTGAAATTCTATCAATAAAAAAAGTCACAATTATTTTTTATTGAACGAATTTCAAACTTCTGTGCTACTTTGTTATGTTACGTTATTGTGGCTGGTGACAATATAAATAATTGCATATTATGTTTGAACGGCCAAAATCTATATAAAACATTTTTTTAATCAGCTTAAGTTTTAATTTGTGACAGTAAAAGAATAAAATATTGATTAACCAACTAATTTGGATGAGTATAAAATGTATTCTTTACTTTAATCACCCTAACTGCTAGAATATAATTCATTTGATAGATGGATTGTGTTTCATTTGGCATAATGTTTGAAGTTTAAAGGTTAATAATATGGGTCATAAGCCAGTTATATGCTTTGTTGTAATCAACCCAACTGCTAATATATGACCATATTGCTAGATTGATTGTAATAACACTATTAACCTTTTAATTGTTAATTTCTTCTTTGAATTTCTTTTAGCATAACATATGTTGCTTGTCACTATTTTGAAACCTGTAACCATGCCATTGTTAGAATTAAGAATGGTAATATCAGTACATCAAATATGTTTTGTCCATTGTGAATTGATAAATAATAATAATAATAAAAAAAAAAACATTTCAGGCTGACTGCAGCAGATGGCCACACATTTCAACTGCAGAAACTTGGCAAGTAACAGCAAGCAAGTAATTAAGACATTTATAAAGACTTATCTTTCAATGGTGAGAATAACCACCAGTCAAGGTAAGAGTTTGTTTTAATCTCTCTAAACATGATAAATCCATAGGTTATCTTGTAACATTTATATCAAACAATTCCTATTATTCCTACTTTTTTATTTAAAAACTTCCTATTTTTTTGATTGAGGCCAGTTGAAGGCCTGTATACATAACAGTATAATGCGACTGAATTAATTCTTTTGTATGTCTGACTCTTAGGATAATGACTTTACTGGCCAGTTTGATTGTTAGGGAGACATTTTGAGTTTTAAGGAATCCAATACTTAAGAAAATGATAAATAAAAAAAATATCAAAGATGTACATGAATTACTTCAATTAGTACATATATGACCATCCAAGAATACAAGATTCTAGAAGAAAAATGTTATTCAACACAGCAGAAAAAGACAAGATAACTAAACAAACCAATGCATATTAAAAGCACTCACTAAAAGCACAAACCTACCTTAAATAGGACGCTAATTATTGTTTACAATTAAGGGTGCCGGTAACTGTCTCACACTGCTGATAACTATCACATGCTGGTGACATTGTTTGCATTAAAATTTCACAGCATGTAGAAATTACAACACACTGGTTGAGTAATTAAATAGCCAATCAAAGGTGTTAAAATGAAATACAACATTGTTTACATGTATATTCAACATAGTATTAGGTCACTGTGACATTCACTGTTCAGGTGCCAATAACTGTAGCACTTGCTCTAGTAAATGAAAAGTTGTTTCGTCACCCTGAATATTCAGAGTGGAAGGTGTGAAATACACATTCACACCTAATTACTCGTATTACTGTTTTTAAAACATATTAACCCTTTCCCTCATATAGACCCATTTGACGCACTCAATAGGTACCACATAAAGCCTGATCTGCAGAAAACCACAGTTAAACCTTACCAAATTTAATTATAAAGTCCTCATTTCCAGACCACTGAGAAGCAGCGAACAGCATAAAACCTGATCAACTCGCAGGCTGATCTGGTTTTATGTTGTTCGCATAGGTCTTTTCATGGTTTCCTCTATGAGGGAAAGGGTTAAGACACTAGTTTAGGAGGAATAAACACTTTTATCACTCCTTATTCAGTCTTGATAACAATGATGATGAAGATCGATCAATGATAATTACAAGATACAAACATGGTATAGCTATAGATCGGCTACTTGATGACGATGATGTATATGATGATAGCACAGTGATAAGGAACCAATATCCACACTATGACAATGTAAAATTAACTGATTCTAGTCGATGATCAAAGATTGAATAGGTATATATATATATATGATATGGCCTGTTAAAACGTCCATGTGATCAACATTGATGCCCCTATCTACTCCATCCAAAGATGTTCAAGACTATCAAAACAGTCCTATGTACAGAAGTCAATTAGAGTCATAGTATGATAATTAGTTGTTATTATTCTAATAGCAAAATTCACACTCGATCAGTACAACATGCCCATTCCCCCCTGTAGAGGTTTTTTTACAACCAAACTTTGCCATGTACCCCAACCATTGTAGGGACTCTCCATATGAAAAGATACAGAGTTGAGGAAAGATAGCACTTATCACCCCAATTACAAATGTAGTAGAGGTAACAAATGACACTTGTACTATCTTGCCGTAGAGCTAGCTGTTTTGACAACATGGTAGGGTGTCCGGATTGCATCCGAAGGACCCGAAGGATTTTAAATCATTCCATTCTACAGGAAATACTCTCAGTTATTCAGACTTGAGCTTAGTTTTATAAGACAACTGTTGTCCTAAATGTCAAAATATTTACTAAAATTCATTAGGTCATCCAATTGATCGGAGGAAAAAAACAAAAGAAAAAAATTATGACAAATACAAACAGACATAATGCACTGATTAAAAAAAATGTGACTCAACATTTAACAAGAAAAAACAAATATATATTTTGGTCACTGTCAATCTGATCTCTTTAAGCTATCTAAATTAAGGTCACAAGTCATTCTAACGTTATTCATGCATCATATCTGAACCATTTACATTTTGACAACCCTAGAGGTTGAAATTTTCTGTTAGGTTCATTATCAACAACATTTCTTTCTTCTTCTGTGCTAAGTTAATATGAACAATTTTGTTTGGTAAATTTTGGCAAATTGCCTATAGCCGATGTCAATCTGAGTAGCTGACTCTACAATTTTTGCTTGAATGGCTGACTTTACAATTTTTGTTTATTTTCCTGAGCAGACAGTTTGTAGTCAAAGCCATTTGCTGATGTCATACAATTATAGATATGTTGATTTGAAACATTTCATATATTGCTGTTCAAATAATTAAATATTTCAAGAAAAATAAGACTTTAAAAACCAATTAAGGGATGTAAAAACTTCGAAAACCCATCAGGGATATCATTTTTACTTGCTTCATATTTTACCAAGCTGTTAGTCAAAAGTAAGTAAGAGTGACATCCCCTGACAAAGTAAATATTTTAATACTTACCACAGGGCTATAATTAACATGATATCAATCCTTCTCAAAATGAATATGCATACTGGTTTAACCTGTGAAAAATTGTACAAACCTTTGACTAACAGATGCATGTGAACCTTGCCTTAATAGTTAACTTTGTTCAACAATCTGCAACAAATCTTTGGGGTGCGGATATGCCTATTTTGGTGTCATTTTAATTGTGTGATGTCAGCAAATGGCTTCCATCCCAAGGGTCATTGGATTTTACATAGACTTACATAGGAAAATTTTAAAGATTTTCTTGTCAGAAACCACACGATTTGGGGTTTAGATATTTGGTATAATGCATGGCCTAGTGGACATGAACCAAGTTTTACAAATCATGGCCCTTGGGTCAAAATTGGTCTCACCCCAGGGTCACTTGAATGTATACCTATGACCTTCAAATTTGGACCACAGGTACATTTTTTTGTGTAGAATTACAATTATACTGCTGTATTTCTGCATAGATTATGTAATCAGTATGACTATGTTATGAAAGGCAATATTTCTCAGGTTAACAACCAGAGCCATTTTGGCCCCGTTGTTTTTTATATACGGGGATAATTTTTGATATATTATAATTTTATTGAAAGAACTTCAAACTCCTTTGAAGGAATTTATTTCAATGTTATGCTCTTTGTCAATCATTGTGATGCACCACTAATTCTAAAGTAACTTTATATGATAAACAAATTTGTAGTCCTTTGTCTGACAATATTTTCAGAGCTTCCTTATTGTCATAGTGACTTGCATCAAAACTTGATTGAGATGAATGATGGACAATGATGATCTCAGTTTCGTGGAGACCGGTCAATCTGACTTCATCTTGCTGCCGTCTCAAGATGACACCCAACAGTGCTCCCAAAATGAAGAGCAGATGAAAAAAATATTGACAAGCTTACCAGCACTGCAGGTAAAAGATCATTCTAATGTTTTACAGATACATACAAATCATTTTATTAGATTATCCAATTGTGTACTGGAATACCTTGTGATGATGATGTCAATGATTGACACAAAAAAAGAAGATAGATTTGTTTGTGGTTCTGTTTGTGAGTAGTTAATATACTGGTAGTCATGATTGGAAAATGATCACAGGACTTTGAATAGAAGTGGGGCTTAACTTCAACTACAGTGTGGGTACTTGTCAAAATCCACAAGCAGGCATTTACTAACAAGGATGAATACTGTGCATGTATGCAGTGTGAACTTGTTAAGTGAAAACATTAAAGTCCAGTGTTTTAAAAGCAACCCTGTATATTACACTGAACATACATCTATCAGATTCTGAAATGCTGTTACTACTGACATCTGCTGGAGTACACACTTGAAAGCCTTGAACAAAACAGTTCTGTGTCAAAGCAACTCTTTGGGGGCATATGTCACTGACTGTGACAGTTCTATTTTTTTATACCATTTTAAATTCAGTCAATTAAATGTCATCAAGTCAATTTGTTGCTCTTTATTCTTCAGGGTGAAAAGGTTGAAATCGCCAAGAAGAAAAGACATTTTCTTGCAGCAAGTGATTTGTCAGCCACAGAGGATGAACAGGATCATGAGAAAGGTATGTGATAAATAGGATAACAATATACTTACTGTTGCTATGAGATGAAGACAGTATATCTGTATGTACTTATCTATTGAATGACCATATATATTTCTACACATATGTGTCAACTTAATTATTGTGCCATTTAATATATGTATGCATACATGGCGCTATGTGCTGCATGTGTTATATTGTGGCAGAAATGCACATTCGTACAGCACTTTTACCCATTAAACCTATATCTCATTCACTTTATAAGTCACACTATTCATGTTAAACTTACTGCAGTATAGTTAATATGTATCTTCCCATAGTCATTGTTTGTTTATATTGGCAATACCTTTTTTTTGTATAAGTAAAATGACATCTGTCAAAGTTGCCTATGACTATATGCAATCCCATGCTATTCTCATGTTTTTGGTCCAGCAATTTTGTATAAAAAACCCAACTCCATTCTGGCCATTGTTCAGTCTGGTTTGAGGCAAAGGTAAAGTTTACCTTTCTTGCCAACTGCGTCAGCTTTCCTCAATTCTCCCTAGCCTTCTTCCTCTGTTTTTCTCTCTATCTCTCTTGAAGCATTTAATCCAAGTATTTAGGCACACAGAAACATAACAATTAAATAGCATTACATCATATTTCTCAACTTACCTTAATCGTTTTCATTTCCCTTATGAATTCTCTTTTGAATTGAACCTAGGTTGGAAAACTGTCTGTGAAGCGCACCGGCTTGATATTGTTACTTTATCAAGGTGCTGGGTTTGGCAGTCCAGTTACAATATGATAATTTTGTGTGAATGACATAATAATTATTTTAAAATAAATTTCAGTCAAATTTTAGCAAACTTTTTACAAATAAAACATTATTTTCCTTTGGATAATAACACTCCAGCTTCTCCTTTCCAAACATCGATTACACTGAATCCCTCAATCCAC
The DNA here is from genome assembly GCA_021229015.1 of Solen grandis. Taxonomy (NCBI): domain Eukaryota; kingdom Metazoa; phylum Mollusca; class Bivalvia; order Adapedonta; family Solenidae; genus Solen; species Solen grandis. The sequence goes on from CM037780.1 coordinate 57,075,884, forward strand.
ATATGTCTCATCTTGTTTTTACACAAAAAAGGTATGATTATATCCCCTGCTGTACTGTGTCTCTACAATCTAGGTGCTGTATTGGTTGCAGACAGTGAGTATGAACCTGCTCACACCACGGACAGAACTGGACCCTCGGACTATGTCAGGTATGTCTTGGGATTCTTGCATCACTGTGTTTACTTGATGAAAAGCTTGTTGTTTTGATATATTTTAGCAAAAATTTATGCCTTGCCAATTTTTTGTGAATTTCAATCAATTATATTAGGAATAGAAAATGTCCATATCTCATGTGTATAATAGACATTCTATGGACCATATGGGAGGTAAGTCTCTGCCAAATATATTATCCACTAGGAATAAGACTTTATTTACATACTTACTTTCAGTGACTCTGAAGATGCAGAAGGGGAAGTAACTGTAATCAGAAAGGACAATTTATCAGGTACTGCACTCTTAAAAATTGGCAATTATTTATTAATTAAATTAGTCTCTTCTTTTACAAATTACACCAACATAAGACCTTCTACTTTTCCATGTTCAGACCAGGACTTTGTGCCTGAAAGGGCATGATAGTATCTTGTCCCTACAAAGGTAATAACATCCTCAGATCCATTGAATTGCTTGACAAGTCTTTCCCTTTCTTATTTACTCTGTTCATGTGTAGAGTATGTGTGCACTTTTCTGTAGATCAACACCTTTAACTTCTGTGTTACAATTCATGCTCATAATATGAAACCATGATGACTGATTTACCTTCCGTCGTGTAAAGTTCTTTTTGTGTCACTTGCTGTGAGCAGAGGTGACACATAGGGATCACTTTTCCGTCGTCTGTCTGTCACACTTTTTCCGTCAAGCTTCAGCAGGTGACACATGTGTTCCAAGGAATACCCTTGTATGTTTATGTTAAGTGGTAGTAGCTCTACTTGTGTTTCTTACAGAAAAGAAAGAAACTACACAGAAGTGTGGAGGTTTGTCTTCTTCAGCCCCCCTCCATATTTCTGCAGAGAAACCATTAGACTACAGTGGCTCAAGGTAACACTGCTGGAACATATGAAATGTGATTCACGTGATTCTGTATGGGAATTAATTTATTAGAAATTGATGTATTAATTTTGCTAGGTACATCTCTTTTTTTATACCTCTTTCTTCTCAGAATGGGGAAAACACTGGAATCCTGCGTGTCCCTGAGTGTCACATAACATATGTTAGTGCATGTTTTCCACCTGAATATCAGTATTTAAAGTGCAGTTAATGGTTCTCTAGTAGAATCTGGAACAGATTTTAGTGCTGCAAAGGAAGCTTGGGTTGTATTTTGGATTGATATGGCCAGGGGAAGGGTATTTTTATCGGAAATAAAGAAATTGAATTTCGATAGTTTTAATATATGGAAATTAACAGTGAGAACTGGGTCTAGGGTTAATAATCACCTTCAGTAACACTCATAATTTGTCTTTCAAGAGAGGAATAAGTTACACATTACTGGAAGTTTTCATTGTCAGTCAAAATTTTAGTCATTTTCTACAATATCTAAAGTGTTTATTTATGCTTTACAGTGTTATTTGCACAAGCTTCTCATAAAGTCAAACTGACATGTAAACATGAAAATCAAGTACAGTAAAACCTTGCTTTAAGACCACCTCAGAATTAAGACCACCTCGCTGTTATGACCAATCATATTTGGAATAAATAGTGTTAAGTCCTGATCTCTCTTGGTAAAATACACTTTTAAGACCACCTTGATATCGAGACCACCTTTTGCTGGAAGCAGGTGGCGAGGTTTAACTGTATAGAATTTATCACGAGTTTCAAGCACATACTTACATATAACAAACAGATTGAATAGAAACTTGTGTAGAATATTCTGAGTGAGATTGAGTACATGTATGAGTAGTATTGAGAAAGGTGACAGATTCTGTTTTCTCCAACAAAGCCTGGACTCGAAGACGAGGTCAGGTGTAGGAAGCTACACGACATGTGAGCTGTACAAGACACAGGAGGGTCACGCTAGAGGGTTCCGGATCAACCTCTTCCCCTCCTCCCAGGATGATATCTTCTCACAGACAGAACAAGGTCTTGTGATGATGCTTTGTATCCATGTCTTCTATTTTTGTTACTTTTCTTTAATTTGAGGAGATTTTCTGCCAGACTTATTACTGTTAGGCTATCTTATCTCCGTTTTTATCAACCTGTCTTTTTCTTTCTTTCTGTTTTTAGCTCATCTGAGCTTTATGTGCTCAAAGTGAGCTTTTGTGATCACCCAGCATCCGTCATTGTGTTTTGCGTCATCAACAATTTGCTTTAAACGACATTTCCTCTGAAACCGCTGGACGGAATTTGATTAAATTAAAAATCATCTCCTTCATAACTAATGGCCAGATTTCAAAATGTTTTAGTACAGATGTTCCTTGGGTAACCCTTTACTCATGTGAGCAATCCAGGGTCTCTATGGTCCTCTTGTTTTGTCATATTGATTCCTCTGATTCCTACCTTTATCTTTTTAGCTCACCTGAGCACAAAGTGCTCAAGGTGAGCTATTGTAATCACCCTCCGTCAGTTGTGCGTCATCAACTATTTGCTTTAAACGGCATCTCTGAAACAACTGGACAGAATTTTATTAAATTTGGCAGGGATGATCTTTGGGTAAACCTTTACAAAAAGTTTCTAAAATAAACTTGATCCATGTAGAACTCTGAATGCCATGGCAATGGAAAGAACAAGATTATATAAACTTATAAAATCATCTCCTTCAAAACTACTGGCCATATTTCAATATGGTTTGGTACAGACGTTCCTTGGATAACCTTATATTCAGGTGAGCGATCCAGGGCCTCTCTGGCCCTCTCGTTCTAGGTTTATTTGTAAATTTGCTATTTCAATTGTCACTCAGTTGCTTTGGAAACCAAAGTATCTGGACATCTTTCTCTGGGATTGAATTTCTCCATCATAAAAATGCTTAAAGTTTGCAGTCCCATTCGGGAATCGATCATCTTTTCAAAATTACTTAATAATCTGGGTACCAGTCTAGATTGGTTTTTCCCATACTATTTTAATCAGAATGCAATCTAGTTAATCTTGGTGTATGCTATGGAAGCATCATACATCACTGCCAGCAATTCACACTTGAGTTGTGAGACAAAAGACGGGAGTAAGGCCAGATATAGATGAAACTACATTATGATTCATTAATACCCAAAATTCAGTAATTCTCAGGAACCATAGTGCTCTGACTAACAAGGTTTAACTGTACAGTAGGATTATTAGCTAAACAATTCTACACAATATGTAAGAGTTTTATTTTTCTCTCTCCCTGATTGCTCAATTGGGCCCATACCTTGTGCCAATTGAGGTCATGAAAGGAAGTCCCCTTCAGACTTATATTTAGGGATTCCTCCTCTGGGTTATTGAATATACAAAACATTTAACCCTTTATCTCATTTTATTTATGCCCTTATGAATATTATTTTATGTAACTTAAATGGTAATTGAAACAGTGGATTATTCATTGCCATGCAGACTGTAGAATCTGATTAACAATATTTTATAAGCAAGCAGAGGAGGTCCAGGTCAGACGGTACCATCATCATCTTGGAAGGACCTCTCTGCTCTGTTGCCAGTGTGCCAAGTCTACATGAAGTAGAAGGGTTAAAAATTTAGTAGTCTACTACATGAAGTGTACAGTATGGAGATGTTATATTGCAGGAGAAGCAGATCCCCCTGTGTCCACCCCAGCACAACACATTGGTAGTCTCCAATTGTCTCAGCAACCAATGCTAGTGCCTGAGACTGTAGATGAAGTGTAAGTCTGTCTTTTTAAGTCTGTAACTTATGACAGTATGGATAATGGCCAATGCAGACAGCCTAACATCAGGACTTGTAGGATTTTAATTATGTACCGTTCATTTTTTAGCTCTGCTATTTTTCAAAAGATAAAAAGTTGAGATATTGTTATCACTCTGGTGTCGTTATTGGCATTGGTGTTATTGTCATGAAAACTTTAACCTTGGCCATAACTTCTTAACTATTAAAGCTTCTGTCATTAAACCATATACTTGTTCACTATCACAAAGGCTACATGCTCTTCAAGGGCCATAACTTTTAGGTCCATTTTCACATAATTTATCTCCCCCTTTTTGACAAAACCCCAAACAGACGAGCATTGGCATCTGCATGCAGTGCTCTCGTCAGTGCGAGCAACAGGTCACATCTTGGGGACAACAGTTATCACTGTTAAACAAACTTCCATGAAATAAATCATTTCATAATGAATTGCACAAATAAAATAACAATGAATTGTTAAATAATTGTTTTTTTCTACAAATTCAAAAAGTGTATTGTCTTTAAATAAACAAAATTAACTCAGAAGTTGTCATCAGTTCAGCTCAAACTGTGCATGACTTGCATGTAACAGTTCAGAATGTTGCCCATGCAACAGTTCACTGTGCTAGAAAAAGACTACTTCACATGAAACAGCATAGTATGGTTAATACACTTTTATATAGGGCATAAGGTAAAAGAATAGAACCTGTTTAGACATTTTTTTTGTGGCGGGGTCTCCCTGCCTTCATGTTTACAATGTATGCAATGTACACAATTTTTTTGACCCATTGGACACTCCCAGAATGTTTCAGCCAAATAATTATGGTTTTAAGAGATTGTGGATTTCAATAGCACACAAGATGTATTTTGACTGTCAAATGCATGTATTTTGTTTCAGAGATGAGATTCCGCCATCCCCAGATGCGTATGGCAGATGCACCCCTGTCATAATACCAAGTTCCCCCACCCAGAACATCAAGGTTTGATTCTATTAATTCCATTAAGACTTCTGCATTCTTGGGTGTGACCAGTATCTTAGTAGACATGACATTCAGTCAAACAGCCAGTAGAAACAGGGCCTTTAACCCTTTCCCTCATAGAGGAAACCATGAAAAGACCTATGTGAACAGCATAAAACCAGATCAGCCTGCGAGTAACTCGCAGGCTGATCAGGTTTTATGCTGTTCGCTGCTCCTCAGTGGTCTGGAAATGCGGATATTGTAATTAAATTTGGTAAGGTTTAACTGTGGTTGTCTTCAGGTCAGGCTTTATGTGGTACCTATTGAGTGCGTCAAAATGAGTCTATATGAGGGAAAGGGTTAACACTGTCCTGAGAGGATGGCGCATATCCTTATAATTGAAGATTTTGTGTGACAATATGCACGTTTATTGCAGAGTTATAAATTACTTGAAAGTAGCTGTGTTCTGTTTATCTCCAAAACTTTAAGGGTAATATGGCCATTGCTTCTGTTACAAATGCTAAATGTTGGGGCATCTATGTCCAATGGACATAATTTTGGTGTTGGAACTTTACATGAATGTAAATATGGTCTGTGGAATGATGCATGTCTACAGCGGTTCACTCTCATTGTTTTCCATTTTTCTAGAGTCATATTGCAGGTTGGGATGGGCATATTTTACAACTAGTTTTTGACATCTTTTTTATGTGATTTGCCCATCAGTTCAATGAATTTGCTTGTCTGTTTACAGATGATGACATTTTCTATCATGAGAATACTTTGGTGGATAAAGTTTCAAAAGGAACTCAGGAAGAGGTAACAAATTTCCTCTTCTGGAACAGCTTCATCTATGTAGAATATATATTTAGTTCTCCTGAGCACAACATGCTCATGATGAGCTATTGTTATCGCCTTTTTGTCTGTCAGCCGTGTGTCTAGCGTCAACAATTTCCTTTAATCAACATCTTCTCCTTAACCACTGAATGGATTTTGACAGAATTTCTCAGGATTGATTCTTAAGATGCCCTCTATCAAAATTGTTCAAATTGTTTTGATTGGTTGAAAAAGTAGGTAACAGGAGCTAAAAATAGATTTTGAAAATGCAATCTTTGAATATCTTCTTCTGTAAAACTGCAGGGCCTAGACCTTAGATATTTGATGTGTAGCATTGTCTAGTGAACCTCTACAAAAATTCTGTCTAGTCAGAAACCACATGGCCTAGAGTTTAGATATTTGGTGTATAACATGGCCATATAGATACAGTGGTCACGCGATTCCTCGAGGTCGGACAGGATCTGCAAAAAAACTCGAAGAATCGCCGTATTTGAGGAATCATTTATGTGTCAAAATTCAATACATTTACATTTGTTGATACCTTAACGTCTTCATTTCATTAATTATTTTGTTAAGTTTAGCCTTTAATAATACTTTATAAACATAATATATGTTTAAAAATACAAAAATAACACGATCATAGCTTTCATTGTGAGAATTAAGTCAGAAATAAATTCTTTTTTTACTGATAATATGATTGAAACCCTTTGTTTTAGTTTGTGTATATGGTGGCGTTGCGTATTTTTTACATTCTTGTAAGAAACACTTATACCGTTGTTCTTCAAATTAATGATTACAGCAAAAATGAACAACACTCAAACAATCAAAATTGGCTCCTTTAATGCCAAATAATTAATGATGCAGACCAATCACAGTTTGTTACATGATCAGTAGGTGCGAAAATAATTTCTACATGGTCGTGTTGATATAACGGTTCACCAATGTACTCTAAGGATGATTTGAAAATGTGCGAAAGCAAAAAGAAAACCATATCGACCAAGGTGTTAATTACAGGTGGTCATAGGGCTGGAGTATGGTTGTCAGGGAGATATAGGTAGGTTTTGATATCGACTTTGAGGAATTGCATAGAAATAATATAGGATATACTATCTAGGGACCAAGGACGGAGCTCGAGGAATCCAAAATCGCATGTTTGAAGAATCGCCCATAAATTTATATAGAATAAGAAGGGCTAAGTCAAGGGACCGGGCTTGTAGCTCGAGCCATCGCCGGTATTCAATGAATCGCCATATTGAGGAATCGCGTGACCACTGTATAAGACATGACAAGAAATTCCATGAACCAAATTAAAACTAAACATACGATAGAAATTAAACAGAAAATCCTTATTCTGTTTTGTACCTTTTAACTGTAAAGGATTGAAATTAAAAATACACAGACTTAAAAATGTACTTATATAATGTTAAAAGAATACTTAAATGTAATTCTGCATCTACAATTGCATCAGTGTTCCCACTAGGATTTGAAAGTGGGGTGCTTTCCTTGATTTTGGTTACCCACTCTGTAAGAGATTTGTAACAAATTTTTAAAACTTAGAGAGCTGAAACCAATATGGAGGTTTTTGGGAACGCTGATGAATGTTATCAGTTTTTGTGCATGAGTTGGAGATCATGGCATTATATGAGATGGCTTCTTTAACCAGAATTAGAATTGAAGTAACTTTTATGGAATCTCCTAGTGTCTGACTGCCTTAAGCAGGTCACAGGGGCTCAAAGTTGAATGGGGCAAATGATACTGTATAATGGTAACATTAAAAAAAGGAAGGGAGGACACTGTTTCAGCTAATATTTGAATATCAAATTTTTGTGAAAATTTCAAACAGTAATGTGGTTCATTTCCTGTTGAAATGAATAAAAATAAAGAATCTAGAGGATTCTTGTGTTGTTTTACCCTTATAATTGATAAAAATATGTTTTTTATGTTCCAATCAAGCTTGACAACTGCTGGGATTTGCCTCGGTTTCATTACATCTCATAAAAGGTTCCACTCTCACTGGTCAATACATTTAAATTAAATTTTGTATTAGTGGAAAATTCAGGAACCTGGATAAAAATGACAGATGCATCATTATGATTACTATCCAGCATCCTGGTTAATATTTCCTTTGAAATTTCCTTCATATTGTAAACTCATTTGCAAGACATAACTTTTTATTCACTTTGAATGAAACTGAATATAACCTGTTCTAGCAGTTAGCTAACTGGATTAGAACTTTAAAGCCATATTAAAATCATTATAAGAGCCAGTCACTATAACATCTAGGATTTTTTTGTTCATTTTAAACACAACTTGGTCCATTAGCAATGTCATTTCCCACATTTGGTAAACTTGTCCTCCCTTCCTTTTTATGTCCCGATAGATTTAGGGGTGGGGATATTGTTTTTGATCTGTCTATTTGTAACAAAATTCTAACCTTGACCATAACACAAAGTTCTGCCACCTACAGCCTTCATACTTCACAGGTTTATTCACCATGATGAGTTCTACCTGCCAGGTGACCATGACCTTCCAATGACCTTGACCCCCAAGGGGCATGGCGTTCATTTGAACGTAGAGCTTACTTTAATGTTACCATTATGCAATATGAATCGCAACATTAATTTTCAAGCCCCGGTGAAGTAGGTCAGGTGCTGGTGATGATTGCAGCTAACACTATTTCAACTGTATTTCATATACTTGTTTTCAGTCTCCCAAGGAAGCTGCAGCTGAGATGTCAGTTGGTAGGGCTGAGGATCAATCCCAGGACCCAGGGTTCCAGCAGTCCGAGTCAATACAACTTCACCTCTCTAATGCCAATACCCTGCGGACAGACACCGCACACATGCAGGTATGTGTTTATAAGTTAGAGGATTTTCATTTTCATGGTATTCCATTGCCAAGCTAAAGCTGAATTTCAAGATGATGCAATTCTAAGGATGCTAGCTTTATCACAGCTGTATGAGGTTAACATTGTTAATACCATACATGTTGTTTTTTTTCACTTCAGGGGAAATAGGTCGGGGCCCATAGGAGAGGGGAAAAATTGTGCCAATGAGCTAATAGGGGAATTTTTCTTATATGTATAATGTAGGCATTTTGTTGTATTTTACTCTTATTTAAGAAAGGTTTATTGCATAAAAGAATAATAAAAACAATGATATAACATGTTTGCATAATAATATAACCTTAACCTTCAACAGTGAGTCCATGCACACAATATGGTATGTAAACTCAGAATTATGGAGGGGGAAAATTTAAAAAAATTGGGGAAAAATATATATTCCAGGCAGGGGGGAATTCCACCTATATTCTCCGTATATTTTGACAAAAAAAAACACTGCCATAAATGAACAAAGGTTCTGTGAATTATCTGACCCATTATCAAGGTTGAAGTCACAAGATGCATCAAATGAAAACAAGTATGGACTCTAGACCAAGTTTGTTCTTGGGATGATAAAACTTATTTTCTTATACCTGTAGCACAGATATTTGTTATCTTAGACTTTTGGGTAAAATATTTCATGTTCTTAACATGTTCTAGTTATTCTCAGCCTGATCTGATTTTACATTGAGTGAACAGGTCAATTTAGTTGATGATTGATGTGGTATAGAGTTGATATGACTTGTGTGTTACAGAGAGGAGCGGATAAGGAGGCATCCACTTCATGCCAGACAAGAGAAAAAACAGGGAGGGACGAATCTGTCTCTCCAGATGATGTGATTGTAATACACAGTGAGACGCAGCAATCCCAGCCAGGTATGGTGCTAAAAGTAGCTGTATATTTCTAAGGGACAAGTTGGGACTTTGAGATAGTAAAGTCTTTCCTTTTTTACACAGATTTTACTCAGGTACTTTATAGGAAGCATTTGTGATTCATGTGAAAAAAGTGTCAGTCGCTTTGTCTTTAATTCTGGTTCACTGAAAGAGTTTCGTTTTGCCAAAATAAGTGAGAAATTAGTCAGGGTCTGGTGAGAAATTTATGTCCTCTCTTTATGTCATTTTACATTTTATCAATAGGGATTCTCCCATTTAGCAGATTGAAATAAGATTAAAAAACAACAACAAAAAAAACCTCCTGAGCAAATCTCTAAAAGTCTACCTCTACACCATGGATAATCCATACTGGTTCATCCTGGAACATTAAGCTAGGGCAACTGTTTTAAATAACTGAAGATGTTTAAAAACAAGTTCAATAGTCAGTAAAGGAAGTCTGTTTTATTTTATCATAAGGCTATTTGGATAATAACCAGTGTGAATTTATGCTGGGTGTCGGAAAACTGTTTTGTATGTTTGATATGAAAGCTATCCTTTCTTGCTGCTAGTAAGAATGTTGACCTGATGACTGTGCGCCCTAGTATGAGAAGAACTCTTTATAGAGTCTTTGTTTTTTTTTATTTTTCCAGATGACTCAATCCAGCTGTCCTTGCGTTTGACCCCTACACAGAGTGAACGCACACAATGTCAGGGGTCACATGACAGCAACAGAAGTAGGAGGTCAACACAAACTGACCTCTTGGACAATCAGGAAGGCGTTGAGAAATCTAAGTTGCGTGTTACAGAGACAGACAAACAAGAGAGTGATGTTGCTAAAGAACATGTATCAGAGGTAGTTAGTCAAGGGTCAAGTAAAAATTATTCTGTGAGAGAGTCTGAGGACAAAGACCCAATTATTATCTCAGAGTCACAGGACAAATCTCAAGGTGAACAGGAAGAGCTTTCAGTGTCAGTTGGGCGGTCATCTCAAGGTAAAGGTTCTCAGTCCAGCAGTAAATCCCACTCACAAGGTGAGGAGTCAAAGAAAATAAAAAAGAGCAAGATGGAGAGAAGGATCAGTAACCTGAATGATAACCCTCTTGTGGTGTGGAAGGATGAGAGTGATGCAGGTTTGTGTGTTTCTCTCTCTCTCTCTCTTGTCTTGGTAGTTACACACCTTTAAGTCTACATTGTACATTTGCTTTAGCTTTTATATAGAATTACATGTAAATGTGATAAAGGTGTAGGAAAATGAATTAGTGCAGACCCTAAGCTTTCATAACATGTTCTTTGATGCTATTTTGATATTTTTTTGAAGGAGTAGCAATCTGTGATAAATAGTCCTGTAATATGATATATAGAGGATACTTGTTTGTTTTGATGTAAGATTGATTAATAATTTCACTAAGTGATATTTTCACAAGTGGCGAAGCCATGAATGAAAATGCATCTTTTTATGTCCACAAATGAAATTATGCATTGATATTTCACCAAAACAAACAATATTTCTTTTTATTTAATGCTTTAAAGGCCAGAACATAGCTGTTTTATATTTTTTATGCCCCTCGAAGGGAGAGCATATACAGTGGTGCTAACGTATCAGTTGTCAAAAAATACGATTGGAATACGATAGAAATACGGACGATATACGATATGCGATATACGATCCGCGATATGCGATGTGCGATAGCAGGTCTGATTTACCTTTACGATTCGTTACGATGCGATGCGATGCGTTTATAATCTGATACCATACGATATACGATTTACGATCTGCGATATACGTTATGCGATATACGATACAGGATAAGCACGGTATAAATGGCATTTTTTACAACTGTATACAACTAGAATTTACAATAAGTTCAAAAATATGAAATATCAACTAAGCTTTTAACAATATTTATCACAAGCCGTGTTTTCATCTGAAATAAACAGCGGAAATAAACAAAACGGGAAACAGGAAATGGGGACAAACTAAATTGCGGTTCCTCTAGAAATGTTACGGACTCTGTTGTCTCCGTCAATAACAACCTAAGCACGTGTAATGAAAAACTGATTTTTTTCCTAATGAGGACTCATAAAAAAATGTATTAATTTTGCTTTGTTATTATGTGCTTTGATATTAATCACATTAAAAAAAAAAATGATACCAGTAATCATCTAATATCTAGTACGCTGTCATTTGTGCTAATTAAAACAATATCTTCGGGCATTTTTCAAACTTTGCATTTAACCCATCAAACATAAATGTATATATAATTTATTGGATGTATCAAATATCAAAAGAACGCGAGTGAGTGTGGGAGAATAGCACCGTATCTATTTTCTTATTAGAATATTCGTATATATTACAAGTAGGTAACTGTCATAGGTATAGTGTTAATATAAATATGTTTTCATATACTTTAAGCTCGGAAAATCCGCTATTGTTTTAAAAAGCCCTAAGCCCGAAGAATTGTTGTTGGAAATTGACCTTGGTAATTAAACAATTAAATACATGTGCATTAACATGGGTCGAAAAGCTATCTTTGTCGAAAAGATGCCATGAGTGAAGAGGCCGCCGTTTAACCGGGTATTCGTGAGAAATGTCATACGCCGCCATGCGTATACAGTTTAATATGATCTGTTTCGTTAATCGAGTACAAGAATAAAATAGTTGCCAAATCGGTTATATCTCATTTTGACTACACCCAATTCATCTACTGTATAAAGTTATTTCACACCTTTCCAGACATGTTTCCAGATTGTCTAACACATGCATTGCTACATGTAAAGGATATATAACTAATTGTCTCTTATTAAGCAGGGAAATATCATCATGTATTGGGCTTTCAATATTTTGTAATGGTATCCATGTTTTTGACCAAGTATTATTGTAAAATTATTTAAATGTAAAGTATTTGATATTTTATTAAATATTTATGATATAACATTTATATTGTGTGCATATGTATCATCCCCGCACTAATTCACTGTGTCTTCCGCATAAATATGCATTCATCTCTCCTCCCCCCTCTCTCTCTCTCTCTCATCCTATATTTTGACCTAATGGTCATTAATGTTATCATGTATGTGGTTTCGAGACACATTTTAATTTGCAGAGATTTTGATTTGTAGACACAATGGGTTTCAATCGGAAGAACAAATTAAAAAAAAAAGTCTATTTAAAATCTGTGTATTTTACTCGCCGTTTTAACAATCAAAATATTTTAAAGAATACCCTATGATTCGCTCATTTGTGATATAAAAATAAGTCCATAAGTTGCACACATGTGTGCCCGCACACTCCCTTACAAATGTATTTTTGATACATGTATCATCATTATCATCATCATCATCATCGTGTACATTTAATTTTTTTTTTCTCTCTTCGAAATATATTCTGTGCCTCATACCTGGATTGGAAACAGTTTTATTATTATTATTATTCTATGAACATTGGTGTGTTTAAAATAGAATTTCAAATTATTGCTAAAAATTGTAATCTTTTAGTACCGGAAATAACATTCACTCTGTGTACATGTCAAAAGTCTTCTCCTCTGGGGGTGGTATACCGGCAGCGGCGAGACATAAAGGTGACATATCCGGTCAAAATAAACACATGCTGTGCCTGCTGATAAGAACTTATGGCACGCCTCCGGTATTGCGAAACACACTTTTTTCACTTAATTATACATAAAAGATTAGGGATATGCAAGAAAATGTTCTAACCTATTATATCTCTAGCAAACTGTAATAATATGGAAATGAGATCTTTAGCGAACTGTAGTAATATGGAAACAAGATCAGTTTCTTTTAACTATTAACATGTCAGTGAACTCTGTGTTATCACGGAATAAAATACATCAAATATTTTATAACAAATCTTCCATTCCCATGTAGGTTTTATGTTTATTTTTCTATTGTTATGGCTTGCAATAATTCCTGGTTTATCATATTAAATATTAAGACATAGCAGTGAAGCATATCATGAAAATGTGGTCCCGTTTTATCATTGTTTTTTTCCATATGAAAGAGACAGTTGTTGGATACAATTAAGTTCGGGTGTGATACCCATGCTAATTTCGCAAAAAAAATGCTCTTCGAAATATACGTGTCCGAGGTATAGCACCGATATACTGTAAACATGTTCCTGTGTAGAACTAGTACTTAGAGCTCCGTGTTCTCAAAGCAATACCGATGCATCTTGTACACATCATATACGTATTAGGATTTACGCGATCATCGGAAAAAATGCTCCGGTCTGGATTTTCAGTCTCCACCTACCTGAATTTTGATTATCTCCGTACTGATGAAAAAAGGGGAAAAAAAGAAACATAATTTGCACTCATTCAACCAATTTTTTTGGAAGTGTGTGTGCGCGCGCGTGTGCGTAATGAAAGAGAGATAGAGAAACCTAAATAAAATAGGAAATAATTAAATAAATAAACTATATTCGTAAATTACAATTATCTTTTGTTCACGAATTCATTAAATAATAAAGAAAAATTGGCATTCGAGTAAATACAGCAGTAAAAAATGTCCCGGGAAATAAATAATTACACGAAAGCAACATTTCGGACGATCTTGCATAAGTAGGTAAGTTTTAATTTGTTAGTTTTTAGACAGGTTAATAAAGCAAACATTGATCAAACATATCGATTACACATATTTTTAAATTATTTCACTTTAATACTGATATAGTCACGAAGCTATATTAAAGGTATTTACGTCTCTGATATAGTACTTTTCACACGTGCATCATATTATATATCATCGCATGGCGTCTGCTCCTGAAAGTCACGTAGGCCATAACACATGTATAAAATAATAAAAGAAAAGAAATATAACTATTGCAATTGGTAAAATATGAAGAAAAAAATGCACTGCATAATGTGATTTAATGATCCACCATTAATAAACCTAAGCAAATATTAAATTTAAAGACACGAACATTAATTATTTCTGAAATATCGATGGTGTCCCGTAACTTAAACTTTCCCAAACTACTGAGTTGTTCAATACGATATACGTTATGCGATTTACGATATATGATTACCGATATACGGTTGCCTTACGATGCGATGCGATACAATCCCGTTTATTATGCCTAATACGATTGAATGCGATAGAATACGATTCCATACGTTACGATGCGATTGAGTAATATATACGTTACGATACGATGCGATACGAACGATATACGCTATTTTTGACAACTGATACGTTAGCACCACTGTAGTTGCCGCTTTGTCAGTCTGTCCATCCGTCCTGTCCGTCCGTCTTGATTTTGTCCGGAGCATAACACAGAATCTTTAAGAAGTATCAACATGAAACTTCATTAGTAGATAGAACTCAATGAGGAGAAGTGCATTGTACAAGAACCATAACTCCGTTTTGCAGTTTTGGAGTTATTGCCCTTTGTTGTTTTTCATATTTAAAATTTGTCCGGAATATATCACAAAAACTTTGAGAGGTATAAACATGAGACTTCACAGGTAGATAGATCTCAATGAGGAGAAGTGCAGTGTTTAAAAACCATAACTTTAGCTTACATAATTTAGGAGTTATTGTCCTTTGTTACTTTTCATACTTAAATTTTGTCCAGAGCATAACTCAAAAACTATGAGGTATCAACATGAAACTTCAAAGGTTGATCTCATTGACAGGAAGTGCAGTGCACAAGAACCGTAACTCTAAGTCGCATAATTTAGGAGTTATATTATTATTGTTATTTTTCATACTTAAATTTTGTTCAGAGCTCAAATAGTATACATGTAATAAAGTTCTTATCAAGTGACAAAGCGCAGTTAGGGGAGCATCCACCGGTTCTACCAGCACTTGTATTGAAGTTGGCAGGATTACGTTGCATATGTGACATTATTTGTGACCTCTTTCTTGCGGAGAACCCAGCACAATTGATGCTCTGATCAGTTTATTACATATGGGTTCAAGTTCTTGATTTCTTTGTTCAAAACAGTGAAATTACCAGGATATAATCCATTGTTATTTCTAGGTAATCCATCAAAAAGCATTAAATAATTACTATTTAGGATTTATTTAATATAAGCATACATTATGCACACTTGTCTAGGGGAGTATTGACTGACAGTATATCTGATAATAAAAATAAGTGGGAACCCTGCTTTCATGGCACTTTTTCATTGCAAAGCACTGGGTTAATAAAGAAAGCTTGGAAAAGAATTTGTTATAGTTACAGTTGATTAAATCATATCCAATCAAATAGATGGAAATAAATCATAATATTTTCTTAATTTGTCTCCAGTAACAGTGCAAAGATTTATTGTGGGTTTGTATGATTTCTGTATACAGGTGAGTTCCACTTGTCTGTACCAACAGCAGTATCCCATCATCAAACACATAGTGAGACCTTGAACAGTACATTAGGGGAACCAGTCCAACATACCAGTAGGGAGAAGCTTGTCACGGCCAAAAGCCAGTACACTGCAGGGCAGGAAATGGGTGGGAGAAACACTGTTTCAGCTGTACAAACAGATAGGAAATTGCTGAATGTAACTGGGATACAGGCATTGGCAGAAGAGAATCAGACAGTTCCCAGCAAAGATGAGGCTGTACCAGGACTTAAACTTACAGAGTAAATATATAAATAGTATAAGTTAAGTGTGTAAAGTTTGAGACAAGAAGTCTTGTTTAGAATGGTCATTCTCTAAAATTTACGGAATTTTGTGTATTATGATAATGCATTAAATTGCTGTAGGTCATATTTGAATTTAAGTGTATGGGGTAATTATATCCTCAATCCACATTGTGAAGTTTGGTCTAGATAGAAATCACATGTGTTACATCCCTACACAACCTCTCCTACACTCAAATTTGTTGAAGGTATCTGATAATGCCTTTATACTAAGAAAGAAATATTTATCATACAACAAGTTAGCAGACAAAGCAGATAACTATGTCAAGGATTTTGTGAGAATTACAGCCCCTTTTTTGTGTCAAAACAGTATGCGAGGGGTATTATACCACCTTCAGAAGCCTCACAAAAACTAATTTTTAGACCAATAACTTGAAGTGCTAAATTGCCACAACTACATCTGTACCCTGTAGATTACCAGAGGGGTTTGAGCCTATTGTGGAGAGTGACCACGAGGAAGACAGGGCACCAGGTTTGCGGCTTGGTGTGGTGCGTCAAGAATCTGAGTCACTTGGGGAACCTGTCTTCCGACTTGACAGTGAGTAGATCTGTTCTTTAAAGTCTCCAAATAACTGAAATACTGTTGATGGGACGTTAAACCCAACAAAACAATCAAAGATCTGTTCTTCTGTCTGTCTGGTGATCTGTCAATCTGTGTTTATATTTATCTTTAATCTCTTAATATGTCCTTCCTTGCTTAAATTCTTTAGCTTGTCTGTCTGTCAAAATCTGTTCATCTTTTGTCTATTTGTCTGTGTCTATACACATTCTGTCTCTCTATCTCTCATATCTTTTGTACTGGTATAGCTCCCTTGCTTGACGCTCAAGATATATAGGTTGTTTCAGGACTGGTTAGCCCAGTGTCTGGATAATGTGACTGGGTGTGGTGTCATGTTATATATCTAGGACATGATCCTGCTATATGGCACACTATATCTGTCTCAAGTAGATATAGTCTCCTAATGACTGAAATACTGTTGGTGGCACATTAAACCTAACAAACTTTGGCATATCTGCCTTCAGTTCATCAGTCTTTTCTATCAACTATATACAACATGCTCAAGGTGAGCTACTAGGATTTCCCTTCATCTGTTGTCTGTCATCAACATTTGCTTCCAAGACATCTCCTCTGAAACCGCAGAGTAGAAAATGATGAAACTTGGCATGGATCATCCTTGGGTGAACCTCCACAAAAGTTCCTAAAGTAAACTTGATCCATGCAGAACTCTGGTTGCCATAGCAACAAACAGAATTTTGCTTTTCTTTGAAACCCCTTTAGGGGGTTGCCTAGTTTCCTTATAAAGCTCTACATAGACACTTTTAAATATCCCTCTATGAAGCCAATGGCCAGAATTAGGGCTTTCTGCCTTAAGCAGAAAGTCCTATTGGGTTTGTTATGTTTTTTTTCTTCTTATTATTATTACTATTTCTCCTTTTGAGGTTCAAATTAAAACAGGTTGCCAATAAGCCAGCAGCATGAAATTTCAACAATAATCAGAGTGACTTTTGCTCTTTTGAATGCAACAATTTTCATCTTCATATGAGGTCATGTGATGTCACAGTTCAAATATGCTACCAAAATTGGTTCGCACTCTGCAGCAGTCATTTCTGGTCCGATTGACTTGATATTTTCACGGAAGATATACATTAGGATGTTGAAGTGCATACGTACTTAAATTTTCCAAATTCAAAAAGTTATGTCAAAATCGAAATTCAAACTTTGTCATAAAAACATAATTTCGTGTTACAAAGGTTTCTGATAAGTTAGAAGCATGAAAATTGGACAGTTTATTTGTCTTGAGGTCTTCTTTGTATTCCATGACAACTGATGTCGTATGTCATCATTTAACGTCACACTGTAATAAGCAATTTTGCATTTGAAATAATCGGTTTTTAGGCTCTGCTTTTTTTTTACCAATTTGCATGTACCTTTCAATTAATGTACAACCTAGTGTCTCATCATGCATGGTGACATCCGTTTCTGGAAAATCACAATGGTTAAGGTCGTTTTTCAGTTATCAGTTTTTTGTTTGGCCTTAAATATCTCAAAAACGATAAATATTCTATCAAGACACTTTGGGTATAATTTGTAGTGCTTTGAAAGACCTTTCAGATGATATTTAGTTTTTGATGATTGGGGTTGAATCAATTGAGTTATGGCAGAAAAACGAAAAAAGTGTTACCCCAAGTGCATTTAACTGTTTATATCTAGAAAATTATTGATTTTTGTAATTAGGGTATGAATTTAATTTGTAGAACGATCCCTTGTCTTTCTATAAATGTTTAAATTTTAACGATTGGCCTAGGATTAAAAAAGAAAACAAAACGACATGAACATATTTTTGCCAATTTTTGCAGTTTTCTCAAGGTTTAATCGTCCATACCTTAAACGTTGTTAAAGATAAATCTATATATGAAGCGTGTGAAATTTAAGGAATTTAAAGACCTAATGCTACCTAGGTTTTGAAA
Organism: Solen grandis; assembly: GCA_021229015.1. NCBI lineage: Eukaryota > Metazoa > Mollusca > Bivalvia > Adapedonta > Solenidae > Solen > Solen grandis. The sequence continues at coordinate 57,094,377 of CM037780.1, forward strand.
TTGGTTATCATATAATGAAGTTACATGAAAAATAAGAGTAAACCATTCATTCATGCACTTCTGCTGTTTTTGAAAATAACTTTGAGAATAATATTTATTGCTTGATGCAATGCAGTTCTAATGGTATGCATATTTTATTGATCGGATCTTAAATTGCAAAGTTATCAGTCAAGATTAGTGATCAACATGAACCTCTTTTTGTCAGTTTTTCCCCGTTTTCTTAAGGTTTAGTTATTTATACCTCAAAAGCTGTTACAGATAGGTCAAAATATAAGGAAAGTGAAATAATGGAAATCATAAGACCTGTCTTATGGTACCTAGTTTTTTATACACCCGAAGGTAACTTTGGTCATATTATGATATGGCGCTTGTCCATCTGTCCGTCCGTTGGCCATATCAATGTCCACTCAGTAACTTAATAACTATTAAATGTGCTGTCTTCATACTTAGATGAGAGGAGAACATGTATAGTGGATGATCACTATTGATTTTGAGGTCATTATGTCAAAGGTCAAGGTCACATTAACACTTAGTGTAAAATCCTTGTCCGCCCATAATCTTAAGAAGGAATAAGCCTAGGTTTTTGAAACTTTGTAGGAAAATTGCCCATTGTCAGTTGAAGATCCCTATTGATTTTACGGTCATTCAGTCAAAAGTCAAGGTCACAGTGACATTTAATATAAAAAAAATCCTTGTCAGCTGAATTCCTTGAGAAGAAATAAGCCTAGGTTTGTGAAACTTTGTAGGGGCATTGTCCATGGCCAGTTGACAATCACTTTTTAGCTCACCTGAGCACTTGTGCTCGGGTGAGCTTTTGTGATCGCCTTTTGTCCGTCGTGCGTCGTGCGTCGTCCGTCGTCAACAATTGCTTGTGAACACTCTAGAGGCCACAGTTTTGGCCCAATCTTCATGAAACTTGGTCAGGATGTTTGTCTACATGATATCTCGGCTTGTGAACACTCTAGAGGCCACATTTTGCCCAATCTTCATGAAACTTAATCAGGATGTTTGTCTACATGATATCTCGGATGAGTTCGAAATTGGGTCATGTGGGGTCAAAAACTAGGTCACGAGGTCAAATCCTTGAAAAACCTTGTGAACACTCTAGAGGCCACAAATTTTGCCCAATCTTCATGAAACTTAATCAGGATGTTTGTCTACATGATATCTCGGATGAGTTCGAAATTGGGTCATGTGGGGTCAAAAACTAGGTCACCAGGTCAAATCTTAGAAAAACCTTGTGAATACTCTACAGGCCACAAATTTGGCCCAATCTTCATGAAACTTAATCAGGATGTTTGTCTACATGATATCTCGGATGAGTTTGAAATTGGGTCATGTGGGGTCAAAAACTATGTCACCAGGTCAAATCTTAGAAAAACCTTGTGAACACTCTAGAGGTCACAGTTTTGGCCCAATCTTCATGAAACTTAGTCAGGATGTTTGTCTACATGATATCTCGGATGAGTTCAATATTGGGTCATGTGGGGTCAAAAACTAGGTCACCAGGTCAAATCTTAGAAAAACATTGTGAACACTCTACAGGCCACAGTAATGGCCCAATCTTCATGAAAAATGGTCAGGGTGTTTGTCTATATGATACCTTGGATGAGTTCGAAAATGGGTAAGGTGGGGTCGAAAAACTAGGTCACCAGGTCAAATCTTAGAAAAACCTTGTGAACACTCTACAGGCCACAGTTTTGGCCTAATCTTCAATAGATTTGGTCAGGATGTTTGTCTAATTGATATATTGGATGAGTTTGAAAATGAGTCACATGAGGTCAAAAACTAGGTCACCAGGTCAAATCTAAGAAAAACCTTGTGAACACTCTAGAGGCCTACATTTTTGTCCCAGTCTTCATTAAACTTAATATGAATGATGACTGCATGAATTCCCAGTTGAGTGCAAATTCAGGTAGGATCAATATGTAGGTCATTTAGTCAAATGTTAGAAAAACACTTTTAGATGCTAGATTTTTTGTCATTATGCCTAACACAGCCATCTTACTCAGGTGAGCGACACAGGGCCATCTTGACCCTCTTGTTAATTTTGAGGTCATCAGGTCAAAGGTCCAGATCAAAGTGACAGTGTTAAATCATTGTCTGATCAATGACTTTAGAAGGAATAAGTCTAGGTTTTTGAAACTTGGTAGGGACATTGCCCTTGGCCAGTAAATGACCCCTTTTGATTTTAAGGTCAAAGGTAAAGGTCACAGAGTGACATTTAATATAAAATCCTTTATTGATTGATTATTTCAGAAAAAATAAGCCTAGGTCTGTAAAGCTTGGTAGGGACATTGCCCATGGCCTGTAGATGGCCCCTATGATTTTGAGGTCATAAAGTCAAAAGTCAAGGTCACAATGACACTAAGGTCGTAAGAGCAGAAAGCTCTATTATTTGTTCGGGACAAACAAAATCTAGTTTTATTTCATTTGGTAAAAATGGTCACCTCATGACTGTCTACCAAAATGACTAAAATAAAGTTTAGTGTGTGGAATGGAAACTGTCTTGCTATATTTGCGCCTGGGTCCTATATTAAGCAGGACTATAATATAGTAACTTGCACAGGCATTGAAGACAACGTTTCTCAGGTGAAAGACTTCAGGGTCATCTTGGCCAGATTTTACGTTGTTAATACTCTAGCATCTTCATTTCTAGCATTTATTATCAAAGTTTGTAATAAGTGATCTTTGGAAAACAGTGCATCTTCCCCATGTATACAACATATATTTTTAGCTCACCTGTAAGGTATTGTGATCACCATCTGTCCGTCGTCCATCGTCAACAATTTGCTTTAAACGACATCTCTGAAACGCTGGACAGAGTTTGATTAAACTTGGCAGGGATGATCCTTGAGTGAACCTTCACAAGAGTTTCTAAAATAACCTTGATCCATGTAGAACTCTGGTTGCCATGGTAAAAAATTACGAAAACTTTAAAAATCATCTCCTTCAAAACTGCTGGTCAGATTTCAAAATATTTTAGTACAA
>CM037780.1:57097467-57117436 GCA_021229015.1 Solen grandis
TTATTTTGAAGGGAATTTATTTCTCATTGATAAGTTTTCAGCATTTTATTTCTTTCAATTGAGACAAGTACATGTATACCCCATGATCTGTCACATTAGTTTGTCATGATATATCTACCAAAGACTTGTTGAATGATTCCATACCAATGAACATGATTCCTACAATGTACCTGAGGCATGAAACCAAACTAAACCTATGCACATTACACAAGTCACCATTCACACCATTAGCCTGGTGTAACACCAAGCTGGCAAGTCCTGGAACTTACCAAAATGCAGAGCATCAAACAGTGATGTGATCAGTTGTTATCTTGTTAATATTGATAAATTTATAATGCAGTCAATTATAATACACCTGGCTTGGATCATAAATATATCCTAATGATTGATAAAGTTTGTAATAAAAAAAAGTTGTCCAGTATGAAGTGTATCTTTGTATAAACTGCAGTATGTTAGTGGTTGTGCCGAGGACAGGCAACAGACATGAACATGTGTATGTGTGTGTTGCAGGCAGGTGGGGTGATAGACCACAAGGACAGCGTGAGTCTAACAGCTCTGCACCACGCTTGTGTGAGGGGACAGATACAGTGTGTACAGGTCCTCCTGAAACACGGGGCTGACCCCAACAGTAGGGACAAGGTAGGTATTTCTCCCTGACCACACCCCCTCCTCCCCATTCTCCATAGGGAGGTGAAAGGTGTTATCATAGTTGATGCCTTTAAGGCCGTTGTCAGAGTGCCTGCCCATCTCTCTATACATTTTTAATTTCTGTACATAATTTTAAGATTTCACTTGGATATGAGCAGACATATAAATGCACAAAAGATTGTTTATTTATACTTAACCAGCAGCTTCCCTTAAACCTCAGTAGTGAGAGAGCAAAGTATTAATCAAGAAGAAGAAATGTTACGGTTTCCCTTATGTTGTTCATTGTGTTATGTTTCCATCCAACATCAAGTAGGACATCATTAAAAGATGCACTGACAAGTAAATATTTGCATTTACATACACTGCAACTCCGTTATAACATACTCTGTTATGATGTGAATGTTAATTTAATGCACTTAAAATATGCTCTCTAAATCTTTATTTGGATGATTGCTTACTAAAACATTTCAAGGATACCATAGTTAAGTATTGGTGTACATGACTGCAGATCAGACTTATGGGTTCAGACCCATTTAGGGGCTAGACTCTTTCCAGATGCAAAGTACTGGTCCAGTCAAGGAAATGTTGAGAAGATTAGCATACATTGCAAGAATGTTTCTGAGTGGATATTAAAGGAAATAAGTATAAACATTTAATTGACACTCAGTCACCACAGCATGCAATGTGACAGTCATAGCATGGTCCAGTGTGACATGCTTTTAGACTGGGATTCAAAAACCTGCTTTATGATATTATACAAAGTATGTGTATTTATAATTTATATTTTACTAGACGGGAAAGCCGCCACTCTTCTACGCTGCCTTCTCCGGATTTCTGCCTATCTGTAAAGAACTACTGGACAAGGGAGCAGGGGTGAACCTGCACGATGAACAGCGACTGTGAGTAGAACCAGTGCCTTTATAGAACACTTAGATATCGGACATCATTAGTGTATTCAATCAAATTGAAGCAGCCTATGTAAAGTCTGATGCCCATCTGTTTTGTTTTTTTTTGTTGTTTTTTTTTTTTAAGAAAAAAAAGAAAGTGAACAATCTCTATACATTTACTCATGTCCTCATGATTAAACATCTGATTTTATTTGAAATATTTTTGTTTCTCAAGATTGATTAATGAAAGTTTACCATTGCATTATGCTGTGGTTTAGACTATTTGATCCCAGTTTTGAAGGGTGTTGGTTCAGTACCCTGTGGGAGTAAGAACCCTTCATGACCCTCGCAAATACAAGATAATGATCTAACTCAGTATTGAGGATGAGTAGATGAAACCATTTGCCTCTTAAAATGAGATAATATGATGCCTGATAAAGTAAAAATGGTTGCTAATATATAATAATTCTTATAAATTAGAGTTTCAAGACATATGCCTGTATTATTTCAGGACCCCATTAATGGCTGCTTCCAAGAAGGGTAATGCTGATGTGTGTGAATTCTTTCTCAAGAAAGGGGCTGACCCCAATTTCCTTGACTCACAGGGCCATGATGCCCTTTCCTATGGTCTTGATGCTGGGTTTCAGCACTTACAGGAAGTGTTCAGCCGGGCACCAGCAAGGGCATCATGGGACGTCCATCAGCAGAGTGGAAGCAGCAAACAGGAAGCTTCTGCAAAAGGTACGTTCCATTAATTTTAGCTGTAGATGTCTGATTTCATCATATTTTTAATGGTAATAAATAGCAGATTGTTTCTTTAGCTTAAACTTAAAGGAAATAATTAGGTAAAGTTTCACTGTTATTACCATTTTATATGATTTTACTATTTTCAGTTGTTGGTTATCATTTAATTCTCTATTTTTCAGTACCAGTGGTGGAGGTCCCTGTCGAAACAGATGAACTTGATGCAAACAAGGTAACCAGTGTTCACAGGACACCATTATGTAACGCACTATGGGATTGTCATGCATACCCCACTGTCCACAAAACATTTTTATTTGAGTTATTTGCTTCCGTTGTAGACAACCTGTTGTTTTATACTCTTAAGAGTTTCTAGTTGTTTTACCTTTTAAACTGTTTGCATTTTTTTTTCACCACATCTCTAAATAGCAATTTATTATTTTATGACATACGCCAAATCTAAAGGCTTAATTTTGATACATGGAAGTGGTTTTTCATTAAAGTTCATTTTCCAAAATGTTGTTGAAGCTGATAGTTTCAAGTCAGAAAAGCACATCAGTTTTTCATTTAAAGATATGCTAGTATTCAAAGTTATGTATATACATGAAGTAGAATTTTTTTTTCCAATTTGGACAGTTTAATAATACAAATTATTTGGTAAGTTTTTTGGAGAAATAAAAAAAATATGTTGGACCATAAAAAAACAGACATGATGAATAATGTATTGGTTAAAGATACAAGGAATTTTTTCTTCTTTCTTATTTATAATGTATATATTTGCACAGCAACATTGTTATATTGCATTGCAGAAAAATACACATTGTTTAACACTTGAATGATTTTGTATATTTCATCAAGCTAGTAAATGAAATTCCAATTCATTCATTGATACCTGTGTGATTCTTAATTGGCTTCAAAATTACGTTCGAAATTTGTTTCTAATATTAATTATTAAGGGATTAATTTCTTGATTCTTTGAATGAAATCACAAAAATATATTTGGTAGAAGTCTGTGAAAAAGAGAATGAATTGGAAATTTATATGATTATCAGTTGTTGTTTTTTTAAATTTTATTTGAGTTTTATTGCTGTGAAAATATGTAATCATAATGTTATAAGCTTGTGTATGTTATTTGCAGTGTTGGGTGTGAAGCTTGACTTTATTAATATAAAGCATGCATGGTATATGATTGCACAGTTTTGGTTTGAAGTGAAATTCTTATGTAGACATAAACATATTTCTTAATGATTAGATTTGATATACTTTTAATGAATGTCATAGATTTACTTAAAGTAGGGTCTTATTTTGTAGTTGAATGCAAAGGGACCATGTAGATATATGGCATTGAGTCTCTTACGTTTGTATTATGACTAGAGCATGTTGGGTAAAAAAGCGAAAGCTGACAGGTAATCAAAGGCCCATAGTCCACCTACAGTGTTAAACCTGAAATCTGTCATCATGCACTATACAAATACCTGTCAGCCAACTCAGGTGAAGCATTTCACCCATGCTACTCTCTTGCTTCACTCTGTACACACAAACAGGTGTTTTATTCCAAGAATTTCTGAAAACAGGAAGACATGGTGGCCAAATTTGTCCCGGAAGCTACCCCAGAGACGGTCCATAAGCAGTATAGTGATAATAAGGACAGTGCAGAGGTAATCCAAATTCTAGCCGTAAATGAGCCGCAGGTAAACAAAGTGACAATTTTTTTCAGTGTGCCCTAGACGTGGCTTCCATTGGAAACTGTTTTATAGTTACAGAGTTAAAGTGTGGCCATTTGTAGCGAGTTAGAATAGGTTAGGTATTAGCTATTTTTTTATGAAGGAAGCACAGGACAGCCTACAATCACCCATTTCCATAACAGGAAAGAACCAACACTGCTGAATTCCTGCAATGCTTTTGATGTTATCTCATATGAACATATAGAGTCATTTTAAGAGTATTTGGATATTGAATCCTTTATGAAAGTCGGTGACTACCCAACATTCATAACCTTTTTATCTCTCAGACCTTGTAGAATAGACCAGTAAAAGAGCACACCTTTAGTTACCAAAGCTAGATCCTGACCAACCGTCTTGCTTGATGACCCATTGCTCATTTCATGCTAGTTTTATTCTCTTACCCAACCCACCTTTTCAAAACTTACCTGTATGGCCCGTTTGTCAAGTTTTTTTTTGCTTAGTATTTTGTTTCCACGCAAGCTCTGCAGTGACTGGATGTGTCCGTGTTTTGAATGACTTTCTTACATTTTTTCTTCGCCAAAAATAACAAATTCAGCCAATAATGATTAATATGTATCCGTTCTTGAGCACCTGCAATCATGACTGCCTGTTAATGAGAAGAGCACTGCTGTAATTTTCACATTGATAGTTGTTCTGTTTGTAAATGTTGGTTGCCGAGAGGCTTTCAAGTTACCTTTTCTTTATATCACACTTTGTTAGAATTATCTCCCTTTGAATTAGTTTTATCTCCTCATCACAAGAAAAAATATACCAATTAAGGAAATTTCCCACAGTGCACTATTGTCAGAGGTCAGCGTTTGATTTATAGTGTTTTATATTATGAAGTGATTAACCAAAGAATTAATTCTGTATGCGTGTTTTGCTTTTATATAACTCTGGGTGCTTGCATAATACTGTTATGTTCCAATCTACTTTATGTTAAAGCATGACTTTATTTTACATATAAATAGATATGTATTAATTACCAAGAGTCTTGTAGACCTATATCATAAACATATTCTCTGTAATTGATGAGAAGTTATTTAATATTCATCCATCATTGCTTATTTAATGAAAATGGTGCATGATCTATAACATATCAAGAAAACAGTTTAGTGAAGAGTTTGTAAAAAGTAATATGAAGCAAATGTGTTGGCATTATGTTTCATTTTATCCAGTCAAATTTCATTCATTTCTGATATTGGTAATTTACCAATACACTCTTTCAACCTAACTCAATGTCTAAAAATAGACATTCTATCATATCTTTAAGTATATGTGCCTAAAACTAATGCAGTGCTTGACACTTTAATCTTTATTTAATGAGGGGACTAATTAATATTTGAATATGTTTTTATTTGTTATACACTACACAAAAGTTTCATTTTAGTTTTTATCTTGATGTCAACCACTTTTCACAACTGTTTTTCTTTCTTTTTTTTTGTTCACTGGATTGGACCTCTGTTTGCAGCTCTACAAATCTGTAATAAATTTTGAATAAGTCTTATTATGTATGTATCAGAGAAAAAATGTAGCATTTGATTTTTGGAGCCAAAGATGAAAGAAAGTCATGGATGTTAAATTTGCTGTTTTGATTATTTTAAAGGAGGCTGTCAACATTTTTAAGTAAGCTGTATACTGTAAAGCTGTTACAGAGGTTCATTACGGAAGACTTTTATATTTAACAGTGGAATCATCCAATCTAGAGATCAGTAGTCCTTAGCTCACTGGAGGATGACATCAGATTGAAGGCGTAACCATAAACCTCATGAATATTCATGTACTTATTTATGACCTGATGAATATTAATAGGGGATATCCTGAACTCACATACAGGGGATAAATGGCTTTTTCAATGTAGGTACAAGCAAAGTGTTTATGTAATTGTTGCTGAAAAGCATGCAGCACAACAGTAATTTCATTTACAGGTTTTATTCTTTGTGGACCTTTGTTCATTTCTAACGTTAAAAATCTGTTTGTACCTACATGGAACTTGGAAAAACCACTGTGTTTGTTATTCAGGAGTCGGTATATTTGCTGAACTTTAAACGGTATTTGAAACAATGGATTTTCTGTGCCATGCAGACTGTGTAGAATCAAATGGAGTAAAGCAGGAAGAAGCTGTCTGATCATGGGTCTGCTCTGTTTGCCAATGCGTTTAAATGAGTCTATATCGAGGGGAGAGAGCGAAACTATGCTAAATGCATATATATGTATAAGCACTTAGCCTAGTTTCGTTCTCACCTGTTGATATGAGGTGAAGGGTTAACCTAGATGGGATTTTCTGTCATTTCTCTTGCATTTTAGAATAATATTAGATAAATTAAATAATCTACAATATCAGCTATTGAATAGAAATTAGGGAAAGTTAAATCAAAGAAATAGCAATCAAGCAATCTGCATTTGAACAATCTAATGCTAAGTCAATAGACTGTTCCATTGTTATCAACTTTTTATTCAATGTTATTATTGGGTTTCATGTATTTCAATGAAAATGTGTGCATATTTGAAAACACAAATTTCCCAAAATTCTTTTCACAATAAAACATCTAATATGCACATTTCATTTTATATCAGTTACTTTTAAAGTCAACAGTGACTACTACTGATCTCTAAGAGAAAGTTCAGTGCAAACTACAGCCACAAAGACCCTACAGTTAACCTTGTTCTAAGCAATTAGCCTGCTTGAAAGAGACAGATTTAAGGTTCTTTAAAAGTCATTATATAGTTAACCTCCATTTATGAGCCACCTTTTCTTAGATGCCATTTCTCCCTAGTTCCTTTGGCTAGCATTTTAAGACAGGGTTGACTGTATGAACAAACTGTGGCCAATTATTTGCACTGAAGTTGAGGCGCTGGTTCCACTCTGCGGTCACTCTCCTCTCCATTTCTGTATTCACCATCACAGGAGACCCTCGATGAGGAAGCTTTAGCCGAGCGAGCCGCCTCTCCCCCTCAATCTGTCATTGATCAGCGCACTTTAGAGGCTTATAAGGTCGGTATAACCCACACTCTGGGCTTGCCTCGTCTCTCTGGTAGCACAGTCATGTAGTGTCTCTTCTCCCACATTTATACACTTTTCAGTGAATCATAGTAAGGCAGCAAATGGTTTTGGTTTTTTTTTCCACCCATCCAATTATTTAGCTCGCCTGAGCACAACGTGCTCAAGGTGAGCTTTTGTGATCACCCTTCAGCTGTCGAGCATCGTCAACAATTTGGCTTGTTAACACTCTAGAGGCCATATTTTTATCCCAATCTTCATGAAACTTGGTCTGAATGTTTCCAATAGGTCCGGATGTTTAAACAAACATTCATTGGGAAGTTGGGTCATGTTGAGTCAAATCTTAGAAAAACCTTGTTAACACTCTGGAGGCCACATTTCTGGCCCAATCTTCCTGAACTTGGTCAGAATGTTTTTCTCTATAAAATCTTGGACAAGATTGACTTTTGGTCATGAAGGGTCATAAAGTAGGTCATGAGGTTTGATCTTAGTAAAACCCTGTTAACAATATAAAGGCCACATTTTTGGCCATATCTTTATGAAACTTGGTCAGAATTTTTGTTTTCATAAAACCTTGGACATGTTTGAAGTTGGGTCATATTGGTTCAAAAAGGAAAAAAATCTTGTTAACACTCTAGAGGCCACATTTTTGACCAAATCTTCATGAAACTTGGTCGAATGTCTGTTTCCATAAAATCTTGGACAAGTTCGAAGTTAAGTCATGTTGGGTCAAAAAGTAGGTCAATATGAAAAAAGCAACATATGTTGCTCATTTATAATTAGGCGAGTGATTCAGGGCCATCATAGCCCTCTTTTTTGTAAAATATAAATAATAATAGGCAATAAAACAGTGCCTAATAATATGTAAATGGTCACTTTTATTTGAATAGAGGCAATATTGTAAAATTTAAAAAAAAAAAAAAAAAAAAAAATATATATGTGCAATGTTTGATTTCTTGAAGAAATGTTAAACAGTTAGGCAATAATGCATACTTGGTGTGTACTGGAGTGTCAAATTTTCAAAATTGAGTTGTTATATATATTATAAAGAAAAGAGATTCAGATTTGATCAGTAGCTATTATGATGTACTGTACTGGTTCAACCTAGGAAAAAGAGAAGTAAACAGTATTAACCAGGTATTTACTTTGCATAAATTCTTAAATTCTCATGAAGTGAGCAGATTGATAAATAACCAACGTTACATCTTTTTGGCCATTTTTATGGTTTTGTATGTCACTGTGAAAAAGGATTGACAGTACATGTATTAAATATAGACACCTTTCTTTAGTGAAATTTTATTCATTTTTGTATTTCTTTTGAAAAAGTAGATATTTTTCTTTCTAACATCTGTCTTTAATATGGCTGCACTAGTGTTTCAAAAGCCTTCTAGGATTCAAGATAACTTCTTTTGCACTTGTTTCATCCATCATTGAGGGGCCCTGGTAGTGTCATAAAACATGTATTTACTTTCTCATCAAAGTCTGTAGTCATATACACATGTAAACATAATAATTATATGCATGTCAAAACTGCATGTCCTTTTATTATTTTTTTTTTTTATTACAAAATCTATATATTCATTTTATTTTCTGTGTTTGTTATGAAATGAAATGTGAATTCTTGTGAATTCTAGTGTAAATATATTGAAAAGTTTGAGTTCATATTTTAGTTATTTTCAGAATACATTTTACAAAAAGTAACATTATCTTCACCGACACACTGTTTCTGAAATGTGCAAAGTGTTTTTTTTATTTTTGGCAATGAATAAAAAATCCTTGGTTTTGTTGACAATTATTTTAGAGCAAATACAGAAATATATTTTGTGTCTTTCATACTATTAAAATGCATGTTTACTTGCTTTGGTACCCCCTCTTAGCTTGATAATGTTGAAGAGTTTAACATAATCTATGGATTTAAAAAAAAAAAAAAAAAAAGAATTAAAAATGAAGAAAGCATTAAAAGAAGAATCTAATCTGTCCCTGATTTTAGGCCCGCAGAAATCTGGTAAGTTTGCTAACTTGTTGCCATGGTTACAATGGGGCGTATATCACACGGATGTCCTAATCACAAAAGAATAAGTTTTTAAGAGTACACATTCTTATTTAAGTAATATAAATGCAATTTTGATTATCCATTATAAAAAATTCATTTAAAAAAAAAAAAAGAAAAAAAGAAAAAAATTCATATTGGTGATAACATGCAGTTCTTATATGAAGTTTGGAAAATTTGGGTATGATTCAGGACAACCGTTTAAGCCTGTGAAACATTAAGATTACATTAAACCTGTGTTTATAGGACAATATTGGATTCAATTATAGATTTTTTTTTTTATTTAAGTATACTTGCACTTATCTTGAATTATAGCTATGATATGAAACACATTCTCATTTTTTTTCTTTCCAAGATAAAATATTTCCTTGGCACAGGTTTAATTCTACTCTTAATTGAAAATCGTAATTGATGGAAATAATTCTTTAAAAAAATTTTACAACTTTTTGCATTTGAACTTGACCTTTGTCTTTTGTCACGTGACGGCTTGCCTCGCATGTTTGTATCATGGAGAAACATTTGCATACTAATAATATCATGCATGATATATAGCCCATTACCACACAGACACACCCACTTCGCTGTAAGAGAAGTTTGTTTAAATCCAGATCAGACTGAAAAGAATTATGGGAGTTATCTTTCCGTGTGGACTAAGTTGAGAGATTAGACCCAGTTTTGAACTGCAGGCTGGTCTGGGTCTACACAGGTTTAGAAGTGACATTGGTCATTTACTGGGTGTGTTCATGTGGTCATTGGTTAAGATGTACTCCCATAAAGGATAGTGTACACTCATAATCAGCTATACTGGCATGCACAAATAATACAGCTCCTGTCCAGTACCTCTTGTATAGCAGTGTATCGTGAACAGAATTGAAGTTGCTTCGGAGAGGAATTTATGTCATCTTCAGAACAAAATTGCTTGAATAGAAAAAATTCAGCTTGACTTCTTTTTCTGCAAACAAAAATATTCCTTTATTTGCCATTTTAACCCTTTCCCTCATAGAGGACACCATGAAAAGACCTATGCGAACAGCATAAATCCAGATCAGCCTGCGAGTAACTCGCAGGCTGATCAGGTTTTACCAGATCAGCCTGCGAGTAACTCGCAGGCTGATCAGGTTTTATGCTGTTCGCTGCTCCTCAGTGGTCTGGAAATGAGGATTTTATAATTAAATTTGGTAAGGTTTAACTGTGGTTTTCTGCAGATCAGGCTTTATGTGGTACCTATTGAGTGCGTCAAAATGAGTCTATATGAGGGAAAGGGTTAATCAGCACATGTATATATGATTGTGTATTAGGACACAAGATATTTAAACACTATTAGAATAAGAAAATGTTTATCTTCCTGGAAGATTAATATGACCTTTTATAGTAGACTTTTTAGAAGCAATTCAAATTACACCAATGTCCTTGGAAATAAGAATAATACAAACTTTTTTTTTGCTGGAATTTCAGAATGAAATTAAAAAAAATATATGTGTTACCTGTTGAGTAAGTTATTGATAAACAATGAAGAGTTTATATGTATTTGGTTGACTCACAGTCATTCATCTATCATCATTTCAGTTAAAGATTCACTACTACATCATTTACACTCCATTATTAATCCATTTTTCAAGTTGTCCAACTAACCAGGATTCTGGCATTGGGCATAGATTTGCTGTGTTTTGTTGCTGAAACTTTTTGTCCTTCCCTATAACCACCAAAGACATGACTGCATGGCCATAACATAACTTGACTATATGTGTCTCTAGTAGACTAAGTCTCCAAAAGACTGAAATACTGTTAATGGGATGTAAAACCCAATAAGCAAACATGACTGCATGTGGTATCATGCCCCTTGTCTACAGTGTGACAAGTCAGAGAGGCAACACTTTATGTCCTTGCCTCCACTTGATTGAAGTACTGTTAGGTTTACTTGAAAACCAATCAAACAAATGAACAAGAACAATAAATAATCAGGTCATAAAAAGCTGAAATAGCCAGTAATATTTTCATATTTATCATAATTATGCGCTTGCCATTGGCCATAATGTGAAAGTTGAATTGAAAAAGTACTTTACATGATGTTTTTCTTTTTTTCCAATTCTGATGATGGTACACCTTTGTAGTATGAATATTAACCCTTTACTTAATGAATATTCATGTACAAATTAATCACTTGATGAATATTAATTGTCTGACTTGTAAGTGGTATATAAAATATTGGATATTTCTTTGCTATGCAGTCGACTGTATAGAATCTGAGCTGCAAACTGTATAAGCAAACAGAGGAGACCAAGATCAGATCACTCCTCTATTTGCCATTTTTTTCAGAATGTTGTAAAGTGAAGGGTTAAATGACATGCTCACGTGAGCTTTTAGGATCAATGAATGTCCATTGCCCGTCCTTCGTCCACAATTGTTTCAAACGACATCTCCTCTGAAATCAACTGGCCAAATTTGATAAAACTTGCCTATGATGTTCCATGCATGAAACTCTACCAAAATTTTCAAATGGTTCTGCTCCATTGCATATCTGGGTCACAAGAGTTAAAAATAGAATTTAAAAGTGAAATCTTAAAAAATCTTCTTAGGTGGTACTGAGCAAAAATAGCTAAAATTGTTCAGGTCTGCCAACCAAGATGGCTGCCAGAGCTAAAAATAAAAAAATCTTTAAATGACATCTCCTTAACTGCGTTGCAGATTCTGATGAAACTTTACAGGAATGATCCTTAGGTGGTGGTACTGAGCAAAAATAGCTAAAACTGTTTAGGTCTGCCTACCAAGATGGCCACCAGAACTTAAAATTAATAAAATTTAAATACTATATATTGTGTAAATTTTTTTCCTTACGTAAGCATATTCTCTCTAGCAATTGAATTCAGGTGAGCGATTTAGGTCCATCATGGCCCTCTTGTTAAAGCTCTCATGTTTCCATGTCAGCAGTGTTTCATGTCAACGTTTCCAGTCACATGTGTTTGTGCATCTGTGTTCACGTGTCCATGTGTGCATGTGTTGTAGGAACTTGAGGAAGAGAATGACCATATGCATGAAGACCTACGCAACCTTACTGCCCAGCACAAGAAACTCCAGGAGGCCTACGATACCCTCCGCAAACAGCTCTCTGAGAAGGCACCTCCTCCTGCGGTATGTGGGTCAAGTATTATTTGATTCTTCTCATGCCACTTGGTGTGGTATCATGTTGCTTGGTGTGGTATTATGCCACTTGATGTGTCTCATGTCAACAAAGTCAACAATAACAAATGTTTAAAGCATTATTTATGGTAATAGTGACAGTCAAAAGAATAGCAACTACATTAAGATGAAAAGCAAGAAAAGTGTCCTCAACTTCCTGTGGGATTTTTAACATCTAATTACCTGGTCTTCCTGGTAATGACTCCCCATGGTGTTGTTGGTATTACTGTAGGACCAGGATGAGATTAAGGAACTGGAAGATGAGCTGACCAACCTGAAGTCCCACCTGACGGAGGAGCAGGACAAGAACCTCCGCCTGATAGAGAAGGTCAAGGTCCTTAAGAGAAAGAGCAGGGGTTCAGAGGTATGTAGGACGGGACTGAACCCTTTACCACTTGGATATAAAATTTCACACTTTGTTTGACTTTTAACCTTTGAAAAGCCAGATCAGCTGGTCTATCAGATATTATGGCCCATTTCTTGCAGGCTGATCTGGTTTTATACATTTTGTGTCACCTGCTGTAAGCAGAGGTGACATCAGGATCACTTGTCTGTTTGTCTGTCTTTCACACTCTTTCTGTCAAACGTCTTTCAGAAGGTCACAAATGTGTTCCAAGGAACACTTCACTTCTTGTTGAAAAGGTAATATTCTTGATAATTCAGCAGTGTTAAGTAAATTCTCAACTGCAAACTCAAGTATCTTGTTTTTTTTTTTGTTGTTTTTTTTTGCAACTTCTTGGTTAAGACCACCACACTAGTAGAACCATAAGTTTTAGGATGAGTTTCATTATTCTCATGGTTGTATGTTGACAAAGTTTTCATTGTATATAGGAAATTACACTTTACTGTTTTGTTGTAGGCTGATATTGGTCAAGAGTCGGATGGCGACAGTTGGAATGACAGTGATGAGGAACTCTTTGAATCTTCAACCCTCAGTAAGTGGACACCTTACTGTCAGGACATTGTCACAGGAGCCTACTCAATAAGAAAAGGTTCCCTTTCTGAATGAGATAATAAACAATCTAATATTTAGTTCTTTTGAGTCTCACCATGTGAAATACAAAAGAATTAAATTGATTTTTTTTATTTTCCATCAACTACCCTGACATATACTGGTACACTCGGCAGTATAATTATATGCAAACGATTCTGTGCAAATGTGATACTGTTTAAAAAAAAATATTTCGGGTCTAAACAACTGGTGAAAAAAATAATTTGGAAAGGCCCATCAGTATAGAAAAGTTGTTATTTTTAGATGTTTTGTTTTATTTCTGCAGATCGCAAGAAGGCGACGGTGATAGACCACAAGCCCCAGACTCTGTTGCTGCTCCAGAACCAGGTGGCCCAGTTGAGGCAGGACAACAAGCAGCTCAGAGAGAGGCTCCAGGTAATGGTCCCCTGCTGGCTGGTACCCAGTCTAATGGTACCTAGTCTGGTTGTGTTGAGGGAAATTATGCCTGTACTGGTACCCTGTCTTGTCATAAATTGAGGTGATACCTGTTAAATGTGTGCTAGTAGCTGGTCTTGGTTTGTGATGGGAAATACACCTGCTATAAATGTCAGTACATGTATTGCTACCATTTAAAGGTCTCTTTTAGGGAATGTAAATTACTTTTGATGGGGGTTGGTATTTGTGTCATTGATGGTACCTGCTTATTGCTGATAGTGATCTTGAACGTATTCCAGTGCATTCAAATTCTCTATCTTCCCTAGAGTAATACCATTATGGAATCGTTTACCCCATGATGCTGTCTCATCAGAAACAGTACCTGGGTTTAAATAAAAAATGTAAACATACCCAGAGTCTGATACCTCTTATCGGGTAACAGACATTTACTGCTTGTATATAGTTTTTAATTTTATTGGACTACTTCTTGTAGTTTAAAACCTATTGAATTATCCATGATGTATGTAAGATATTTGATTGTACTTGATCGAAGCAATTTGCCACCTTCACCTGTCATAATGCTCCGGCTGGAGCAAGTACAGTACCGAAAAATGATTATAATACAGTACTGAATTTTATCTAATTTTAAAACATAATGTCTTTAATTGAATAAGAATATTCTTAATTGTAACATGTTGACTGGTACCAAATCATTTATCTTTTCTAATTCCGAATGTATTTACATATTGTCAGAAGAAGAACTTGTTGTTACTTTTATGAAAGATAGTAAATTACTTAATTATTTCATTAAGTTAAATTCATACTTCTCGAAAAGGTGAAGCCTGCATTATTCCATTCAATCACCAAGTTTCCATAGCATTTGTCATTTTATCAGTGGTATCTAATGTACTGAATATTGCATGGTAGACCAGTCCTTTATTTAGTATAGGAGCATGTTACATTGCCACAAGCCTGGAACCAGTGCAAAGAATTTGATCATTCCCTGCTTTACTTTGTGCGGTGGAGTCTATACGGGATTCACTTCATTCTGTTCCATCCAACCTGGGTGTAGTCTGGTTCCCTGTCTACTATATTCTATTATAACAAAGTGGAAGGGGCAGGTAATCCAGGCTAACCTAGGTGAACCTTGTTTAGACTGGTTTCTCATAAAGGTAGTTGAATGGTACTTTTCACATGTTAAATCTCAAAATTATCAGAATACAGAAAAATGCTAAAACCAGACTTAGTGGTACTCCCATTTTTAGTAAAACTGATCTGATTGTTTTATCTCTTTTGGAGGCTGTGGTGTGAACCTTGACCAAGTTGCAGGGGTATTAATCATATTCACACTAATAGCTGATTATTTCATAATTACCTTGATATGAAAAATCTGAAATTGGGTATTTTATTTTATTTATTTTTTTCTACCAAAGAAGAGTCAAAATTGTGATCTGATGTTAGAAATGTTAACACTGTTTCCAGACTTGTGGCAGTCGAGTAATGCCTAGTATGATACCTACATATATTAACCAGGGTGTTTAAGTATGTGTCGGTGTCCATTGCTTATGCATAACCAACCTGTAGGCTTTAGGGAATATAATTGAATAAACTGAGCAAAAAAAGGAAAATGTCTTTGTAAAAATTAATCTCAAGGTCTTTTGCAAAGTGCGAGATACTGTATAATTTGTCCAGTAGCTGAAGTGGCAGATTACTGTTGCTGTCAGTTAGAGGTCAAGGACAGACCTTTCCATTCATGTAATAGTTAAAACATTGCCTTGTTAACAACTATTTCCTATAGAGACATTATTTCATGTTCATGCTCCTTTATTTTATTAAGGAGTAGACATTAAATTAAATAGGTTATATTTCAGAGCCTTAGAGAAAGTTAGTGAGTCATTTTCTCACATAATTAAAATTTTTAATTCATAGTTAAAATTGTACAATTGTACACTGTTTAAAAATGAGATTTTGTCAGGAATTTACTATCTGTTTTGTCTGTTTAACTCAAAGCCGCAATCAAAGCACAATGGACTCCTATTTCAGAATGGGACAACTGTAAATAGTCTATTTGGTAGGCGAGTAAGTATCGGTTGCTGTCCTTTTGATATTAATGGCTCTGAGTTGTCATTGGCTACAATTTAGATCATGTAGAAGTACCGTAGATGATTCCCTTCTCTTCTAATTGCACGCCTGTCAGTATCGGTCGTGCAGTTTAATTTTGCTTTGTAAACATGCTACCCTTTCCTTTACTGTTATGAATTACCAATAATATTCCAATTTACAATTTACATATGATGTAACCATGATATATATCCATGTAATACCCACAATAAATAAAAAAGTTCATATTTTAAATTTAGTGTAAAATTGTGTTGAATTAAGTTCAATTCAAAGGATTCTAAACCCAAACATTTTCAAACACAACAAATTGATCATATAAATCAAATTAAGTTGGTTGTTTGATTTTTTTTTTTTTGAATGTCAAAGGAAAAAATAAAGAAATCAGTGGGGACTGTTATATTTCAAGGCAGTTTTTTTTTCATGAAAATAGATGAAAATTCCATATAATATGACATGTACATTGTCAAAGTGTTTTTTTTCCCCCTTCAGTTAAATGGGTTTAAGTTTGAAAGAAAATGAATACATGTAACAGCTTTTTAGTGCTAATGCAACTAATATATAATAATGGAATATTTTCTTGAATGAAGAAGTAACGCATCTATTCATGGTCAGCTGAAAATGAAAGGTGCACCTATATTCTTCAAAATTAACAAAATGTTAGCGACCTTTATATTTTCTGCTTTTTTTTTGTATCAGAAAAAAGAGGTGATAACACTAACAAAATTCTTATATGAGCCAAAATATATGAACTTAAAATTCATGCCCCATACTTGACTTTGCCCATCAATGCAGCCTTCCAGTATCAATTGAGTATTTAATATACTCGTTTTACCCATTTACGGCAGTCAGAACTTGTAAGGAGTTATTGCCCCTTACAGCAATAAAGGAATTTATGATATAAATTAACATCACAATCTTTTGTTCATAATATTATGATTATATATATGAATTTATTACACATTAACCAGTTAATTTAATTATTTGCATTAAAGATTAGCTTTGACACAAAGTGAACTATTGATACTTTAACCTTTTACCTCATTTAGACTCATTATGATGCATTGGCAAACATAGCAGACACAGATCAGCCAGCTCCTTCCAGGACCTGTTTGGTAGGGGTCTTCTCTGGCCGCTCATATATTGTGGAAGCTAAGATTCTACACAGACTGCACAGCAAGAAAAATCCATTGTTTTATATGCCATTTGAAGTTCAGTAAATCAATCCTCATCAAGTAATAAATTTGTACATGAATACTTATGAGGTAAAAGGTTAATTTTTCTAATATTTGCATTCTGTAGGTCATAGATGCTACTATTGAGTAGAATTTCTGTTATGATTTTATTAGAAATTTACCATAAAAATTGTTTTGTTTATTGATTCTTAGCAAATGTATTAACCCTTTCCCTCATAGAGGACACCATGAAAAGACCTATGTGAACAGCATAAAACCAGATCAGCCTGCGAGTCACTCGCAGGCTGATCAGGTTTTATGCTGTTCGCTGCTCCTCAGTGGTCTGGAAATGAGGATTTTGTAATTAAATTTGGTAAGGTTTAACTGTGGTTTTCTGCAGATCAGGCTTTATGTGATACCTATTGAGGGCGTCACAATGAGTCTATATGAGGGAAAGGGTTAATTTGCTGATTTAAAATTTTTATGGCTCCAAAAATAATCAAAATAACTGTTTGATCTCGTTTACAAAAACAACTTTAACCATATAATGCTCATTGAAGTTATTTGTTTACCTCTGAATACTGGTATATTAATTATGTCTTCCCCCATATTTATATGGGGGAGGCATATTGTTTTTGTCTGAGTTGTCTGTCTGTCTGTCAGTTTGTCTGTCTGTCCGTCCGTCTGTCACACTTTTTGTCCGAAGCATAACTCAGAAAGTATTAAAGCTATTAACTTTAAATTTCACAGGTCGATAGATCTCATGGAGGAGAAACTGTAACTCTGCACATCATATTTTTGGAGTTATTGCACTTTGTTAAATTTTATAATTATTTTTTGTCTGGAACGTAACTCAAATATTATAAAAGCTATTAACTTGAACTTCACAGGTGGATAGGCCTCATGATTGAAAAGTGTCATGCACAAGAACTATAACTCTGCATATATTTTTGGAGTTACTGCATTTTGTTCAATTTATTATTATTATTATTATTTTTTTTTTTGAAAGCATTACTCATGCACTATGAGACATATTACTTTGAAGCTTCATAGGTGGGTAGACATTATGGACAAGAATTGCAGTACACTAGAGCACAATCCATTTCCAATGTTTCTTTTGTGGAGTTTTTCTACTTTTTATACAATTTCGTGTCCTTAAGATAAGCCCAGTTTGACTCATGCTATTGAAATTAAATTTCATTTATGGAAAGAAATAGATGAGAAGAAGTGTCACACACAAGGTCCATAACTCTGTACAGAGCTTTAACAATATACATGCATTCAGTCCTTTAACTATTTGCATATGTCACTGTGTGCCTTAGTGTATATGTGTGTGTGAGGGGAAGGGGGTGGGGGGAGACATCATTTTTCTACGAAAACAAATCTCTAGATCAAATTGCATTTTATGATTTTTTCTTAAAGTTGAGAGGTATAGTTAGCTTAGAAAGAATTGTAATACGATGAAAAACAGTAATAGAAATAATACAGCATCATTCCTCCCGTTTTTCATACCTGGTCCTTCTCATATGGTGTTTCATGTGATAACATATAATGGCTTATTTTATGAACAGGGTTATTTTGAACTAACATTGTTATTAAAAGTCACTTTAGATTTGAATAAAAACCTTTTTTTTGATGTGAGTGGGATTTTACTAATAATGAAGAAGCAATTCCCATAAAACTGATTTTTTGATATTAATTTGTTGAACAGATTGTAGAAAAATGTCAATTTTGTTGTGTTGTTGGTATTGTTTATTTTGTGACATTTATTACTTAAGTTTTACTTCGTACATAATTATGAGTAGATATCAGTTTTTATTTGAGTTTTTTTGATAAAATTTTTATAATTTTCAGATTTTATTTTTGTAGCATATCTTACATTCTAGCTTGTCTTTTTTTTTTTATTTGTTTCTAATGTACCCATTATTTGTACATATTAAAATTAATTATGTTGAATACTATTTCATAGTTATAAGGTATTGTTTTGGCTTAATATCCATCTGTAGCATTAGAGAGGTCAGCTTGGAAACAGATTTTTTTTCTTGTGTTAGAATATATGTAGTGCTAAGTCAGTAGGCTAACCTGTGTTGTCTCCAAATTTTAAACAAATTCAAGGGGGGAACAATGCAGGTCCTTTACCATGTCATATACAAGAGAGGGTACAGAGATGACCTGCCCATACATCTAGGGTTGGTTTCCTCTCACAGTCATGACCATCTATTTAAAAAGATAGTACAAATTGCAAGCAGACTTTCCATAATCAGTGCAAGATGAATCTTTTGTTTAACCCTTTCCCTCAAAGAGGATACCATGAAAAGACCTATGCGAACAGCATAAAACCAGATCAGCCTGCGAGTAACTCGCAGGCTGATCAGGTTTTATGCTGTTCGCTGCTCCTCAGTGGTCTGGTAATGAGGATTTTACAATTAAATTTGGTAAGGTTTAAGTTTGGCTTTCTGCAGATCAGTCTTTATGTGGTACCTATTGAGTGCGTCAAAATGAGTCTATATGAGGGAAAGGGTTAATATGAAAGCATCATAAAAGATGGCAATGGTGTTACTTTATAAGGACAGGTCAGGTTTTATGATGTTTGCAACTCATTAAATTTTGTACTTGAACAATAAAGAGATACTAATTCTGAGAACTACTTTCAGTCTGATAGTTTAATGGAAATGTAAATAGAGTAATTGAGTGGCCAAGAGTTAGATATAGATGAATGTTGTGGTTGAGATTCTGCTGATGGTTTAATTATGAAACATTTAACCTGTTTTGCCAAGTTTGTCAGACATTCAGGTAAGTGGCATTTATGGTGTACTGAAACAGTCCCTGCAACCTGATTTAATGATCATAAAATGATTAAGAAAATGGCTATATTTTATTTCTTCAAAACTTTTATTTCTTCATGTCACAATGCCCAAAGACTTCTTCACAATGTACATGTTTACACCAATACACTTCATGAGTCCTCACTGTTCACAAGTTTGGAACATTCAGTAGTACTCCAAGTTAAACTTGTTACCATTCCTTCGTGTAAAAAGGTCAGATTTGAGTGTGTTTGGGG
>CM037780.1:57117536-57167536 GCA_021229015.1 Solen grandis
AACTGAGCAAAAAAAGGAAAATGTCTTTGTAAAAATTAATCTCAAGGTCTTTTGCAAAGTGCGAGATACTGTATAATTTGTCCAGTAGCTGAAGTGGCAGATTACTGTTGCTGTCAGTTAGAGGTCAAGGACAGACCTTTCCATTCATGTAATAGTTAAAACATTGCCTTGTTAACAACTATTTCCTATAGAGACATTATTTCATGTTCATGCTCCTTTATTTTATTAAGGAGTAGACATTAAATTAAATAGGTTATATTTCAGAGCCTTAGAGAAAGTTAGTGAGTCATTTTCTCACATAATTAAAAATTTTAATTCATAGTTAAAATTGTACAATTGTACACTGTTTAAAAATGAGATTTTGTCAGGAATTTACTATCTGTTTTGTCTGTTTAACTCAAAGCCGCAATCAAAGCACAATGGACTCCTATTTCAGAATGGGACAACTGTAAATAGTCTATTTGGTAGGCGAGTAAGTATCGGTTGCTGTCCTTTTGATATTAATGGCTCTGAGTTGTCATTGGCTACAATTTAGATCATGTAGAAGTACCGTAGATGATTCCCTTCTCTTCTAATTGCACGCCTGTCAGTATCGGTCGTGCTGTTTAATTTCGCTTTGTAAACATGCTACCCTTTCCTTTACTGTTATGAATTACCAATAATATTCCAATTTACAATTTACATATGATGTAACCATGATATATATCCATGTAATACCCACAATAAATAAAAAAGTTCATATTTTAAATTTAGTGTAAAATTGTGTTGAATTAAGTTCAATTCAAAGGATTCTAAACCCAAACATTTTCAAACACAACAAATTGATCATATAAATCAAATTAAGTTGGTTGTTTGATTTCTTTTTTTTGAATGTCAAAGGAAAAAATAAAGAAATCAGTGGGGACTGTTATATTTCAAGGCAGTTTTTTTTTTTCTCATGAAAATAGATGAAAATTCCATATAATATGACATGTACATTGTCATAGTGTTTTTTTTCCCCCTTCAGTTAAATGTGTTTAAGTTTGAAAGAAAATGAATACATGTAACAGCTTTTTAGTGCTAATGCAACTAATATATAATAATGGAATATTTTCTTGAATGAAGAAGTAACGCATCTATTCATGGTCAGCTGAAAATGAAAGGTGCACCTATATTCTTCAAAATTAACAAAATGTTAGCGACCTTTATATTTTCTGCTTTTTTTTTGTATCAGAAAAAAGAGGTGATAACACTAACAAAATTCTTATATGAGCCAAAATATATGAACTTAAAATTCATGCCCCATACTTGACTTTGCCCATCAATGCAGCCTTCCAGTATCAATTGAGTATTTAATATACTCGTTTTAACCATTTACGGCATTCAGAACTTGTAAAGAGTTATTGCCCCTTACAGCAATAAAGGAATTTATGATATAAATTAACATCACAATCTTTTGTTCATAATATTATGATTATATATATGAATTTGTTACACATTAACCTGTTAATTTAATTATTTGCATTAAAGATTAGCTTTGACACAAAGTGAACTATTGATACTTTAACCTTTTACCTCATTTAGACTCATTATGATGCATTGGCAAACATAGCAGACCCAGATCAGCCACCTCCTTCTAGGATCTGTTTGGTAGGGGTCTTCTCTGGCTGTTCATATATTGTGGAAGCTAAGATTCTACACAGACTGCACAGCAAGAAAAATCCATTGTTTTATATGCCATTTGAAGTTCAGTAAATTAATCCTCATCAAGTAATAAATTTGTACATGAATACTTATGAGGTAAAAGGTTAATTTTTCTAATATTTGCATTCTGTAGGTCATAGATGCTACTATTGAGTAGATTTTCTGTTATGATTTTATTAGAAATTTACCAAAAAAATGGTTTTGTTCATTGATTCTTAGTACTTTAACCCTTTCCCTCATAGAGGACACAATGAAAAGACCTATGCGAACAGCATAAAACCAGATCAGCCTGCAAGTAACTCGCAGGCTGATCAGATTTTATGCTGTTCGCTGCTCCTCAGTGGTCTGGAAATGAGGATTTTGTAATTAAATTTGGTAAGGTTTAACTGTGGTTTTCTGCAGATCAGGCTTTATGTGATACCTATTGAGGGCGTCAAAATGAGTCTATAATTATGAGGGAAAGGGTTAATTTGCTGATTTTAAATTTTTGAGGCTCCAAAAATAATCAAAATAGCTGTTTGATCTCATTTACAAAAACAACTTTAACCATATAAGCTCACTGAAATTATTTGTTTACCTCTGAATACTGGTATATTAATTATGTCTCCCCCCATATATATATATGGGGGAGACATATTGTTTTTGTCTGAGTTGTCTGTCTGTCAGTCTGTCTGTCTGTCTGTCCGTCTGTCTGTCACACTTTTTGTCCAAAACATAACTCAGAAAGTATTAAAGCTATTCACTTGAAATTTCACAGGTCGATAGATCTCATAGAGGAGAAAAGCAGTGCAAAGAACTGTAACTCTGCACATCATATTTTTGGAGTTATTGCACTTTGTTAAATTTTAGAATTATTTTTTGTCTGGAACGTAACTCAAATATTATAAAAGCTATTAACTTAAAACTTCACAGGTGGATAGGCCTCATGATTGAAAAGTGTCATGCACAAGAACTTTAACTCTGCACATCATATTTTTGGAGTTATTGCCCTTTGTTAAATTTCATACTAATTTTTTGTCAAGAGCATTTCTTGCGAACTATGAGACATATAACCTTGAAACTAAATACATGGATAGGTCACATGGAGGAGAAGTGCATTACACAAGAACCATAACTCTGCATATGATATTTTTGGAGTTACTGCATTTTGTTCAATTTATTATTTTTTTTTTTTTTTTTTGAAAGCATTACTCATGCACTATGAGACATATAACCATGAAACTTCCTAGGTGAATAGACCTCACAAAGAATTAAAACCTTACTGCAAATCAATTTTTGGATTATTGCCTTTTTAATTGCAATTAAGTTTTGTCTGGAACATAACTCATGCACTATGAGACATAGACTTGAAGCTTCATAGGTGGGTAGACATTATGGACAAGAATTGCAGTACACTAGAGCACAATCCATTTCCAATGTTTTTGTTGGAGTTTTTCTACTTTTATACAATTTCGTGTCCTTAAGATAACCAGTTTGACTCAAGCTATTGAAATTAAATTTCATTTATGGAAAGAAATTAATGAGAGAAATTGTCATGCACAAGGTTTATAACCCTGGCCTCAGTATTTTTGGAGTTATTCCCCCTTTTCACAATTTCTTGACCGCAAAATAAATCTATACTTATGATTCAGTTATGGAAAGAAATAGATGAGAGGAAGTGTCACACACAAGGTCCATAACTCTGTACAGAGCTTTAACAATATACATGCATTCAGTCCTTTAACTATTTGCATATGTCACTGTGTGCCTTAGTGTATATGTGTGTGTGAGGGGAAGGGGGTGGGGGGAGACATCATTTTTCTACGAAAACAAATCTCTAGATCAAATTGCATTTTATGATTTTTTCTTAAAGTTGAGAGGTATAGTTAGCTTAGAAAGAATTGTAATACGATGAAAAACAGTAATAGAAATAATACAGCATCATTCCTCCCGTATTTCATACCTGGTCCTTCTCATATGGTGTTTCATGTGATAACATATAATGGCTTATTTTATGAACAGGGTTATTTTGAACTAACATTGTTATTAAAAGTCACTTTAGATTTGAATAAAAACCTTTTTTTACCCATTTTTCTCTCATAAATACTTTGATGTGAGTGGGATTTTACTAATAATGAAGAAGCAATTCCCATAAAACTGATTTTTTGATATTAATTTGTTGAACAGATTGTAGAAAAATGTCAATTTTGTTGTGTTGTTGGTATTGTTTATTTTGTGACATTTATTACTTAAGTTTTACTTCGTACATAATTATGAGTAGATATCAGTTTTATTTGACTGTTTTATTTGACTACCAAACTAGAATCAATTTATGACTTGAAGTGCAGTGATGATTATAATCAATATAATTTTCAGATTTTATTTTTGTAGCATATCTTACATTCTAGCTTGTCTTCAAATAATCATGCAATTTGTTCAAACATTTTTTTTTTATTTGTTTCTAATGTACCCATTATTTGTACATATTAAAATTAATTATGTTGAATACTATTTCATAGTTATAAGGTATTGTTTTGGCTTAAAATTCCATCTGTAGCATTAGAGAGGTCAGCTTGGAAACAGATTTTTTTCTTGTGTTAGAATATATGTAGTGCTAAGTCAGTAGGCTAACCTGTGTTGTCTCCAAATTTTAAACAAATTCAAGGGGGGAACAATGCAGGTCCTTTACCATGTCATATACAAGAGAGGGAACAGAGATGACCTGCCCATACATCTAGGGTTGGTTTCCTCTCACAGTCATGACCATCTATTTAAAAAGATAGTACAAATTGCAAGCAGACTTTCCATAATCAGTGCAAGATGAATCTTTTTTTTAACCCTTTCCCTCAAAGAGGATACCATGAAAAGACCTATGCGAACAGCATAAAACCAGATCAGCCTGCGAGTAACTCGCAGGCTGATCAGGTTTTATGCTGTTCGCTGCTCCTCAGTGGTCTGGTAATGAGGATTTTACAATTAAATTTGGTAAGGTTTAACTGTGGCTTTCTGCAGATCAGTCTTTATGTGGTACCTATTGAGTGCGTCAAAATGAGTCTATATGAGGGAAAGGGTTAATATGAAAGCATCATAAAAGATGGCAATGGAGTTACTTTATAAGGACAGGTCAGGTTTTATGATGTTTGCAACTCATTAAATTTTGTACTTGAACAATAAAGAGATACTAATTCTGAGAACTACTTTCAGTCTGATAGTTTAATGGAAATGTAAGTAGAGTAATTGAGTGGCCAAGAGTTAGATACATATAGATGAATGTTGTGGTTGAGATTCTGCTGATGGTTTAATTATGAAACATTTAACCTGTCTTACCAAGTTTGTCAGACATTCAGGTAAGTGGCATTTATGGTGTACTGAAACAGTCCCTGCAACCTGATTTAATGATCATAAAATGATTAAGAAAATGGCTATATTTTTTTCTTCAAAACTTTTATTTCTTCATGTCACAGTGCCCAAAGACTACTTCACAATGTACATGTACACACCAATACACTTCATGAGTCCTCACAGTTCACAAGTTTGGAACATTCAGTAGTACTCCAAGTTAAACTTGTTACCATTCCTTCATGTAAAAAGGTCAGATTTGAGTGTGTTTGGGGTGGATGAGGTCTATAGATAATGATTTTTTTCCTTTTTGAAATGTATTTGATTCATCAACTTGGACAATTTTATCAGTTTCACTCCTGCATGAAACAAGCACAGATTACTTTTTATCACAAGTTTTCAAAGACAATTTTTTTACACATTCAACTCAATTGCATGATAAAGTTTGGATTTATGTGTGTATAGAAAAAAAAAGACATTCCTTGAGTGGTTTCTTGTTTCCCCATTTGGTCCTATGATTATAAAATTACATTGAAACATGATTTGTATTCATTCAGATCCAGGTCAATTATGTACCTTTCCAATGTTAACATATATATATTCAAATTAGATTACCAGGTTATCCAATAGTTTCACTGGAATATCATGTGATCAGTGGTTGATCTGGATTACATGATAAGAATACAGTTTGTTTGTGGCTCAGTTTGTGTGTAGTTGACCTAGTAATAAATGGGGAAAAAAAAATCCCTCATCGGTAGTAAAAGGTGGAATTTTTTCTCTCTCTGCAATTACTTAAATGGCAAATTGCTCTTCTTTCTTAAAAAATAATACTCTAGGATTTTAAAATAAAAAAATGATTTTTTTTAATTTTTTTTATTTAGGTATTTCTCTTTTTCATTAGAATATTTACTTGTAAAGGATCCTGTAGGGCCTGCTTGATTCACAAGAGATGATGTTTACAAACAGCTTGTAGTAGTTTTATAAAGAGGGTAGTCAAGCATTGAAAGCATTGTTGTTGCAAATATGCCCTTCTGTACCTTGTATTGTAAGTCATGACCCAGTAAAACTGAGAATGCCAATACCCTTTATCTCATGAATATTCATGAACAAATTTATGACTTGATGAAGATGATTCACTGAACTTTAAATGGTGTATGAAGCAATGGACTTTTCTTTGCCATGCAGACTGTGTAGAATTCAAGCTGCACCTTTGTATGAGCAAATGGAGGAGATCCTAATCAGAGAGCTCCAGGAACTGTCTGATCGGGGTCTTCTCTCTATGCCAAGGCATCAAAATATGTCTAAAATGAGGTAAAGGGTTCATGAGTGACAAGTTAATTTTATAAAAATTACTACAAAAACTGTATGTCAGGAGTTCAACGTTATATATACATGTGGGTGTATGTTTTTTATATTATTTCAGCTATGAACTAACTGTAACTCTGCCACAATTTATTATTTGAAAGTTGTTAATTTCATGCATACCGGTAATTATGTTCATTATAACAATTGTCTCTTATTCTGGAGGAACTATTGGATCTATAAAGAATGTTGATCTAAGTTATAGTTTTGTGGAAGCTTGTTGTAACAGATTGGTGAAAGGCCATACCTTTTAAAACTGAAAGTTATCTTAATTTTGTCTCATTTGTTTTGAAGGATAAGACAGGCAGCATTTCCTCCTTGGCTTCCATTGATGATTCTTCAGAGATAGAGAAGTTGAAACGTCGCCTGGAGGACATGGAATTAGAGAACAAAATGCTACAGAAACAAGTAAGGCCCCTAGTCCAAGATGTCAGGATAATCCAGTTTTGTAAGGGAGTGATCCATAGTAATTAATGTGGATTTGCTGCTTGATTCTGTGATTCTTAAGTAAAACTGTCACAAAGAACTTGTTGATCCTGATGGTAGGACACAACCAAGAGATCATGATTGTATATTTAGTTCCATGTAAAATTATTGAGCTTGTTTTGGAACTAGGAATATATGTATATCACGGACTAGGCATGTATACGGATAAATACATCTCAGACTTCCATCTTGGTTGTAGGTTTAATTCCCAGCTGTGACATAAAAAAAGTCTTAAAGTAAAAAATGGTACTGGTATATCTCCTTTGCTTAGTGCTTCTCATATAAGGATAGTTCCAGGACTGGTTGGCATGGTGTCAGGAAAATGTGACTGGGCGTGGTAACATGTCACATGTCTACGGGGTGATACTGCAGTGTGGCAGCATTGTCTCAAGAGGACTGAAATACTGTAGGCAGGACATTAAACCAAACAAACAAACAAGCACATGTCATTGATCTTGACCTTTATGAATCTTATTATCGGATATTATCTGCTTAAATTAATGATTATGACAAAAGTTGAATATTTTCTTAAAAATTAATGTTTTAAGTAAATTATGTAAATAATTAAATAGGTATGAAATTAATGAGTAATTTGTATTAATGTGTATGCATGATTTAACAGAATAAAAGATGTGCAGTTCAGGTGGTTTAAATTGCAAATTGTAAATACTAACAATTTCTGTGAAATTTGCAAACATACACCTATGTATTTTTTAGCTCATGGTGAGCTTTTGTGATCGCCTTTTGTCCGTCTGTGCGTCCGTACTCAACAATTTCTTTAAAAAACATCTCCTTCTAAACTACTCACTGGATTTTGATAAAACTTCACAGGAATGCTCATTATGGGGCTCTTTACCAAAGTTGTTAAAATTATTTTGATTGGTCAAAAATCTAGGTCACAGGAGCTAAAAATAGATTTTACAAAAAAGGAAAATTTTAAAAATCTTCTTCTCCGAAATCACAAGGCCTAGCTTTTTGATTTTTGGTATGTAGCATGATCTTATGACTCTCTACCAAGATTGTTCAAATTATGACCCTGGGGTCAAAATTGACCCCGCCTCAGGAGTCACATGATTTAACATAGGCTAAACGGATCGTAATTATCTTCCAAGGCCTTTTAATTTTGGAGCTGGTTTCTCCCAATTTGTTCAAATCATGGCCCTGGGGTCAAATTTGGCCCCACAAGGGGTCCCTGATTTTACATAGGAAAAAAAAAAAAAATTTTTTTAAAATGGGGTTTTTTGGTGAAAATTGGACCCGCCCCAGGGATCACTTGATTTTACATAAGACTTATTTTGGAAAAAAAAACTAAAAAAATCATCTTCTCAAAAACCACAAGGTCTGGAGTTTAGATATTTGGTATGTAACATGGGCTAATAGACCTCTACCAAGTTTGTTCAAATCATGACCCTGGGGTCAAAATTGGCTCTGCCCCAGGAGTCACTTGATTTTACATAGCCTAATGATACCAGGTGAGCGATCCAGGGCCATCATGGCCCTCTTGTTATTTATGAGCACTGTACAGATATAAATGTTTAAATGTTCAATTAAAACAGCTTGTTCACAGACGATCATTTGACTAAGATTTGATTTTTAACTGTATGTGTGTGTGTTTATCAATACCCCATCTACAGACCCATGGTCACCCAATGCAACCATCCGTGTTTGTAAAAAAAATATGTGGTTTCACATGCAATACCAGATGGTATTGAGACTATATTTAGACTGATAAAACCTGTATTTCATTCATTTTTCCCGCATGCGCAAAACTGCATAGAATGAACTTGCAAAATCGCTGCCCTGAACAGGTAAAGATGCCATGTTGCAGAATGTGCCCTTTGGGGATATGGTATTTTAAATAAAACCAATTTCATCAAAGTTGCGTTTAGGAAAAAAGCATTTTCTTTTGCACTGTGACCTACACTTTTCGTTTGTTAGGAAATAGACTTCACCAAAATTAATGAGGGAGAGTAGAAAAAATATTTTTTTTAATTTCTACAGATCATCTGTGAACAAGCTGCTTTAACAAGGTTCATACATCAATATCAGCTTATTGTAAATATACTTTTTTTTATTTATATATATTCAACAAAGTCATTTTATGAATGATAGCAGAGCATGAATATATGATATACATGTATGAATAAGAAAGTAAGGAAACAGTTAAATAAGTACTGGATTGGATTTAAGAAGACAACTATGTTTCTGAAAATAAAGACAAATTTAAATATCAGAAAGAAACGTTTAATTGAATTTAATTATCATTTCCACAGATTCAGGACAACAATGTGTTCCCAGAGGATCAGCAAGAGAACATGATGGTATTGGAACAAGAGAATTCCCACCTGCACTCAGAAGTGAAACAGTTGAAGACTGAGATCAACTTGATGAAACTTTCGAAAGACAGCAACAAACCTATTAGTCTTCTGAATGGTGATGTG
The DNA here is from genome assembly GCA_021229015.1 of Solen grandis. Taxonomy (NCBI): domain Eukaryota; kingdom Metazoa; phylum Mollusca; class Bivalvia; order Adapedonta; family Solenidae; genus Solen; species Solen grandis. The sequence goes on from CM037780.1 coordinate 57,126,827, forward strand.
AATCAAAGAACTGAGGGATTTGTGGAGAATGGAGATAGTGCAATGGTAGACAAAGAAAAGTTTTTGAATATGGAAGCCCCACCTGCCAATGAAAGTCGTACAGGATTAAGTGAAGTTAAAAAAGAAAATGATGCCTTGAGAACTGAAAACACTCTTTTGACTGAAGAGCTAGAGTCATTAAGAGATACTTATAATAAACTTGTGATTGCTGGGGACAATCTTCAAGATATGTATGACCAGTTGGTCATTGAGAAAGAACAGGTTCACGAAGATCTTGAAAATGCTATTAAAGCAAAACAAGAGCTTGCTAAAGAGAATGAGTATTTGTTGTCGGATGGTAATGCCATGCATGATGATATTGAGAGACTAGTTCAGGAAGTTGAGAAACTTCATACGAAAAATGAGAACCTTCAGAAAGAGAAAGAAGAAGTCGAGCATAAACTGAGTGTCTTAGATAAAGGTGGTAAGGCTAGTGATTTCGCAAGGATATCAGAAGAAAGGGATAAGCTGCAAAATAGAGTGATTGAGCTGGAGAAATTATCATCAGAATTGAAGGAAAACCATGACATAGTTTTAGAGGAAATTCAGAGTTTGCAAAACACGTTACAAAGACTTGAGTTTGAGAGAGATCAGATTCAGCAAGAATTTGACTCTCTTCAAGATGAGTTTGAAAATGTGCAGGGGTCCCACGAAGGATTGCAGCAGGATTATACGCAACTTGAACAGGACTTTTCAGATTTGCTTTCAGACAAGGAAAAACTTGAGCAAGAGTTTTTGGAAGTCCAAACAGCAAATGTAAATGTTGAACAACATAACCCAGCGCTAGTGGCAGAACGTGATCAGCTACAGCAGGACAATAGTGTTCTATCAATGGAAAAAGAGCAGCTTGAATTGACAATTAATGAGTTGTCTAAATCAAATGCACTCTTACAGGAAGAGCTTTCAGCTTTAAAACAGGCTTTATCATTAAATGGTGAAAAGGAACAAGCTGGTGAAGTGGCTAGTGCAAGTTCTAATGAAACAAAACAGTCTGAAAGTCCAAGCCCGAAGGAAAGTCAAGACAAAGTATCTATTGATGCTGTAGTTGAAAAGGACCGCAGGATACGTTCTTTACAGATTCAGATTTCTCGTCTGCAGCAGCAACTTGCTGTAGGTTTTTAGCTTCATTTTCATTTATCATCTCCTTGGTTATGACCATTACATAGCGTGTAGTTGGGAACAGGGTATCGACATGTAGGTGAAACCGCTCAAGGTCAAAGGGGCATTACAAGCTACATGGGGAAGTGCAATGCAGTGGTGGTTGGGAATTTGTGTCTGTTTGTTTATAAGTTTGCCTGACCTTTATATTTTGCAGACGACAGTCTAACGCTGTTGAGAGGATCTGTTAAGGTACAATGTGCGATTGTTTACTGTGTATGTGAAGGCTTTAGTTGCACGCCGGCCATTCCTGCCAAATCTAGAGGGTGTGAAATTTAGGCAAACATAGTTGATTTCGTCATTGGGATAATAGACTCAGCCAATCCTTTACTTCATTGAATCTCGTTTTATGCATTTGATCTGCAGTGAAAAACCTGATCAGACTGAAAGAATTTCTCCATGTGATCAATCATGACTCTTGTTTCTGCACAGTTTTATACAGGTTCATTGTTTTCTATTTATCTCAAAGCTTCTTGATGCCTCAGTCAGTAAAAACCTGGAATTCTTTCAGGATGGGTGATCTGGCTCTTTATAAAGATTTTTTTTTTTTTGGTTTACCTGAAGTAAAGGTTTGGCATGGAGAATTAGATTCTTTAAAGACAGTATTTGGCCTGTTGAATAGCATTTGCTAATGCCGCCATTTCATAAAACAGGTGGCTTAAATTTAAAGTAAAAGTCACTTATTTTGATTTGATGGTGATATAGAAATGCTGTAATTCACTGACTTCTAACAATTCATTAAAATCACAAAGAGTTTTAATTTTATGAATTAGAAAATGTTAGAATAATTGCTTCTTACTTGATGAAATCAAAACATGACAAAATATGTTTTCTTGAAGTTTCTGGAGTAACATTACTTATTATACAGACAAGGGTCTAGTGCAATTATGTTTGCCTTGTATTGAAAATTTTGGCTCGTAATTCTGATGGCTGTATTGTATGATCTGACTTGGAAGCAAAGCATGGAGCATAATTCAGATTGATCTGATTGATTTAAAAGCAAAGCATGGAGCATAATTCAGATTGATCTGATTGATTTAAAAGCAAAGTATGGAGCATAATTCAGATTGATCTGATTGATTTAAAAGCAAAGTATGGAGCATAATTCAAATCAGCTGCTTGATCGCCTCTTGTCTTTCTAGAGCAGGCTCGTGAAACTGTTATGTTACTGATCATTGTTTGTATATTTCAAAATTTCCCTAACCATTTTTCATGCTTCATTTCTTAAATGGACCTGTCCTTTCTCCATTTTTGACTTTACCATTAATTTTTCATGGGAGTGTTTGCTGAAAATGTATTGACTGATAACAAACATTGAAGACAATGATCAGACTGCACAGATGTTCAGGCTTATCTTGGTCTGCACTGGTTGCAAAGGCAGTCACATGTGTAAGAGTTAAAAAGATTTAGTATATTAAGCTTGTGTTAATTTTTAACTTTATTTATCATCAGTATTCAAATTTTCTTTGAATTGAAGATAAAACTTTCTGGATGATACTTCATGCTGAAGACAATTTTCTCTAAATTAATAATATTTGCCATCAACATGAATTTTCAAACTACGTGTTGGCCAAACAGTGCTGCTAGTCTGTGAAGATATGTATACATTGACTCAGAGATCCCCTTTCCTTAGAATGTTTTGTGTTCTTGACCTTTATGTGTAAAAGGAAAATTACTATTCATTCTTAACTTTTTACAGGCTGAAAGTTCTCTTTCTTGTCTTTCTTTCATATATATACCAGAGCAAAATTGGGGATATTTAATTATTCCTTTTTCACTTCAGTTCTTTCTTCCTTCCATACTATCATTCTTATTTCTTTCACTCAGTATTTGCTCAGGTAAGAACAATGGTGATATACCAACTTGTATAAAACAATTTGATAGTTTTCCATTCCTAGTATTTTAAGTTATAAAATGATTCTAAGTTTTTAAGCATAAAACCATTCCATTCCAAGTATTTTAAGTATAAAACCATTCCATTCCTAGTATTTAAAGTATAAAACCATTCCATTCCAAGTTTTTAAGCATAAAACCATTCCATTCCAAGTATTTTAAGTATAAAACCATTCCATTCCTAGTATTTTAAGCATAAAACCATTCCATTCCAAGTATTTTAAGCATAAAACCATTCCATTCCTAGTATTTAAAGTATAAAACCATTCCATTCCAAGTTTTTAAGCATAAAACCATTCCATTCCTAGTATTTTAAGTATAAAACCATTCCATTCCTAGTATTTAAAGTATAAAACCATTCCATTCCTAGTATTTTAAGTATAAAACCATTCCATTCCTAGTTTTTAAAGTATAAAACCATTCCATTCCTAGTATTTAAAGTATAAAACCATTCCATTCCTAGTATTTTAAGTATAAAACCATTCCATTCCAAGTATTTTAAGTATAAAACCATTCCATTCCTAGTATTTTAAGTATAAAACCATTCCATTCCTAGTATTTTAAGTATAAAACCATTCCATTCCAAGTATTTTAAGTATAAAATCATTCCTAGTGTTTCAAGTATAAAACAAAGGATTTTAAGACTGAAAAAAAATAAAAGTTACAGTCTGTCTATGATAGTCCTCAGTGACAGGCATTCTGTAATAAGTTATTAGACAAGTGAAAAATCTATACATGAAGGGCATCATTGTCCTGTGGTAAAGGTCACTGACTATGGAGGTGAAGGTTGCAGGTTAGATTCATGTTAGGGGTGAGAATGTTAAGACACAAAGTACTGGTCCAACCATGAATAAGTTGTAAAACACATAAAAATAGATTAAATACAAAAAAGTGCAATACTTGTAAATAAAATCTTGAGATGCATGTATGGTTTCATGTAATCTTGTATTGTAGTACACAGTCATTTATTACCTTTCTGCACTAGAAGTTTTCCTAGCAAAAATTGTTTATATTTAATATAATGCAGAATTGTCATTATACAGTTGAACCTGTATTAGCAGCCACCTGTACTAAGCTTAAGACAGGTTTGACTGATTAATCCCTTGTCCATTAATTACATTAATTAAAAGAAGAAAATCAATTAGAGCAAATTTGTTTGTGTGTGTGTGAATATGAATTTGTTTTTGTAAATATGAAAGATTGGCAGAGTTGGCAAGCTTGTTTCCTGTCCCAATTTGGGGTGGTTGTTGCACTTAGGGCATTCTCTGTCCAGGAGGTCAATCACTGACAATGGTCCTGAATGCAGATCCCAGTCAAAGTCAGTGTTTGTGTTACAAAATTGTCATGTTAGATTGACTAAATATTAGCCTGTGTGTGTGTGTTTGTCTGTAGAAGTCATAGTTTGGTAGGAAAGATGGCAATTTGTGGTAGTGGTGCTGAAATTTTCAAGGACATTCTTTGGTACCAGGGCATTAAAATGGTGAAATTGTTACCCAGTTATTCATTGGTTTTATATGGAATAACATTTATTACTGAGTAAAATTACAATATTTTCTTCAAGAAAAAATACAATATTTTCTTCAAGAAAAAATACAATTTTTTTTTCCCTTCGCAACTTCCACAATGTTTTTTAAGGTAATAAATGTGGTGCATTTATTTATCTACAAATGAGTCACAATTTATTTTAATTTGACTGATATTAGAAACTTTTATTTTTTTCTCTATTGATTTGCTGGGTTCAGAAAAGTATCAGTATATGATTTCTCTGTGTTGTGATTGTAGATAAACAAGTGCTGCTGAGTGAGGGTTGACCAGGTCTAGTGGTTTGTGTGTGTGTACAGTGACACAATGTGATGATAGACACTATAAGTTGCACTTTTCCATGTAGTTGGGATGACAAATTCAGGAGGGGGGCTGATATGGGGTACACCTGTGTCAAATATTTAGATAAAAGTGGATGAAGTTTAGAGAGTACATGTAATTTTGAGTTGGAAACGGATATTTTATAATGATTTATAATCATTGTTTTCTAGTTTTGCTAGAGCTGGGATTTTTAAGTTCTGTGCAAAATCAGTCAGAGATATTGCCCTTTTGTTGGTAATTAAAGGGGGCTGGGCAATTTTGAAATTAAGATACTCAGATGATGTATTGGATATTTAAAAAAGTTGCTACATTGAATGGCATTCTAATTATGATATTTTTTCTAATGTTACTGGTCAATTTAAAGTTCTTCAAGTTTCATCAGAAGATAGAAATAGTTCCAGTCAGATCACTATTTAAAATATAGAAGAATGAGTTGAGAAGTGTTAAGCTTAAAGTTAAAAAGTGAAATGATTTTATTTGTACCTATTTTGGTATAAAATGAACAGGTCTGATAAGCCTCTTTGGTGTATATTTGCAGGAGTCTGACAGACATTACCGTGATGTCATCAGTACATACAGGACCCATCTACTGAGTGCAGTACAGGTATGGCATTTAATTTCTGTAACAGATTCCACGGTGCCTTGGTAGTGCTCATGATGATAGATCTAAAGGTTTTCAGTTCAAAATCTGCATGGAGTGAACATTTTTTAAAGATCTTTCCATATTACTGGACCAAACAAGGCTTTATCAAAAAGAATCAAAATAAGTTGTAAAATCTTTTTTTCTGATTGTTTATTATTGTATAAAAGAAGCCAGGTACTGGTTAAACAGCTGTGTGTATGGTATAATGAAAGTCCGCCTTTCATAACATGTCTGGTGCTGGTTAATTGCTACTGAGTTTTTAATTGATTTTTTTTTTAAATTATCATTTTTCTTTTAAATTATCACTAGATTTTTTTAGGAAATATTTATCTAAATGAAAAATGTTATTCATCTAATTATGCATATTGTCTACATAATTATCATTTTTATCCATTATTTTAAATGTAGGTCCAATATGGATTTTCATCATTCTTTGTCACAAACATAAAATTTAGGCCTATGATTCTCATCATTATACTGATTTTTAAAAAAAAAGGTTTTAATTTAAATATGGATTTCAGTCAGTCGACTGATTTATATTTGTCCAAAATCATGGATTTTTGTCCATTACTTTGAATGCAAATTAAAGGTATATGTACATGTATATGGATTTTCTTTAACTTACTAATAATTATTTCTAGTAGGAACCATTTTGATTTTTTATTATTTTATAAACACATAGTGAAAGAAATAAAAGTGTTTTCTTATGCATGTATTTCAGGGCCATATGGACCCGGACGTGAAGCAAGCCCTCTACAGCATTATAGAACTGAGAAGTATGGAGCAGTTCTGCTAGATGTGTAACCCCATCACATAGACGACAGAGGTGTGGCCACTCTTCAAGAAACATTCCACAAAATCATTAGGAACTTCCATGGTCATTTTAGCTGGACAATATTTGGGTAGTTAAACATGCTTTGGGTTCAGAGCACTGTCTAACATCTAGCCTGAGATGAAGCCATGAACAATCAGGGTGTGTTTATAGCATGTGTTCGTTACTAGGGGTCAAGATTCAGGACACCCCTGCTGTGTTTTCAAAAGTGAAATCATATTTGGAAGATGGAACTACTGCAGTAAAACAATTATTCATTGATGATAATATCCATTTTTGATGCTTCGTTGTATTTAAAAAGTTACATAAAGTACTGAAAGAGGATACATGTAAACTACTGGTGGTAAAAGAAAGTTTTGTAGAAACTAGAAACACCAAAACAGAATGGCAGCTGACATGAAGAGTTACCCAAACTTCAGATATAAAGTGAACCCATATCCACTGGAGACACCATGCACATGTCACTGGAACATGACTTAAGCAGCTTATGTATCTGGTATAAAACCAGATCACTTTGTACTTGTAGGTTGATCAGGTTTTAAACTGTCACCTTATCACTAGTGTTGTGGCAGACAGCGATTTACTATGTAAAACCTGTTGCAGTCTTAAAATTGTTTTCAATATGACCTGTGTTCAGATACTGATAACAGTTGCTATTGTTAGTAGTTGCATCCCTGTTTTATTGTAGTGTATTGAATGCAAGCAGGGAACCAACTCCCTAACAGTTTCGAGCCTTATCCTTGACTGAACACAAGGCAACAGTCTCTAGTATACCATGGTGTTTAATGGCCACTTTGGAGGTCAGAAGGGAGCCTGGTAAACCTGATCAGATTGAACAGTATCTCTCTCAGCCTGACCTAGCCTCTCCAAGGTGTACCAGTGTGTATTGTACCGATAGTGTTACAGAGTGGTAAATGATTGAAAGAAACATTACAATTTTGCTCGGTTATCAGCAAAATGAAACTTAATGTGTTCCGTATTAACTAGAAAATATATTGCAAGATTGTCTTACTTTTCTGTGTTTTTTGTGTTTATGGACATGTACATACCATACTGGACCTTTCCTTTTTTGCAGTGAATAATTAAGCCGAACCTTCACTCATTTTTAAGTAATTATTTTTCTTTGTACGGCCATGTCAGCTGCTAGCAAACATCACAAACCGAACCATGTGTTCTATTGATTAAGCTAGGTCAACTATTGATCACATGGTATCCCAGTGTTGTTGGATAAGTCGATAACTTCATTTAAATATATCTGTAGATACTGGAAAGGTCCCTTACATGTTGCATGCATGTTTTTGGCCTAGGTCAATACTGTTTGCTTTTTATATCCTTTGAGTTAAAGCAGATGTTTTACTTTCCAATATTTTGACATATCATTAAGTTCACATATCAATATATTTTTAATACCAGGACATTTATGAATCAGTGTATGGATATATACATTAACAGACATGCTTTTATCATGGGACAAAAGTACATGTTCTAATGTTGATACTCTACTTCTTTTTTCACTACCAACCTTCTACTGAGTCAGTATTTGGTTTAATTAATTTGCTTGTGATTTTCCAGGGGAGGTCCATGTCTAATCCTTTACCTCATGAATATTCATGTACAAGTTTATGACTTTATGAATACTAATTAACTAAATTCAAAACGTTATAATTATGAAGTCATGGATTCTTTTTTGCCACATGGACTGTAAAAACTGAGCCACAATATTGTATAAGCAAACAGAAGGAGACCCTGATCAGACAGCTCATATAGGAGCTATCTGATCAGGGTCTGCTCAGTGTGTCAAAATGAGTCAAACTAAAAGGGTTTAACTGTAGTCTTTGACTGTTTAATGTGATTACCATGACAGAGTAGGACGCCTTTGATATTGAGGCATTCCTAGGTTAGTGAATTTGTTTTTTTTTTGTCGTGTTTTCTTTATGCCATGATAAGTGACCATCAGCTATCATTTCCTATTGTTCTAGAAATCAAAGTTTTTATTTTTTTACCATATGAGAGCAGGGTCAGACATGTCAGGTAGATGTCTTTAAGTTTGCTTTTTAATGAATTGTTTTGTTTACTAGTAAAATCAGACATATTTTAACCTCTCCTCAAATGATTTAAAGACTTTTGTATGTTGTATAGTAGTCCTACACATATACAGTATTCTATGTCTTGCCACTCATTATATCACTCATGAGGAAGACTTCTACTTTTCCAGCCCCAATAAACTGCACTATTTACCACCAGGTGTTTTCCAAGGTCACCCGCTACCAAGAAAATGACCTTTGTGATCAGTGTAAAACCAGGCCAACTTGTTAGATAACTTTCAGGCTGATCAGCTTTTATACTGTTTACTAAACTTGCCAAAGATGAAAATTCAGCATCATATTGTTTTCATTCTGATCTGGTTTTGTCATCGTTTAATGTGGTCTAAAATGGATGGTAAAGGGCCATACTTAATTTTCAAGGGCACTTGCCAACTTAGTCCACATTTTCCTTTTAAAATTTTGAAGGGAGAAAACAAGTCTTCCTTAAGGACTGGTAAAGTAGAAACTATTCCTTTCATCAGGTATGATAGCTAGGTTACATGATTGTTCTTCTATGCACTTCATATATTAAGATCTTTATTTATTTAGAGCCTTTTAATAGACACTTGCCTAAATTAACATGAGAAAGCTTGAATGTGATTTTTAATATGGTTTTACTGTGGTATGATTTAAGATTTCTTTCTTTGATAACTTTGGGTCTTCTTTTAATCTAGTAAGACCATTAATTTTACTTTAGATCAGTTATATTATGAACTTATTTTAGTTTGTTTAAAATTTGTTTTAATAAAATTTGTTTTAATCAATCAAATGCTCATTTGATACAAAGCCATCTAATTAAGCTAGACATGCAGGAAATGGAATGTTGCTTATCAGATACTGTTGCATGGCACCAAACACCAAATACTGATAGAAAATGATATTAACGTATATAACTAGATTTTTAATACATAACTCCACGATAACTGGCTAACTTGACCAGACATATTTAGTGAAGTGATGTTATTAAATGTTTATACTGGTAATAATTTTGTAATAATGTATGATGTTCAATGCATTCCGTCTAGCACTGAGCTATTTTGAATTTCAAAAGTTTTTTAAAAATTAACTAAATTTTTCAGCTTTTGAAATGTCCCCTCAAAAGAAATACCTCTGTAAGGGTTTGAACACATTAGACATACTTTGTAATTTGTAATAAGATATACCACATAGCTTTTAAAATTATTTGTTTTACCAATGAATGTTGTGTGCATGCAGATTGTGTAGAGGAGTTTGAACCAGTGTTATGAATGAACCACCAAGTGTCTGCTAGATCTGTTTTTCCTGCAGTCACATGTCTTCCAGATTTTATCAATGTATAAAGGCTGCCAGTCATTCTAGCAGTACATTTACCCTGTACCTGATGTGAGCTGTTCAATGAATGACCTATTTCATTGGTGCCCGACTGTCCACTTCTCTTCAGGGCCTTGAAGATTATGAGTTAGACACTGTGATACATGCTTATACTGAGAATTGATTTCAAGTCTGATCAAGTTTCACATTGATTTACCATCGTGTAATATGGTGTATATTATTCGGAAGTTAAAGGATTACAATTCTAAGGTCATGTATCTGTACCATTTGATTAGTTTTACACCATGTTGCACATAGATATGCCTGTACAGACAGGACAGTCTGCAGTCTGGACAGGTTTTAAAGTGTTCCCACCCGATCCAAAGAGTCATGAGGACAGTGATGATAGAATAGAGTTGGACCCCTTTTTCACAACCTGTGGTTACATGCAGGAATTTAACTTGGTTATTTGAGGTAGAGTTAAAAAATGAAATGTTCAAACTACATTAACGTATATATATCATCCTTTTTACATTTAAGTTGCACTAATCATACAAACTCTCTTTTATATGAGACAGATTGAATAATGAAAGTTTTATATGTGTTTTATATCTTATACACATGGTAGTTCTAGAATTCATATAAAAGCAGATATTGTAAGCTTTTTAAAAACTATATACGTAAGGAGTTACTATCAATGTGAACAAACACTTAAATCAGAGAAGAAATGTATGCAAACTGAATAATTAGAAAATGAAAATGTTTTATTAATGTTAATGAGTTCTGACATTGGGATTGTTGTTTGTTGATTTTGTTTCTATTATTGTATTATTCATGATAATATGTTTGTTATAAATGTGGCTTAGTTATGTTATATATCATGCACATTTTGTTTATTTTATTTCATCGACTGTGCTATGACTACTTGTATATGTTTAGTGTTGTCAGATAACAGAGCATTCCTTTTTATTCTTTTGCAATATATCTGATTTGAAACGGGAAGAAGAAATTGTATGAAACCAGTAAAGATATTGTTTGTGTTCACACATTTTACATGATGTGCAGTCAAACCTGTGTTAAGCGGTCAGTCAAGGAAACGAAAGAAAGTGGCTGCTTAACAGAGATGATGCTAAATGAAGTTTATAGAAATACCAAAATGGTAGTTTGGTAATATAAAAATTGACTGTTAAATACAGGTATATGGCTTAGAATTGGTGACCACTAATACACAGGTTCAACTGTTTTTCACTTTTTGATGGAAACTCCAAAAGTCATCAAGACAATAGTGGTTTGATCTCTGGGTACCATATAATACGAAGTACCATCTTTATACTCCCAAAGAAACTTAATACTTGTAAATAAGGAAACATTCCCTTTATACTTGTATATAAGGCAACATTTCTTAAGTTAAAAACACCATAATGGCGCTGTAAATCCATTTAATGAAAATAAGATATTTCAGTAAAAAGTAATTCATATAATAAAAGAGATTTAAGATTGATTATATATATATATATATATTATATATATATGAAGAATTTAAGACATAAACATTTTTTTTTTATCAACAGATTAGGAAAGAGTTACCGGTACTGATAATCAGCAGTACCTCCCATCAAAAGAGACCTTGGAATATAATGTCAAACTTTACAGTTTATCAACATGATCTCACCATATATTGACATTCCTGTGATGTAAGAGACATACCTAAATGTAATTTTGATTACGTCAAGTGTCATGCCAATTAAAAAGATTATAAAAAAATGAATTATATAAAAAAAATTTCAAGACTTAATACTTAATAAGAGAACTGTGGTGACAGGTGAAAAGTGTGATTTTTTTTCTCTTTTTTTTTTTTTTTGTACCCATTTTTTTGATGCTCTTACATGTTCTTGAAATTGTTATATAATTTTTTTAAGTAGTGTTACTTTCAGAAGCTCTTGAAGTTGTGAGATATGTTAAGTTTATGGAAATTTGAGTCTTTTAGTTTATGTTTGTGTGATAGAAGGCCTATCATCCTGATACAAGAAAAGTGTTAATTATATTCTTAAGTTATTTTACTCAGTTTTTACCTCATAATGGTAGAGATCTTTTTCTGTGGACATATTCTTAGTAGTGGAACAGTTAATGATATTAATTTGAAGTTTTGGAATAGCTGAAAAGAATTTTTAAAATGATCGTCGAAGGAAAGATTTTATTTTTGGGTGCTCAATTCTGTCTACTTTATGTAAGTCAAAATTGATATTGTATTATTAAGTTGATGGTTCTTTATCGTTTAGCCCAAGTATTCAGTTATTAAGGAGTGGATAAACCAATTACAAGGTGGCTTATCAGAACTGTATGCTGGATATTGGCACTCTGTGAAGGGAAATTGAATCTCACAAAAAGTAAAATTATGGTATTTACTACGTTTCTTAACTGATTTAAGCGGTTTTGAGTGTGCTTCCTCTTGCTTGAAATTGTATTTCACTAGGAGTTATACTTTTTGCTAATACTAAAAATAATTCATGAGCAAGAAAGGAATTTTTCCAAATTGAAAACTTATTACAGCTTGCCAAAACAAATTCAAGTAGAAAATGCACCTCAGTTTATTAACATGAAACAAAAAATTACCATGGTTTTACTTTTCATGAGATCTAAACATTCCTTTCTAAAAGTGCCAAAAGCAGGTCCAAAATAACATGAATCAAAGTAATTTAAGTTATCCACCTTTGTTGCATTAGAATTACCAGTAAAAAAAAACACCAAAAAACGTTCTGCCACTTTGAGAGGAGAGAATTTGGCATAAAACCTGTTTTGACAATTTCTTGCAGCCGTATTTGGGCTTGCACTGGTGAACAATGTATGCATTTGTTTATCCATGTAATAAAAGCTTGATTCGATCAGCACAAGATATTTCTAAAGTAATGTTGATTTGCTATATCCTGAGCTGCTGTAATGCTTGTTTATAAAATCATCTCATTTACAAATGTGTTCAAAATATCACATCTTCCACCATCTGTACATTGGTAAGATATTAATCAAAATCCCCCCCCCCCCCCCAATCATTAAACAAAGATAAACATTAACATAGAGACCACCTGAATATGAGGTCCACCTTACTGCTAAGATGTTAATACATGTATTCAGGTCACTTTCCCCTACTAATTTATCCTGATGATTGGGTCACCTCATTAAGACAAGCTGACTTCTGTCCCAATAATGGGTCATACTATTGAGGTTCTTACTGTACACATGATTGTATTTCAGATCATTTCTAACCAGAAAATAAATTGTGAATAATCAACAAGTTTAATGTATATGCAATGTTTTTGTGCATATTTTTTTAAGATTATCATTATTATGTTTTGACGTTTTCAAAGAGATAAAAGGGAGTTTTTTTTCACCTTGTATGTTTTAAGATTGCACCATGTGTGTATTGACCATAACCAGAATGACAAATAGATTGTGTATTGAATTGACCTTTGGCCTTATGAAAATCATGTGTGAATATTGTCCTCTCATAAACGGAAGGAGCATTTCATGTTATATGTATACATTTAACTGTTTTATGTACAGAAATATGCTTATTTTGATTTATTTTTTGTATAATTGTCCTATTTAAATCAGGATTCCAATATGGTTTTATAAAGGAAATACTGAATAATAACATAAAATACAAATATCATTTATATTTTTTATTTTCTCCCAATGCCACAAAAGTGGAGGCCATATAAAAATAACACTTGTCACATCCTGTCCATTCTTATCCCATGAAGACAAGGTGCAATGCAGGGGTAATAATCACCTTTAGTGATAGCTCATGATGACAAGTGAACCCCAAGCAATAGCCATGGGAAGATGCATTAATTGGATGATGTGGTGGTTTAACTTTGTATGAGTACTGGAAAACAGAACTAGACTCTGTATACTTGGTTCAGATAAAAAAATTTATGAAAAAAAAAACAACTCTGAAAAGGGATACCAAATGATAGAAGAATTTCTTTTTTATTTGACATTCATGAATGATTTGATCATGAGACACTCACTTTAACCATAAACTATTCGTAATTCTTACTATTATACAAAACAATAATGCATGCTTTCTCTTGAAAAAGGTAGATTTATGAAAACAGAAATTATAATACCCAATTTTCAAAATATCATCATGTTGTTTTTCCCACATACCCCTCTCCCTATCTCTTTGCAACGATAAACCTGAAATCTCACAATATATGAAAGACCTGTAGGCAAAATACATTGGCTTATATAAATAGTACATGCTACAACTACTCTAAATTACTATAAATGATCTCAGTAACAGATTGGCTGAAATGGTGTTTGACCCTTCTTAACATGTATTGCATTTGATATGATTTATGGATGTTTGTGACTTTAAAATCTACAATGTTCCCCATTTTCTAGAAACAATACTTAAAGCTTCACTATGTCATAAGCAAAAATTTCTTCATACATCATTGTTTAAATGTTATCTCCCATAATCAGAACATAATTTATGGTCTGATTGAAATCCACAATCATCATACAAAAAATCACTCAAGACTTACATCTATCTCAAAACACAGGTCAATGTAAACCCATTATTGAAGAATTTCATGAATCCATTGAAGATTTTCAAGCTAACATATGTCAGGATGGTGAATCGTTCCTGATATTATAGACTGACATGAGGGATACAATGAGTTTAAAGACTGGAGTAAGGAGGACTGTGCAGATGGGTATGCTGTAGTACTGGAGATAGAACGTCACATCGCGGACCGGTAACAAGCCGAATATAGAGATGGTACCATGAGTGGTGGGTGGTAGACAGCGTGTCTTCCAGTAGGACAGGATAGTGTTGAACTTATCACAGGATAGCTGGGTAGGAATAATATCAGCCTGGAATAAAGGATGGCATACTGCTAGGGAGTGGGGACATGAATGTCTGTGTTTACCAGTGTATCAGTATCACACATATGAAATGAAATAAGATGAGAAAATATGTGAGAAAAAAAGTAAGTATTAGTTTAAAAGATAGAATATTACAATGCTCAAAATTTACTTTTCAATTCATTCATCCCACCAGGCAGATGGATGGAAAATCAGATTCAATTGCCCTGCTCATTTTACTATAAATGTTGCCAGTTTTTGTGTCACCTGCTGTAAACAGAGGTGACACATAGGGATCACTTCTCTGTCAGAGATTTTCTGCCATGAAATGAGTGTTCCAACGAACACTTCTTTTGTGATACAGCATCTGTTTACAAAAATCTGCTTATTTCCAGCAATTAATTGGGAACAGGAGTGCTGGATATTGCAAAATATGCCCGTCCAACAATTTTACCAATTCAAATGGTGACAAAGTTTGGTAAAGATCGGTTCACGTTTGTCATTGTTAGAGAGTAGACAGTGACACTGTTAATTTTGCAATTTTTCATCAATTCAAGGGTCATAGCTGGAGAGTTAAGAAATTGGCTGGTTATTGAACTTGGTTGAGATATGCCCATTCCCATTGTACCAGTTTGGCCAAGATCGGAGTTAAAACGACACTGTCAATTTAGCAATTTTTCATCAATTCAAAGGCCATAACACTGGAGTGTCTGGGACAATCTGGCTGGTTTTTGAGCTTGGCAAATATACTGTGCCCATATACATTGTGACTAAGTTTGGTAAAGATTTGTTATTTTTTCTTAAAGTTAGCTAATACTGTTAATTTACAATTTTTCATCAATTCAAGGGCCATTACTCTGCAGTGACTGGGTTAATCTGGCTTATTATTGAGCTTGGCGAGATTTTGTGCCCACATACATTGTGACCAAGTTTGGTAAAGACTGGTTCATGTTTGTAGGAGTAAAAGAGCTGACACTAATAATATAGCAATTTTCATCAATTCAAGGGCCAAAACTCAGGAGTGTCTGGGACAATCTGGTTCATTATCAGACTTGGTCGAGATATTGTGCCCATATACATTGTAACCAAGTTTGGTTAAGAACGGTTCCCATTTATTCGAATTAGAGAGTGGACAACATCGGTAGATGCCACCCACCCGCTGCAGGTGAATCCATATTATGTCCCGTCATTCAACAGGTATATAAAACAAGAGGGCCAAGATGGCCCTTGGTCGCTCACCTGAGAAAGATGATTGCTTAAGAAATAAAGATGCTTGAGTGTAAAAGTGAAATCTGGCTTTTTTTTATGGTGAAATGGGCATAACTCCTAAATTTACAAGTCAATATCAGTTATAATTGAACCCGATTGTGAGATTATGGGCATAAACATTGTCTTAAATTTAAAATGATTGTTAAAAAAATGAAGTTGGTAGAAAACAAATTTTTTTGGGGCATAACTCCTGACCTAAATGACCCATCTCAGCCACAATTGAACTCAATCGAGACATTATGGTCATTAACAATGTCATAAAGTTTGAAGATGATTGCTAAAATGATGAAGATGCTAGAGTGTAAACAAAGTGAAATATGGCTTTTTTTTATATTAAAAGGGGCATAACTCCTGACCTAATGGTACGATATCAGCCATAATCGAACTTGGCCGTGATTTTATGGTTATAAACATTGATATAAAGTTTAAAGATAATTGCTCATGAAATGAAGATGCTAGAGTGCAAACAATGTGAAATCTGGCTTTTCTGAATTTTAAAAGGGGCATAACTCCTGACCTAATGTTCCGATATCAGCCATAATCGAACTTGGTCGAGATTTTATAGTTATAAACATTGTTTTAAAGTTTGAAGATAATTGCTCATAAAATGAAGATGCAAGAGTGCAAACAATGTGAAATCTGGCTTTTTGAATTTTAAAAGGGGCATAACTCCTGACCTAATGTTCCGATATCAGCCATAATCGAACTTGGCCGAGATTTTATGGTTATAAACATTGTTTTAAAGTTTGAAGATAATTGCTCATAAAATGAAGATGCTAGAGTGCAAACAAACAAATTGTGGACGACGGACGAACGGACGGACGGACGGACGGACGGACGGACGACGGACATTCATCGATCCTAAAAGCTCATCCTGAGCACACGTGCTCAGGTGAGCTAAAAACACTTAATCAGTAAGAAATTAAATAAATACAAAGCTTACATACCAGAAAACATTCTATAAGCATTTAAAAAATGTGTAGATTTGGGAAAATTGTCTGCTTTGACTATTGACAGCATGTAGATAACCTTTTCTCAAAGGTAACAACACAGTATCAAAAGAATTTTAGACTTGCTGACAAATGGTGAGAGATTATTACATACCAAAACATTGGAGAGCATGTATATATTGGTTTCCACAGCAACCTCAGCCCGCAGAGCTATCACCAAGGTAACCAGCATGAGTATCGTCCATGTAGAGGCAAGGGACAGAAAGGTAACCCTGACAGGTAGATATTTAAACAAATGTTTTAGAAGGATTTACAGGTGTGAGAGACTTATTTCACTTCCTTTTTTCTCTCTGAATTTCTAACACTTAAAGTATACAAATGTTCTTTTTTTTTAAATCAAGAAAACAAAGTAGTAATGACCAAAATTATATAATTTTCTCTAAAGAATCTGAAATAACTTGTGTTTAATCAAAACATATCGTAAAAGATTATAGCAAAACAAACAGAACAAAACTTAAACAAATATACAGTCAACCTTCGTTACATGGGCATTCGATACAACGGCAAATTTGGATCCGGCAATAAAAGTCATGTAACGGATTTCTTTGTTCTTTATTTCTCCCTTTATAATGGCAAATTTGGCTTCCGGTACCGGCAGCAATTTTCGGCAGACAAATCTCCGTTTCATTGTGTAATAACTTTTCGTTATAGCGGCAGCCTTACGGAGGGCTTTTGATCATTGCCGATATTCGCCAAAGGCGTTAATCTAGTCCCCTGCTGGTACAATACCTGTTTATTGTGTATGCCGTTGTTATTTTGCAATTTGACACGGTCTTTACACGGGTGATCACAGCTGAACATTTGTTTACATGTGCCACATTTCTTAGTGGAGGATTTCATTGTTTGAGAGAGATAAAAAACATACTTTTGATCAAACCTATAGCTGCATTGTTTGCAGATGATATCGATAAGTGGTATCAATTAATGAGGTGATCAGTTTGTTTTGTTTATTACACAGCTTTCAACATGCCTTTCATTACCGATTTAGTCAAGTTTCAATCAACGTGTTGTCAGTTTGTAATGATTTTCAACAAAAGTTAACTGTAACGTACCTATCAATGGGAAAATGAAGAGATAATTTCTTGATGTGCAAGAGTTAAAGATATCCAATCAATAAATGCTATTTATAATTGTTGATAATTATTGTTACATTTTTATATCCTTACATGGAGTGTTAGGTGGGAAATTTCATTACCTATGCATGTGCTTGATGAGGCCAATGTGTGAATTATTGGTTACAAAGATTAGATATAGAGAAATAAGTGTGAAATTCTGTTGAAAAAAAAAATATCTAATTATGAAAAAAAATGATCTTAACCTACCATTGTGTTTGTTGTTTATTCTGTCTTTTCCCTTTACGATATAAGTATACTATTATACCTAACCAGAAGTTGTATATACATGTAGCATCTACATATTTACAAAGTAGGGTAAAGCATGAATACGCATATAATTTTACAGGTAAAACAAAGTTTATTTACAAATCACATACACATACACACACTCACACATGATACATGGAATACGTGTAAAATTAATTCATATGCATCATAAAAGTTATATTAGCCTTATCATTTATTATATATAAATCTCCTTTTACCGAAATCAACATTACGGTTAAGTGGGTGGGATGTGTAAATAGGAAAATAGAATTCGCTCATTACACCGCCAAATCCGATACACCGGCAAAATTGAGATCTACGAACACTGCCGGTGTAACGAGGGTTGACTGTATCAACAAAACGTAAGACAGAGAACAATTAAGTAAAAAAAAAAAAATGAACTAGCATGAGGACCCACCATTTTCGTATTCTGTTCGGTGAGAGTTTACTCTTGGCGAACATGTTGTCAACCAGATAATAAAACAGCGTCCCCAATGTTGCTGTGTAGATAAGTATGTACACAAAATACGAGGCGGGAACATTTGTCACATCAAACTCTTCATGGATCCCATCCTGTCGGCAACACATACAAAGTTTGTGTTTTTTAGGGGGATATTATAAATAGTTTTATATATGTTTGATGTCTGTTTATAGTAAAAGGGCAACCCACCATAACTGACATGCAGATGGACAAATGATTTCAGCTGAAGTTTCTTTGACTATTAAAATGAGTATCATTTTATATTAAAACTTTATTTATAAATAGAGAGTAACTTCAGATTCAAAATATATGTACTTTTTCAAGTATGGAACAATAGCATTTGATCTTCTGGCTGAGAAATCTAGCAAAATACTTGGTGGAATGTCAAGATCTTGGGAGTGTTGCTTTATTGACTTTTTTTTTTCTCAAAAAGTTGCAATATAGTTTTCTGTTGATTTCAATGCAACCAAATGTTGCGAAAGAAAAGTTTAGAGTTCAGATAAAATACCCTTCAATGCTGCCTTGTACATTGATATGGTAAACAAACTTTGCCAACAAGGTTTTTGATTTTCAGTTTAGGAATTGATATTTTTTAATTTTTTAATTGCTCATTACTTGGTGAAACACATTTTTGTTGGCGTTTCTGCTTGAAGGTAGGAAATAAGTGTCCATGTAACAGAAAAAGCATGATCACCTAAATCTTGCATAATGATATTTGTTTTAATGGAAGATGAATACTATTTATCATGTTTCTTACAATAAGCAACTTCCATCTTTAACGAAACCAGTGCAAATATCTAATAAATTCCTAAGTCATTGTTTTAGATTAACCTCAGAATTCACTTTTTTAAAGTGTCAATATTTTCTTATATAATGAATGAATTTACAATTAATTAAAACTTTATGAAGGTAATATTCACTCCACCTTTACTTTAAATATGAAGATAAATTACTGGTAAGTAAAATCTTAGCTAAATCTTAATCTGAAATACAGACATAAACAATCAAGGAAATATAAGTCCATGATACATTACCACAATTTTGCGATAGTCAACATGCCAGTGAACAAGGGACCTATCCAGGCTCTCCTGGTTCCCGTCTGTTTGTATGATGTGGGTCTCAGAGAACTCGGACAGCTGCTGCTGGAATTGCAGTAGCTGACGTATGGTCAAACCTGGAAGAACATTTATACTTAAATACATTTTGTATACTTTGTATAATAAAATGTTATATAAGATAAATGGAAATCAAGCTTTACCTTTATATATTTACAACCAAATAACTCCAGTATGATACCAGTAAGAGGACAAACATCAAGAGGACTATACCATGCAGACAGTAGAAAAGAGCTGTGAGGGTCCCACACAGGGTTACACAGAAGGCTGCAAGGTGGTACACATCCTCCGTGGTCAGTCGCATAGTCTGCATCTCAGGCCAGAGTGACACGCCTCCCCCAACATTCAGACTGTCCACCTTCCGTCTAGACTCTTCATGCTTCCTCTGTAATATGGACTGCTTCTCCTTCAATAATCTTCCTAAAAAGATTTAATGTTTCATTCTTTTTATTAAGCTTTTTTCATCTGTGTGATAAAGAATTTTTAAAGATTTACTGAAGAAACTATTACCAAACAGACTGAAATGAGACAATTATAATGGTTTACATTCAGTGCACTAAGGTAGTAGCATATACTGGTCTAAATGATAAATAATCTGCCAAGGCCTTCTAAATTCACGCATTATAAACAAGAAATGCAGCAGGCAGCTGTCTTCTTAAATATTCTATGCAAGTACCATGATGCATACAGAGCTATCATGTATAGGTAATCTATAAAATATTATTCAAACATAAACGGATTTAATATAGTCATACCTCCAAAATTGTAATGGAATGTGAGAAAGTGATTCCTATTTAGCTCCCTTGCCCTAAAAACTTGGCAAGATTATATTAATTGAATATAAAATAAAATCACTTATTTAGAAGTCATTTGTTTTTAGCTATACTTTAATTCCTATAAATAGGTGGAAACCAGATAGATAGCCTACCTGGCGTCATTCTCAGCTTTGCCAGCATCGGACTGACTTTGTCCCCTGTCCTGAAGCTGGCATCCACCTGTTTCCCTAGTGGCGTGTTCATATTTATGTCAGGTGTTCTATAATCTTCCCCTTGTTGAAGGTCGATTTCCCTAGCAACATTGTACAGAGCATTTCTTCTGGGAGTATCGGTTGGCTGGACACCATTTTGGACTAAAGGGGTGGATGACCTAGACCTCCGTGACCTTACAGGTGCTTGGAGTCTGTTTTGAGGGGTATCTGTCATGGCTTTTGGGTTTTCTGTAATCAAGATCAAAACATAATTCTAATATACATCGCATGACTTCATAAGCTTATGAAATTATAACTGAACCAACTGATAAGTAACCCATATAATATTGTTGACTGATTTGTGTTAGTAGTCTGGTAACTCAGTAGGTACCGTACAGTATATATGTGGCTGCAATTTGTCCTGTGAGAAGTCACTGGTTCAAATCCCTGTCTGGCTGCACATTTTTTTCAGCTGGTTATTTTCTGTGACAAATTATTTGGGCCGAAACTATAATAGTTGTGAACTTCTTCAATATATATATATATATATATATATATATATCCACTGAGTTTGTCAAGAACAAAGCAATCTGTTCTCCATCTTAAATTAAAATTTGAGGACATGTTCCTAATTGGAAGAAAATATAAATCTTATACTGGTGAGAGATTTGTGTAACTTGTCCAGTGGCTAAGTTTGTGGAGCACTCACCTAGTCCTGTATATGCCTTCACTTTGTGATATATTCTTTCTGTGTCGCTTTGAACAAAATATAAAGACTAACAAAATTGTGTGCTTTTTTGCAAATCTGGAAAAAACAACAACAAAAAAACAAAAACAACTCTTGATAAGAATATCCAACAAAAGCACAAGTTCAAAACCAAATTGGAAGGTGATGTCAATGAAGGTGAATCATAGTAGAAATATTAAAATAACTTACATGTATACATCTATGATTTTGTTATTCTTAAATTTCTTTAGAGAACTGTCGCCGATTATGTTATTGGATTTCGAGGTTTCGTTTCCCAATCGTGTACGTGTATACATTAATTAACGCAAGTAATTAAGGTTTGCAGTATAATAACAACCATCACTATCCAGATGTAAAGAAGATGGTTTTACGACTGATTAAATACAGTTGTTTTCCGTTAACGTGACAATTCAGATTACGCGGCGTGTAGCGGCACATGGGAAGTAACTTTGAATAAACAATACAAACTATATCTGGTCGGCGTGAAGCATGAAGAAAAATATTTCATTCAATATTATAATTGCTTGTCAAACCTTTTTAATGAATAAATATAGATTTGACTGTTTAAAAAAGCTAATTATCACTCTCAGTTCAAATTAAAGGATGAGTAACATAAAAATATATTTCAAGAAATTACAATCAGTGGAAATATAGAATCTGTTTGTAATGTTCTGACCCTTAAAAAAATGGTTTATATCCGATCAAAGAGACTGTGGTGGTTTTATCTACAGCTTTATTTACAGTGTCTCAATGTAACTGTAACTATTCTGACATTTGCGCACTGCCCACTACAGAGTCTGTCTGTTGGCCTTAGTCAGTTAACTCTGCTGGTAGAGTTCTATGCTAGAACAGACAGTTGTGGGTTTAAGCCCTGCTCTTGACACTCTTTTCCCTATAGTGGGCAAGCCTGGACTGCCCCTTGAGGATAAGAAGAAGTGTAGTGGGTAGAAATGGCTGCCTGGTTTGCTCAGTTGGAAAACGTGCCATAAGCTAAAGGCCTAGTGGTAGTAGGTTCAAGCTCAACGATGTGTATACTTTTCCCTGGTGCTACTTTAATAAGTACTGGTTGTAATTAGTTTGTGTTAAAGTTGCTTTTCTTTCAGTCTGAACATAAACCCAGCATGCTGACTCAACTGAAAAAACGATGTTAAAGCTAAGTTGCGTTCAGATTTGACCAATTTGACTCACCACATTTTTTTTTAAAACACCTTAGTCAGGCAAACTATACTGTATTTGTTTATACGAATCTCTTTTATTTTCTTTTTTTATCTTTTCTTATCCTTATGTGATGGAATTAATAAAATGACAGCAAAGAAGATTTAGAGAAGTATGTGGAGGGAACAAACAAAAACACTTTTTAAGTTCTATAAATTTAATGTTGATCGCAAAATATTTCTACAAAATATAAATCATTTTAATATTGTTAAAAAAATAAGGAACATAGAATGAAAAAAAATCTATCTGTGACGAGACTTGCTACAAACGGGTTGGAGAAAAGTGCAAATACAGACAAATAACACCAAGAATATGTTGCCATAGAAACAGATGTGATATTCTTTTGAAATGGTTCTAATGATAGTGTTCTATATTCAGACCAAGTGTTAGATGAAAGATTTTCTAGAAATTCAGTTCTACTTGTATGTCAATGTGAGTTTTTCCTGTGATTATTAGTCAACAATTGAAAGAAAATAAAGTCAGTGTTGAAAAACACAATCCTTTATTTTGTCCATCATGCTCAAAAAAATAAATAAATATATATCTCATTCTGATAGCTAAAATTGCTTTCTGGTTAAATGAGTACAGAAGTTTATGAACATAGTTATTTTAAACACACATACTGCAGGAAATGTAAAAAGCATTAAAAATAAATGTGTACTCCACAGTCAACCATTTTTCACTGTATTTCTGTACAGAACCTTTTATTTTACTGCTTATTAACTCAAATAATGAGGAAATCAGAAAAATAACCTGAATGCCATGTGTTTTATCCATTTTAAATTTTTACAAATTAGATTGATCTATTTGACAAAATCAAATTTAGGGTGGCTTTTAAGTTTGATAGAGTCTATAAAGTTATTTCTCCAGACAATAAATAGCAGTCTACACTTTCTACCCTGGCTTTGGTCTTCTATTTTCTGTAGAAATGTCTCAATAGACCCTATCCTATATATGATTATGAAGCTGTAAATATTGTGTTCCCTCCTCACTGCAAAAATAATGAGGACTAGCAACCAGTATAAATCTGATCAGAATGCAAGTTACCATCAAACTGATCAGGTTTTACACTTGTGGCACAGACTGGCATCAGTTTATTTTTAACTGTTACATTATCATCAGTCATAGATCTATTGATGGAAGATACTATAGAGATTCACAAAAATCGATAGGAATATAACTATGAAAATATAATAAAATTTACAATAATTCACTTCAACAAACATCATTAAAATGCTTGACTTATTCATGAACAGATGTGATGTAAAATAGTAAAAAGTAAGAAATATGTCATGGATTTCTTCTTATGGATAAAAAAAGTAAACAAGAGAAACATCAGTATATACAAAATTCAAGAAAAACAAGTGTGGAGGCAATTCCACAAAAGCCAGATTTTCCAATGAAGTTTGTGTGTGTGTGTGTGTGTGGTAAATTTGTCCCATATGACCTCTCCTCATTTTCATGAAAGCTATATCATGTATCATATTTGGTCACAGTACCTCATTCCTAATGAAATTTATTGAGCAGAATTAATGCAAACATATACTGCAAATCATGACTGATATTAAGGGATAAACAGAAATGACAGCCCCAGAAAGTATACAAAATATTAATGTTTATAACCATCATGTAATGGTAGGCGGACATATATACCAATATTTATTTTTTTAGTTTACCTATTGGTGTGACAATCGGTATTTCCGTATTATTCATTATTGAAACATCAACTAATAAAGTTGGAGGAAGACCCTGAGTGCACTGAGTAGAACCACTGACCTACTGCAAGCCAACTGAGAGGCCTCCTCACATGTAAAATCCAAGTGACCAGGCATTTCAATCTTGTTTAAGAAAATGCCAGCTACATTATTTTTAACTTTTTCCAATTAATGAGTGATTTTAGCACTGGCTATCTATTCTAAACTGCCTAATTCTGTTGAGAAAAACTACTTAACTGCCCTTAATAATATTAATTTACTTATATACAAATCTATAACAGTAAGATAACCTGATAAAAAGATAATCAGCCAATGAATGTACATGTTTCACACTTTGTATGCTTACAGGAAAACCTGATAATATACACTTTAACTCTTGCTACACTCCCTGGTCAATGTAAAACAAGGATGATACAGGAATGAAATGTGACTGGAATGTTAAACGATCCACCGATTCTTAATCTTACCCTAGCCACCGTTACGACAGAAACATCGGGAAATGAAATGAAAACAGGTGTTTTTTGTACCCACAAGGATTTGTGACAGTTTGATAATACATGTATATATGACTTTGTTTTTTTCTAAACTATGATAGCAACAGTCTATGACTCGGTGAATGCATTATATATATTCTGAAACTATATATTTACAGTGCAGCTCCATTATGAGGCTATATACGGGGTTCAAGTCTAGACACTGTCTCATATTGGATCACTTCATCACTATATTACAATGCACCTCAACAAGTCGCAAGATACGGACTTGGGAACCAGTGTTGGACAGTGAAATACTGGCACTCAGAGAGTTATCGAGCACACTGTAAGGGATCCAAACAGTTAACCCTTTCCGTCATAGAGGATACCATGAAAAGACCTATGCGAACAGCATAAAACCAGATCAGCCTGCGAGTAACTCGCAGGCTGATCAGGTTTTATGCTGTTCGCTGCTCCTCAGTGGTCTGGAAATGAGGATTTTACAATTAAATTTGGTAAGGTTTAACTGTGGTTTTCTGCAGATCAGGCTTTATGTGGTACCTACTGAGTGTGTCAAAATGAGTCTATATGAGGGAAAGGGTTAATGTGAATTCAAACACAAGGTGATTGACTATAAGTAAGTGTATTAACATAAGAAAAGGACTTCTGTAGAAAAATGAAACACAGCTCTGTAACCTGACCAAAATTTACAACATGAGCACAGCATAGGTAGCCATTATATAAAAAAGACCAGAGTATAACTGAGGAAAGGGCTGTTTATAAAATATAAAACAAAAACAGCATGTGTTCCTATAAAATGAAACTGTAAAAGTAGCAGTCATTACAAAATTCAAACAGAAGCTTTAATGAAGGTAGCAGGTGTACAAAACATGCAAAATGATATGTATCATATTGATATGATGAAGTACTTACTGATCTAATCAATTAAAAACAAACCATAGAAAAAATGAGCATTAAAGAATACAAAATAAGCAAAGTAAAATTCAGATAAAAATTCAGGTTATACAATGTAAATATGTTTTTATAACAAAGAACCTTTACACCGTAATAAAATCACCCTAGCATGCTTTTCACTTCTAAGAATACAGAGGACCTGATCAATATATAAAGATAATATGATTCTGTTAAAAATTTAGAAATTTAAAAATCTTTATATATATGAACACATGTAAGAGGGACATCCTTAAATATTGTAGATTTTTTCTTTTTGTATTAAAGTTAAGTTTTTGCAGCACATTTGAAAATCATTTTTTAGAAATATGTAATAGCAGCTATTGTTACCAAATAATCACTGTTATTATCAGTTTGGCGCTGCACTGCAAACCACTTGAAATGACACTAATACAGAGAATAAAAGATTACTGGCAACAGATAAACAAAGATTACCAGGTAATAATTTCTGTATTTGTTTACAAGTGGCAAAGATGAGTATCTGACATGTAGAAGGAAAGCAACGGACAATATTAGTTGCTAGTTCAGACATGTAAGAACGACTTGATGATGGTGACAGATGTTTGACAGGTCAGCAGCTCAAATCAAGAGTTTTGGTTAATTGTAAATTCAGTTTGCCAGACACTATGAAAAACAATGTGAATTTGTGCACGACTGGTGTCATACTTATCAATAGTAGATTTGAGAAGCAGACACATAAATAGATCAACAGTGTAGTGTAATCAATGTAATTCATTACCTGTGCACTATCTACATCCAAGGAATGTTTTGTAAAATTTTCTCATCTTTCATATCATTAACAGATATATCATAAACTATGTGCATTATCTTACAAAGAGTGTCACGCTTTACAAAAATAGCTTCTAAATGAAAATGATTGTTTACGCTGTAATACAGGTATATTTTGTGAGATTTGCTCTAACTGAAATCGTATATTGATACTTTATTCTATTTTTGTGTACTTAAAATCTAATTGAATTATGCTTAAATAGCAGATAATCCAATTTAAAACAGTAAACCTCTAGACATGTATAAGTTGTCACTTATTTTAGTCAAGTGTTTTATTTTTCTCTCAGGATTCTTTCCAACAAGATAATCTCTGTTACCCTTCATAACAGTGTCAATCACATTCATTTTCTTTTCATAAACAGCTTTTCACAAAATTGTACATTATGCATACTGATTAAAAAATTCTCAGACAATATACACATTGCCATGTGTATCACAGCTAATAATTTATTTGACAAAAAGTCTTGGTTAATTAAGTGATAAGAATTTCATTGTGAGAAGTTTCATTTTCCTAACATGAAACTTGATTATTCATTTTCAAAAATAACAATGTAATGATTATAATAATATGATGATAATTATTATCATAATATCATAAATCCACAAAATCTACATACAAGTAATAATAATTTGTTTGCAAATCTATGAGTCTGCTAAAAATTCAAAGTATGGCACAATTGCATTATTCTGGCAAAATGAAAATGAATCACACAAAACACATTAAGTTGTAATACATTTTTGGTGTTACGGAGTTTGATACGCTTACAAAATGATATATACTCAGTTACAGCAGGTTGAAAAATGTTTATTCTTTCATCTAACATTACTACATGTAGCTATTTTAATCTGATAAAAATCAAAGTAATGTACATAAGGAAAATGCTATGATTGCTTTGATATTAAAGTGACAAAATATTTTTTGTACAGATCTATCTAAATGAGCAATTACAAAACATAACACACAAGTAAACACATCAGTAATTGTTACACTAGAACAAAATAAATCTAACAATCAAGGATACCATAAATGCATAAATGTTAAGCACATTAGATCTAAAAGAAAAATCAAGATAATGAGAAATAACCCTTGAAGCATGTACAACATGTAATGTATTAAGAACAACAGAAAAACAATGGGTCTAAAATGTAAATGGATAAATATAAATGAAACTGTAAATACAAAAATAGGTACACATCCCTTTGAAGATAATACATAAAATGAGCAGGTTTGAGGTGCAGAAAACGTATGGCACAAGTTTGATGTCTTCTCACAGATTTATTTGTAAATGCCACTGTAGAAGTCAACTTCCTGGACTGTGTCATATTGAATATTGCAAAACTAGAAGATAAGTGTGGTACATGTATCTAGCTATTCCTAAACAAACTTGACTGATGTGCGTGACTACTGAGTATGATTTTGTCATTTCACCTTTTTTTTACACTAACATCTTGAAACATTTTTCAATAATGTTTGTTAATGTTGAGACTTAAAAAATACTGTATTCAAATGTGTTGAAGTGTTATCTCAAAAAACAGTTGGAAACAGCATAGCCAGCATCAAATAGTTCACTTGCAAAATCTGTCATCTACATTTAACCTCATCAGGCAATTACT
Source organism: Solen grandis (assembly GCA_021229015.1). Lineage (NCBI taxonomy): Eukaryota > Metazoa > Mollusca > Bivalvia > Adapedonta > Solenidae > Solen > Solen grandis. Next base: position 57,155,248 of record CM037780.1, read on the forward strand.
TATGATTTCCCAGAAAAGCAAGTTTTCCTGGAATAAGAATATCCTGAAGTGTGGTCTCTTGGGGATGTAACAAGTACAATGCATCAACTTTGGGTTACCATAAGTTAAAAGCGAGACAAAACCATAAAATCAAATGGCGGAACAAGAGTACCAAGGGTACTGATGTAGAAAAAGAATAATTACATATATTCATCAATCTAAACCCTAAATGCTAGTATAGTAATGATCCTGGTTTAAAATAGATACAATAGGTAAAATGTGTGATGAAATACAGTCAAACATAAAAATTTAAAAGTTCATTCACAATAAAATACTTCACAAAAACTTACTGCTAAAAATGAAAAACTACTGAACGAAACGTGACTTAAACATAAGTGTGCAACATCACTCTGCAAAATTATACCATTAGGAAAATTATCATTGGACAATACCGATGCTTACTTCAAATTTTCTTTAAATCTTTCCCCAGAGAATATCTGATTGCCTACCCCTCTGCATTTGTATTTTGCTTATATCTGTTTTTATGAAATAAAGCATTAACGTTTACAGAGAAGCATTTTTCAGCCAGTTTTAAATTTGAAGACATTTCTTTGAAATTGATTTGGAAACAAATGTCTACACCTAGTCCCTCTCAATGACCAGCAAATGTGCTTGTGAAGATCTTGTTAGTTCCTGAGCCCAGAAAGGTTCAAATTTCTAACCTTGAGACAGGTTTTCATGAACACTACCACTGGAAAACAGCATCTCAACTACTGTGATGATTTTAATAAGTATACTTTACCATTTTTATTCTAGAATATTTGGGTCAATGGTTTTCTCATGCCTGAATATTCATTATTACAATCTCAATATAATTTGATATGTTACCAGTTATAATGAATACACAAAGTAATACTTCTACACCTGACATTTCTGAGCAAATTCTTTCATAACAAATACACAAATATGCAATGTTTCTGCTATTCCTGCGTACCTTAAAAATAAAGTTAATTTATGAAAAGAATTCCCTCATCATATAGCATTTTAAGTAATGCCCGTGGGATACTTATCTTTTCTCCTGAAGACAATCATGTTAATCATGGTTTAATCATGTTACTTCTAACACTTACATGTATAAATTGATGCCATATACGATATGTATTCAATATTACAATCACATACAATTTCTGCCCGTAATTTTTTCTCATACATTGTCCATATTCAAATATAATAAAAGCATACAAATATTAATAATAAACATAGGGTTTAAACAAGAAGCATTTGTAATTATTATACACATAAAAGAATTAAAGAAAATAACAACAAAACAAATAGTGTCAGATCTATACATGAATATGTTAAAGCGGTACGGTAAATGCAAATCATGAGTCAACATTTTTCATAGCTGGTATGAATCTGCACACTTAAGTGTCACATACTTCTACTAAGTCCATAAATTCATATATTTTTGTCCATCAAACTTTAATAGCCACGAAAATGCCTGCTGTCTATAAAATAAGAATGTTGGTGTCGGCAAAATTCAACTGGCTTATACAATCACCTTGCTGTGAACCCTTTACAACTCATTCATATAAAGCATGTTGAATCACTGCAAAATAAGATCATACCTCATGATATTCATGTTTAAAATCATTACTTCATATAAATGACAATTTACTGAAACTTTACACCGTATAAGAGACAAAGTATTTTTAAATATGCAGACAAAGCAGGGTCTGAGCTACAGTATTGTATGAGCAAACAGATGATATCTCCAGAAAGGAGAAGTCTGACTTGATCAGTTAGCTCTGTTTGCCAATGCATTAAAGCAAGTCTATATAAGGTCAAATGTAACTTAATCAAAACTTAATCAAACTTAACTGTGTTTCTTTTCCATCTCCAATGTGCTGAAGAATAGAGTAGAGCCTTATCATTCTGCCAGCTACTTTAATATGTCATTTCCTTGACTGATCCTGAACAAGTGGCAAGGAGTGAATACACAAGATGGTAATATTCTGCAGATAAATCAACTTACTAAACAACAAAGAGATATTAGGATATTGGGAAACAAGCTCTTACAACTTATACAAATTTCTTTTGATCTTTTCTTGGTTGGACCAGTACTTTGTGCCTGGGAAAGTCATTAAAACTTCTTGCTTCCACTGAGGTTTAAATTAAACCAAAAACCTTTCAGACCTGTAGTCATATTCACTACCTCAGCAACTAAATTCTAAAGAAACTACAAGCATCACAAACATACATTATATACAAAAGTAAATATATAACTATGGCACATTTTCCAAATGGTGAGCAGGAAAAAAATCAGTAACAAAATACAGCATCAACTGAGCTGTAAAAGAGAGTAAAAATAGTTTTACTTTGTTCAACCATATATCTTTTTTTCAATAAAGTAAAATATACATAATCATGGGAAAATAAGATTGAACCATACAGAAAATGTGAACACGGTATTTGCTTGAAATGCCAAATTTCTCAAGGATCAAAGCTATTAGAAATAAATGGATAGCTGACTCCGTCTGAAGCAAAGATATGCTTTAAAAAAACAACAACAATGTTTGTTTAAAATAATTTGCATTTTTATGCTGTGATAAGCATAATCTATTATTTTAACTGTTCAATATTTCAATAAAATGAAACTTGCACATTAGAGCTGCACAATTTTTCTTCTTACTATTTCTAATGGTAATAAAACTGTAATACTGAACTATAACATTGAGGTTTTTTATTCATGAGAAATCTGAAAAATGAAAACTAAACTATGAAAAGGATATAACCCTGCAAGTCTGTTTCAAAAATGTAATATATTATAAAGCAATAATACTTAAAACAAGAGTGCCATGATGGCCCTATATCGCTCACCTGAGTACCACTGCTCTAAAGGCAACCTTAAGTATTATGGACCATAACTTCCATACAAGGCATTATAAATCTTTAGTTTATTATCATTATGTATACATCTGATCAAGATTTGTTATGAATAAGGATGCTAGAATGTAAACAAAGTTAAATATGACATTTTTTTTATACTTCAAGGGCAATAATTGGAGATAATGGTCCAATACTAAGTCAGCCTTGGCAATAATAGTCATTAATCTGTACTAAAACATTTTGAAATCTGGCTAGTCGTTTTGAAGAAGAAGATTTTTCAAGTTTCATAAAAAAAAATTCTGACAATTGCCATGGCAACCTGTTCTAAATGGATCAAGTTTATTTTAACAACTTTTGTGAGGGTTCACCCAAATATCATCCCTGCAAAGTTTAATTAAATTCTGTCGAGTGGTTTCAGAGATGTTGTTTCAGTTTAGCGGTTTCAGGAGATCTTGTTTAAATTTACATTTAAGACAAATTAGCCCTGCCCCTGACGGCCATGTTTATTTACAGACCGGAATTATTTTAGCAATCTTGGTAGAGGGTTGCCCAAGAAACACCTGTACTAAAGCCTTTTGAAATCTGGCCAGTAGTTTTGAAGGAGATGATCTTTAAAGTTTTCATATTTTTTTCTTTCTGTTGCCATGGCAACCAGAGTTCCACATGGATCAAGTTTATTTTAGCAACATTTTTGAAGGTTCACCCAATGATCATCCCCGCAAGTTTAATCAAATTCTGTCCAGTGGTTTCAGAAGAGATGTCGTTTGAAGCATAGTGTTGACGACTGACGACGGACGGAGGGTGATCACAATAGCACACCTTGAGCACTTTGTGCTCAGGTGAGCTAAAAAAAAAATCAACAAGTAAATTCAGCACTGATAAATGTTCATCTAAGACTTCATTTTTACCAGCGGAATATTTTTCGACTGAAGGCATTGATCACATGCCCATTCTGCGTAGACTTCCTGGTTGAGCATCACAAAAGCGATGTCGGTAAGCCCTGTACATGGGCGATGATACCAGAAGTTACACCCACTCTCACAAAGGATGGCCTGGTCGTTGTCATGAACCTCTTTATGGCAAATACCACACGGGTAAATGGGTGGGGCATTTGGATTTGATGGGTTGAAAACCATGGAGGCAGATGTTGGATATACTTTACCATTGTTTACTGGGCCCATACCTGGACCTGGGCCTGGCATCCTATGGTTCATGTGCTGCCCGGGCCCTCCTGGGTAGGGATACCCCTGTCCACTGGGCATGGGCCCACCACGTCCTGGGCCTGTAGGCATGGGTCCACCTGGTCCCATGGGACCCATCTGGTTTGGGTAGGGACTCCCAGACATGGCATTTGGAGAATATGGCATGGAATTAGGAGGAAGCCCCTAGGGTCTTCAAACGGGTTCCCAGCCATCATGGGACCATAGTTTGGGTTGCCCCCTTGCATCTGGGGCGGCATCAGGTCAGGGGTGGCTGGACTGGCCTGTAAACAACAACCACCTCTGAGAAACATATTGATATTACACCATAACCCCATATCTCATCATCTTCAACACATTTCTTAGAACAGGAAAGATTCTCTTCCATTAGGGAAATAGGCTGGGCCTACAGAGGGGCGAAAAGGTGACCTTTATAAGACCCAAAATACAAATACATACGTATGTGTGTTTTATTTCCAAATAGCCAAAGGGACAAAATGAGGCTAAGTTTTATCTTCATAGTTCTACAGCAAACCAATACTACCACATCTTATTTTTTTTATTCACCAAAATACAAAATATTGCTAACATGATTGCAAAGTATAATCAATGTTACATTGTTGATGTTTAATTTTACTTCAGATCAAAGAATTGTTGTTTTCTGATGATCCAGGTATTATATGCATAAATGTTGTCAAAAAAGAACTACTGGACTATACATACCCTGGACTTCTTCCTACGTTTTGTCGGAGCACTGGGCTGATTGAAGCCATCTCCTTGATCTGTAAAAGTTACAAATCTACATGTCCATTATCTGCATTTATCTTTACCTCATGAATATTCATGAACTTATTTAAGACTGAACTTTAAAGCAGCTTGTTCACAGATGGTCAATGATTAAGTATTTGATTTTTACTATATGTGTGTATTCATCTATCGTATCCATCTGCAGGCGCAATGTTACCCAGAGCAACCATCCTTGATTGTAAGAAATTGGGTAGTTTCCCCATCACTGGCAACACCATCACAGACAGTATTGAAACTATATTTAGACTGATAAAACCTATATTTAGATTCAGTCACTTTTCTCACATGCACTAGATTCATAGGATGAACTTATGAAATAGTTACCACAAACTGGTGAAGACGCCATGTTGCAGAATGTGTTGCAACTTGTAATTTTGAAAATAGTGTTTTCCTGTACAATGTGACCTACACTTTCTGAGTTCATTTGATAGGAAACAAAGACTTCACCAACATTAACCTGGGAGAGTAGAAGATCATTTTTCAAAATTTCTATAAATCATCTGTAAAAGAGCTGCTTCAACTGGTACAAAATGTATACGTAACAATGGATTTTTGTATGCTGTGCAGATTATGTAGAATCTAAGCTTCTATAGTATATGACTATTATGAGCAAACAGCAGAGACCCTGATCAGCTATGGTTGGGGTTGGTGATAGAAATCAGCTGGTATTTTTCTCAATTGATTATCGATTCAATTGGATGGGGTACAATCGATAACTTTCGATTATTTATTGTTTAGTAAAAATTTAAACAAGGTGCTTTATTATAAACAGTTACATGAACGTCATGAAGTAGTTTTTGGCAGTTTTATCTTTATAATTCTGGAGTATTGAATAGGTTATACTTAGTTTTAGGCCTTATTGTTTAATAGGGGATATTTAAAGGTTATCTATGGAAACTGGATAAAATAAAGAGATTCCAGATTGATGCACAGTCACTAGACACACAATACATGATAATATGGTATAGTATAAAATGGTACAACGATGTTGCGGAAAGGATATATGTAAATCAATTATATCGCTTTCAGTAAAGTAACTGATTGTCAGTGACTAGCAACAATCAGAACATCACTAGCTTGGGTATCCTAAAAAGGTATGCTTTATTGTTAAAATATGGTCTAAACAATGATAATATTGGACTGAAAGAGAGTAACAGACTTGAATTTTAATTATTATTATACCTACCGCAGCATGCGAAGAGGAACAGATAAGAAGTGTTTCAATTGAATGATCACTCCCTGTTTTTGTATGAAATGAGTGAAACCTGTTCTATGAGTACTTTTACTGCAAATATTTTAACTTTTTGAATGAAACTTTTTCTTACCTTAAAAAGGTGGCTTAATCTGCAATGCAGGAGAATGGTATTTTGGTAACTTGTAAGGGATGATTTCCTTGAACTTGATTTTCTACCTCAAATTGACATTTTGTTTTTCTAGCCAGGATGTAGAGATGACAAGGCCTTATTCATTAGACAAATATGACATTATTGAAAATAAAGCAATAATCTTTTTTATGAAAAAATATATATATTTGCATTTTATAATTACTTTACTTTATAAATGCATTGCATATAGTTAATTTCATAACAATTTAAGTTGCATAAACGTTAAAACAAGATAACAGAACAAAGATGATAATGCGCATTTTTAGCCCAGTCCACTATTGATTGGCAGGGATACGATCGACAACCCTGTTAAGTCATGAATGTGCACCAGATGCTCTTGAGATTTTGAATGTAGAAACGTCAAATGGTCAATTGTATTTGAAGGCAATACAGTGTAGCTTTAAAGCAGGAAGTGACAATCAGCTATTTGTTACACACTGGCAGCAATGGAATTGATACACAAGGAATTATAAAGAATAGAGTGAAGCCGTTTTTTATGCGTAAATGGTACACACAGAATTGAATTGTTTAGTGCATTGGTCCATTTTATTTGTGAAAAATATGCAGATACGCAGCTTATCTGTTCCTCTGATGCATGAAAACCCATGACTTCTAGATTAAAGCGATATCAACACAAACTTGTGTCCTTTTAAACAATTTGGCCCTTTGGGGTTAGAGCAATGGGTTATCACGCCGCGGACCGGTTTTTCCGGGCCGGGCCTTTTTACATGGTGCAGAGTGGGATAATGTCAACTGCCAGACCAGAGTTGCCTTACCCACGTGTTTCCCAGGCCAAGTCTCGGGTCGAGACTTCTTGGAGGGGGAAGTAATGTGACGATGTGTCATCACGGGTGTAAATACAATCTCTGACAACTGCGTCAGGGAGTCGACTCTTTGGCTCAGTGGTTAGAGCATTGGGCTATCACGCCGGCGGACCGGGTTCGATTCGGGCCGGGCCGGTTTTGTTACAATATGAAGAAATTCAATGAAATAAGTTGTCTTCTATATTTTTTCCTACAGTGGCGATTTAAATTACAGCTTAAGAATTGGATCAGATTCTTAAATCTTAATGCAATTATATCTTAAAGTATTCAGTTCTCACCATAACTGATTTTGACTTTGTATTCTCAAGCTACACTAATACAATATTTCACCTTGTGTGTGACATATTTATTTATTCAGGAAGCCGTAGACAATTCACAAAAAAGATCCTTGTTTTCTGTTGTATTTTTTAAATGTCAGGGATATACATAAGAATAATCATTCACCAATGCTTCTTCTTATTTAAAAAAAAAAAAAAAAAAAAAAATACCCGTTATATCTACCTCTCTGCTAGCAGACAATGACTGATTTATGTAAACCAACATGTGTTCTAAAATAGCATGTTTAACTATCAATACACTTCTCAGCAATCCTATGTACGGAAGTCATTTAAAGCCATAATTGTTACTAATCTGATAGCAAAATTTACACTTGATAATTATAATACAGAATGCCCATTATTCCCTGTAGTAAAAATTGTAGGGACTCTTTACATGAAAGGATACAAAGTTCAATAAAAATAGCAATTGTACCCCCAGTAACAAAACTCAGTGGGCACCCTGTCATAAAAAGGACACTGTATGATGTTTCTTGTTCTCATTTGTAAAACAGTATCATCTAAAAATTTTCATTCTAATCCGCCCCTCCAATCTGTGCTGTAAGGATGAACACAGAACTTCAATGAAACTGTTGTCTAATGATTTTGTCTCTTTTGGTTCAATATACTCATGACAGACTTATTTTTAGTTCACTAGTGAGTAGAGCTGGGATGGGTAGAAATCTTGTACCCGGGTGCCTGAAGCCGTATTACTCATGGGTATCTGATGTTATTAATTTAATTAAATTAAACTTGAAAAGTTGTATCTCTTTTTGCATGCTGGCACTTGCTTAAACATGGCCACAAACCAAACTTCTTCAAAAAGCCAAGTTTTTCAGTCTTCTGCAAGACAAACAGAAGACAAAATGCAACATTTGTGACTTTGAATTAACCCTTTCCCTCAAATAGACTCATTTTGACACACTCAATAGGTACCACATAAAGCCTGATCTGCAGAAAACCACAGTTAAACCGTACCAAATTTAATTACAAAGTCCTCATTTCCAGACCACTGAGGAGCAGTGAACAGCATAAAACCAGATCAGCCTGCGAGTTACTCGCAGGCTGATCTGGTTTTATGTTGTTCGCATAGGTCTTTTCATGGTTTCCTCTATGAGGGAAAGGGTTAAGATACTGTGGGGTTGGTACTTCATCAATGAAAAACATCTTTAGTTTAAACACCCTATGAAGCTACAGAAGTGGTCTGACAACAGCCCGCCACAGAGTCCGTTGGTCCAGTGCAGATCACGAAGCAAACTTCCATTATCATATGAACTATTACAAATATATTCAATTATATGATGTCAAATGTGTAAATAAAGTTAATAAAGCAAACATGACATGGCAGTATGTTTTAATTTAATTATCAACTGTTGATTTTTTCCCTTTAAATTAAAACTTGAAAAGTTGTATCTCATTTTGCATGCCAAGTTTGGCAGTTTTTCAGTCTTCACACAATATCCAATGAAAGTATTACACTTACTATAACTTGCTAAGTTAAAGTTATTAAAATTATCAATTAAAATCTTATATGTGTTTCAGGGAAGATAAGTCATACAACATTATATTAAGCCAGTTGTTGTTCGTGCCTTGCAATCTTATCAAAGTGGAATAAAATGTATATAACACAACATTTCAGTAGAATCATGGAAATAATTAATCAATATTCTTTAAAGTGCCATAAAACTTGAGAAAATAATAATTTAACAACAATATTAATGGAACTTTTTTCATGCATATCAGTATGCAGATGTAAACAAAATGTGAACCTGAGCAGAATATTAAAGACATACTTATGTAGAATTTCACAAATTTATACTTAAACTGGTCTTATTCTGGTGACAAAGCAAATAAAACAAAATATTTCGAAAGTTTTAACAGATGTCTTTGTCATCATTTTGAATGTTACATATGGGTGAACAAAATCAGGTAGCGTTTGGTGGAAAATCCACATAACGGTTCAGTTATTTATTAAAGTCAAGAGATCAAACTTATTTATATTTATCCAGGGCTCTCCTTTGACCCAAGCTCCCGGGTTTTGACCCGGGAGATTTCCCATTGAAGCTTATTTGACCCAGGGTAAAATTGTACCAAGCGTCATTTTGACCCGGGGCAATAACAGGAGGTGCGTCAATACCACCAGATCAGTCAGTCATAAAAGTACCCCCTCAAACAGATTACGTGATCAGTGAGTGCAACTGACCCCCCCCCCCCCCCACCCCCTTTGATTCACTATCACTGTCAGTCACTCTAATTAGCCTAAAAGCCCTAATAAATTATCATATTGCTGCGGCAATCTTTGTTTATACCGCTGAATGTAATTGCCATTTGCTTAACCAACGTAATTATTAATTCCCATATTGCGTCGGCAATCTTCGTGTACTCTCAATATAGCTTTTGCACACAAGGTTGTAAAAATATAAAGTAAAAGGTGAAGAACCATGACTAAATGTGTTTACTTCCTATGGCTGTTACTCTGGTTAATTACTAGCGAGAAATTGAGAAGCCATTTTGGAAATAATATTTTTGACTGTTGTTGGTTTTTGGACAGTTTCTTTTGTTTTCAATTACTACATTTAGAAGGAATATATTGATGAATACATTTAATTTATAGATGAGGAATTATTACGCTGGCGAGAAATGAATAATCGACAGGAAACGTTGCAAATCAAACAGAGTGTTAGGTTACTGGCGGTGCATTCACATGAGCGAAAACAAATGCAACCGCGAAAACTCAAGATACTCATGGTAAAATTCAGTGGGATTTCTTGGTATATTCGAAACAATCAGTCAATCACAGTGCGCAGAAGAAAAAAAACATAGAACTAACCTATCGCTTTGGCTCGTCCTCTTGGCATTGTTACCTTTTATTATAACCTATCACATTTTTTTCTTTTTATATGATTTTTTAAGTTAATTTAATATGGGCGGTGTTCCGTTTTATCAACACGTACATTTTTTAGAAACCAAACCTTAAAACATTGAAAAACTCAAAAATAAGTTTGGCATTTAAGATTTATTATTGTTTTTAATGACAAGATCGTTTTGGAATTTCTTTTTATCATGAATAATAACATCAGGGGCTTCTATATACACAACATGCGTATAAGATGTAAAATATTGTTTTGAATTTTAATCATGTATATTGTAAAGAGTATAAGCGGCAACAAAGACAGAAAATGACTGAAAATAACCAAACGGAAAATCTGGTGAAAACCATTAAATACACCCAAAAGCTTCGTGCAAGCGTTGCACAGGTGTTTCATAATTTGGCAGATGGATATCAAGTGGGCGAGAAAAACGAGAAACAGTTGTTAACAGAATTTCACGACTCTCTGTTAACTGTCAACAATGATTTTAGGTAACTCTTTCTCTCTATCCATTTGCGTCTCCTTCTGTATTCTTTTAATGTCCTCCTCCTTTGACACCCAGATAAAAATGCAGGACCTCTTATGATACCCCCACCCCCTCTCTCTCTATTTTAGTCAGATTTACAACTGAACTAGCCTTTGTACCGAAGACTGTGGCTGAGTGGTTAGAAACCAAACATTGAAAAACTCAAAAATAAGTTTGGCATTTAAAATTTATTATTGTTTTTAATGACAAGATCTTTTTGGAATTTATTTTTTTTCATGAATGATAACATCAGGGGGTTACCACAGACCTGTAGAAAAACAGCCTACATTACACTAGTAAGATCAATAATGGAATATGGGGCTACCATCTGGAACCCCTATCAGAAAGACAACATAGACAAACTAGAAAGAATCCAAAACAGGGCAGTAAGATTCATAAAAAGAGATTATACAAGCAGAACACCAGGGACAATATCAAAAATGAAACAAGAACTTGAACTATAAACTTTACAAGACAGACGCCTAAGCCTCAGATTAATATTAATGTACAAGGTGGTTGAGGGGTTAGTTCCAGCACTGCCAGCATCAGATTTTGTGAAATTCACCAGACCTAAAAGGACAATAAAAACAAAAAAAAATAATGGCTGTGAAACATCAAATATATTAGAAAAACACATTTGCAAAAATTCAAAGGGTCTGAAAATACCATCATCAAACTCTAAACAATATGAAAATTCATTCTTTGTGGACACTGTGATTCACTGGAATCATCTCCCTGATAATATAGTGCATGCTGGATCTGTTGAGGCATTCAAAAATGCCTTAAAGAGCCACCGCCAATAGTGCAGAGCTCTTCTTCCGTTGTGTAAAACCCAGTATTGGGATCTACAACGTTTCAGATTCAGATTCAGAGCATCCGCCTCATGGGTTTGATCCCGCGCCTCGACATACCAAAGTCGTCTAAAATGGTACTGTTATAGCTCCCTTGCTTGACGCTCAGAATATAAGGGTAGTTGTAGGACTGATTGGCCCTGTGTCAGGACAATGTGACTGGGTGTGGTATCATGCCACATGTCTACAGCATGGTACTGGCAGTGTGGCAGCACTATATTTTTCTCAAGTGGGCATTATCTCCAAATGACTGAGATACTGTTGGTTGGATGTTAAACCCAACAAACATACAAATAAACAATGGTAGAGCGTCTGGACATCGGAAAAAGTCCAGACTTCAAACTCCACTTTTCTGCAAAATGTTGTTGTTTTGCTCTCTACTGTACTCATGGTCTTGTAGTTATCTCTGCACCCTTGCGGTCAAGGATTTCCCACGTGTGGGTCCTGTTTTTTGCTGAAGAGACAGCATTGGAAGAGACAGTGGTTGGATACAAGGGAGTTCGGTGTGATGCCCTAGCTCATTTTGTGAATAGACCCCTTGGTTCTTTTACATGCCCGGTGTATAGCACCGATACACAGAAGACACGTTCCTAGGTAGAACCAGTACTGAGTACTTCAAGTTTCCATAGCAATCCCATTTTGCCG
>CM037780.1:57167636-57204574 GCA_021229015.1 Solen grandis
TGAAGAAGATGATTTTTAAAGTTTTCATATTTTTTTTCTTTTTGTTGCCATGGCAACCAGAGTTCTATATGAATCAAGTTTATTTTAGGAACTTTTGTGAAAGTTGACCCAAGGATCATTCCTGCCAAGTTAAATCAAATTCTGTGCAGTGGTTTCAGAGGAAATGTTGATTAAAGTTTTCCCTATATACATATAAGGCAAATAAGCCTCGCCCCTGGCGCCATGTTTTTTACGGATCGGAAATTTTTTTTAGCAACTTTGGTAAAAGGTGACCCAAGGAACATATGTACCAATTCATTTTAAAATCTGGCCAGTAGTTTTGAATAAGATGATTTTTAAAGTTTTCATATTTTTTTTTCTTTCTGTTGCCATGGCAACCACAGTTCTACAATGGATCAAGTTTATTTTAGGAACGTTTGTGAAGGTTGACCCAAGGATCATCCCTGCCAAGTTTAATCAAATTCTGTCCAGTGGTTTCAGAGGAGATGTTGTTTAAAGGTTTCTCTATATACATATAAGGCAAATAAGCCCCGCCCCTGGCGGCCATGTTTTTTACGGATCGGAATAATTTTAGCAACTTTGGTAGAGGTTGACCCAAGGAACATCTGTACCAATTTATTTTAAAATCTAGCCAGTAGTTTTGAAGGAGATGATTTTTAAAGTTTTCATTTTTTTTCTTCTTTTTGTTGCCATGGCAACCAGAGTTCTACATGGATCAAGTTTATTTTAGAAAATTTTGTGAAGGTTGACCCAAGGATCATCCCTGCCAAGTTTAATCAAATTCTGTCCAGTGGTTTCAGAGGAGATGTTGTTTAAAGGTTTCTCTATATACATAAAGGGCAAATAAGCCTCGCCCCTGGTGGCCATGTTTTTTTACGGATCGGAATAATTTTAGCAACTTTGGTAGAGGTTGACCCAAGGAACATCTGAACCAAATTATTTTGAAATCTGGCCAGTAGTTTTGAAGGAGATGATTTTTAAAGTTTTATTTTTTTTTTTTTTGTTGCCATGGCAACCAGAGTTCTACATGGATCAAGTTTATTTTAGAAAATTTTGTGAAGGTTGACCCAAGGATCATCCCTGCCAAGTTTAATCAAATTCTGTCCAGTGGTTTCAGAGGAGATGTTGTTTAAAGGTTTCTCTATATACATATAAGGCAAATAAGCCTCGTCCCTGGTGGCCATGTTTTTTTACGGATCGGAATAATTTTAGCAACTTTGGTAGAGGTTGACCCAAGGAACATCTGAACCAAATTATTTTGAAATCTGGCCAGTAGTTTTGAAGGAGATGATTTTTAAAGTTTTCATTTTTTATTTTTTTTTGTTGCCATGGCAACCAGAGTTCTACATGGATCAAGTTTATTTTAGCAACTTTTGTGAAAGTTGACCCAAGGATCATCCCTGCCAAGTTTAATCAAATTCTGTCCAGTGGTTTCAGAGGAGATGTTGTTTAAAGGTTTCTCTATATACATATAAGGCAAATAAGCCCCGCCCCTGGCGGCCATGTTTTTTTACGGATCGGAATAATTTTAGCAACTTTTGTAGAGCCTCACCCAAGGAACATTCCTGCCAATTTCATTAAATTCGTCAGCGGTTTAAAGCAAATTGTTGACGCCCGAGGACGCCGGACGAAGGGCGATCACAAAAGCTCACTTGAGCACTTTGTGCTCAGGTGAGCTAAAAAAAGAAACAGACCAACAAACAAGAGTTGTCTGTAAGATTGTGTATTCAACTATAAGCAGTTCTATTAAGTTCTAAAATAAATAATTTATATAATTTCTAATAATAATTGGCTAAGAGGTTATGACAGAGATACAGGTGACAGATGTTGAACAATGACTGGTCACAGTAGCTCATCTTGAGCAATCTGTGCTCAAGAGAGCTTTTAACAAGAGGGCCATGATGGCCCTGGATCGCTCACCTGGTATCATTAGGCTATGTAAAATCAAGTGACCCCTTGGGCAGAGCCAATTTTGACCCCAGGGTCATGATTTGAACAAAGTTGGTAAGAATCGACTAGACAATGCTACACACTTCCACAGTGTACTTGGTAGAGGTCTATTACCCCATGTTACATACCAAATATATAAACTCCAGACCTTGAAGACTTTTCTAGTTTTTTTTCCAATATAAGTCTATGTAAAATCAAGTGATCCCTGGAGCGGGGCCAATTTTGACCCCAGCGTCATGATTTGAACAAACTTGGTAAGAAGCGACTAGAAATGCTACACACCAAATATCTAAACTCTATGCTTTGTGGTGTCTGAGAAGAAGATTTTTCTTTTTTTTTTCTATATTAGCCTATGTTAAATCAAGTGACCCCTGGGGCAGGGCCAATTTTGACCCCAGGGTCATGATTTGAACAATCTTGGTAGAGAATCATAAGATCAATGCTACATACCAAAAATCAAAAGGCTAGGGCTTGTGGTTTCTGAGCAGAAGATTTTTTCAAGTTTTTCCTATATTAGCCTATGTGAAATCAAGTGACCCCTGGGGTGGAGCCAATTTTGACCCCAGGGTCATAATTTGTACAATCTTGGTAGAGATCAACTAGACAATGCTACACACAAAATATCTTAACTCTATGCCTTGTGGTTTCTGAGAAGAAGATTTTTCAAGTTTTTTCTATATTAGCCTATGTTAAATCAAGTGACCCCTGGGGCAGGGCCAATTTTGACGCCAGGGTCATAATTTGAACAATCTTGGTAGAGAGTCATAAGATCATGCTACATACCAAAAATCAAAAGGCTAGGCCTTGTGGTTTCGGAGAAGAAGATTTTTTCAAGTTTTTCCTATATTAGCCTATGTGAAATCAAGTGACCCCTGGGGCGGGGCCAATTTTGACCCCAGGGTCATAATTTGTACAATCTTGGTAGAGAGTCATAAGATCATGCTACATACCAAAAATCAAAAGGCTAGGCCTTGTGGTTTCAGAGAAGAAGATTTTTTAAATTTTCATTTTTAAAATCTATTTTTAGCTCCTGTGACCTAATTATGCAATGGACCAGAACCATTTATACAACTTTAGTAGAGCTTCATCCAAGGAACATTCCTGCAAAATATTTTTCAAATTGGCCAAGCCGTTTAGGAGGAGATGTTGTTTGAAGCAATTGTTGACGCCGGACGCACGCACGGACGCACGGACGACGGACGCCGGACAAAAGGCGATCAGAAAAGCTCACCTTGAGCACGTTGTGCTCAGGTGAGCTAAAAAGAAGGCAAAAAAAAACCCCAAGGTTTGTAGTGCTCTGACCCTGAATTCCAGGACTGGAAGGTTGGTAGGTATTTCTTTTTTTTTAATTTCAAATTATAAAAATATAGCCAAAAGTGTTGTTTTTTTTCTACAGAATGGACATAAAAATATTAACAACAAAAATCAACTCAAAGACCTTAAAATAAGATTGAGTATGGGCCATTTTGATGGGTGAGTTGGAGCACTACAAACAAACTTATTTTTAATTTTGGACCTAGTAATTGTGAGGCTTACAATTAAGTATGGAATTGGGATCTTTGTGCTTTAAATAAAATTTCACATGGAAGCCAACAAACAAAATCATGTAACCAATAAACAACATTGTCACTTGTTGTCATATTGAAATACAACAGCGGAAGTCAAGACATAGAATCTTGATTTGTCAAATCCTGAGTATAGAAACTTGACCTAGGTTGAACAAACAATGCCCGGTAAAGACCCTCATTGTAACACTGAAATCTAAAGTGTCTTACACAATTGTACATTCTTTAAAATTCATGACTGGCTTGCATAACATTGTTTAATTCTAATTTTTTTCCATAGAAAGAGAGAGGGACATTATTACAACTCGTATTTTTTTTTTTTTTTTTTTGTGCTGATGATTAATGCATGTAAAGCCTATATTTATAAGTTATTTATAACTTTGGGAAAATTAATATTTCTAACCATAATTCTATGTCTTATCAGGTCTTAGATTTAAATAGTCTTACCCTGTGTCACTAACTTGAGCAAGAATGATGCATAAGACATTATGATGTAATGTGATTTGTATTTTTGATAAAACTTGAGCAAAGATGTGGCATCTTTGGTTTTTCTAAGATATGTCCTTGTGACCTACATTTTGGCCCAACTTGACCAAAGTTCAAACTCATATGATATTACATGGACACAAACGTTCTGACTTGGAGTAAAAATGTGGCCTCTGGAGTGTTCACAAGGTTTTTCTAAGATTTACAGACCTCTGACCTTTCCAACCCAAAGATTGGGACAAAAATGTGGCCTCCATTATTTATGTTCACAAGATTTATACAAGACTTTCTTTCACAATTAAAAATCATCTGAGATATCATGGAGAAATATTCTGGAAAAGTTTCATGAAGACTGGGCAAAAAAATGGCCCCTAGAGTGTCCACAAGCAATTGCTGACTTAATTTGCTGCCTGCTGTAAATCCAGTTTTAAGTTTCATTTAATCTTATCTCTAATTACAAAATCTTCCCTAAGTTTCAAGCTGATCAAGATCTATACTGACTACTTTATTTTTATCTATTGCGTAAAACTGGTAAAACCATTCCAGCATATATTTACCTTGTGAGTGGTCTGTATCGGACAGGTAGGGTTCAGAGTAATCTCCCTTGTTGGTGCTGGACAGGCGGTCCTGTGGAAAGGAGTAGTCGTCTGTCAGGGACACAGACTTCTGCAAACAGATGATGGACATTAAGTTCTGTCTGTAATATCTAAATAGTAATCGCAAAAGGTTATTTAAGCTACCAGGTCCCTTGTTTTCGAAAATATTTAAACCTTTCCCTTAAATAGACTCATTTTGACGCACTCAATAGGTACCACATAAAGCCTGATCTGCAGAAAACCACAGTTAAACCATACCAAATTTAATTATAAAGGCCTCATTCCAGACCACTGAGGAGAAGCGAACAGCATAAAACCTGATCAGCCTGCGAGTTACTCGCAGGCTGATCTGGTTTTATGTTGTTCGCATAGGTCTTTTCATGGTTTCCTCTATGAGGGAAAGGGTTAAGTACTATCTCAGGATCAAATTTTAGTATCAGTAACTTAAATACCTACTGAAACCAATGGGCATAATCTGTGTTTGAGTATGAAATTCATACCTTAAGTATTTTTATTTTTAGTTTTCAAGAAATGGGGCCAGGAACTTGACCAAAGTAACAGTTGCAAGACCACTGTCAGGTTGTTTAGGCTTCATAATACCTGCTTTTCATTAAAAAAAAACTTTTGGGATCAAACCAAAATCTGCTCAGACCAAACCTTTATTTATACTTTGCATAAATTAATGCTAAACTTTATTAGGCTTACAATGTTTAGTGTGCTTTGGTTGTACTTCCCATTCACTGTTTTTCAAACATTTCTGACAGTTTTGTTTGCATGAGACTGTAAGGTATAATACTTCTTCAATGTGATATTACTCCATAGACATGTGGCAAGATACCCCACCCAGTTATATTGACACTGGGCCAACCAGTCCTGCAACTACCCTTATATGCTGAGTGCTAAGCAAGGGAGATATGCTTTAGCCAGGGATTGAATTAATTACCACCACCTAAATAATCTTGTTAACCCTTTCCCTCATATAGACGCATTTTGACGCACTCAATAGGTACCACATAAAGCCTGATCTGCAGAAAACCACAGTTAAACCTTACCAAATTTAATTACAAAATCCTCATTTCCAGACCACTGAGGAGCAGCGAACAGCATAAAACCTGATCAGCCTGCGAGTTACTCACAGGCTGATCTGGTTTTATGCTGTTGGCATAGGTCTTTTCATTGTGTCCTCTATGAGGGAAAGGGTTAAGAAACTGAGAACTAGGTATAAAACACATTTTTTTAAATTAATTCTCTCTCTCTCTCTTGCTTTTAAACATTTACTGCCACTTTCTTATTGCACTGTCCTTCAGATTATTCTTTCTATTTACCTCTCATATTACTCCCACCCCCATTTTTCTCTCTTTCAGTCTCTCTCTCTCTCTCTCTCTCTCTCTGAAACTCTTTCTCACACATTTCTGTTCAGTGCTTTTCTCTCCTCCTTTCCACCAACATAGCTTTATTTACATTTTTTTTTCTTTTCCCTCCTACTCTGTTTCATATTTCCTCTACATAATTAACCTATTTTCCTTTTTCATTCTCAAAACATGTGGAGCTTCCTGTTTTTCCTCTCCTAAATACTGTGTCAAAAATTGACTCGCTCTTCAACTATTAGAGTTATGAGGAAGGATAGTGTCCTTCATAAATACACAAACAAAATATTTCCATATAAAACCATCTTAAACTTATGAAGGGCTTGATTAAACTGAAAAGAAATTCCCAGACATAAAATTTTTTTGCAAATTGACTGAAAAAAAATGACTTAAGAACAAAACTTAATCAGCCTGTGATTAAATTCTACTGTTCATTCCTAAATAGCTCCGATGAAGACACAAATAACCTCCTTTCATACCCCAGTCATGTTATCATGAAGGGGAAATTAAGTCAACTCTAAAGACTGTTCTTCAAATACTGGTTAACATACACCATGGCCCCATATTTATAGACGCAACAAAAGAAAGCATGACTTTTCAACGTCATGTGATCGTTTTACCTGCATTTTTAAGCCATGATCTGTCAAATGACATCATATGATAATAACAGACATGATTAATCAACAATGTTTGACAAATCTCAATGAAATGCAGATAAAAATCATTTCCCAATATCTATCTCTATTCTTAAAAAGATCATATATTACCTAAATGAAATGTGTAGTAATATACCTAGACTGGAATAAGATTGGGCGTAGCATTAAAGTCCTTCATAAACACTCCCCATTAACTTGTTTGGTGGGGCTATAAGAAAGTTTTTTTTCTCACCAAAATATAAAATGTACTCAGAGAAACCGGACAGCAGTCGGACAGCAGTTTTTGTCCGGTTTTCTCAGATGTCCGGCATTCTAAAGAGTCCACATTTTAGCCATATATGACCTACGTATTAAGCTATGATCAATCATAAATACTGGTTTATGTTTTTCTATTATGTGTGTATATATAGATTATGAAAGTAATAATAAAAGCAATTGAAATAATATGTTTGTATAATATCTTGTTTAATGTTCTAGTAATGTTACTTTTGCATATTTTGTTTCATAAATATGATTTAAGTTCAAGAAATATACAAACATTGTGCAGTGTATTAAAATCAAACTGGTTACCTCATAACGATTAAGTCAAAATATATCAACAGGTATCGACCCCGGTGGCTGAGTGGTTAGAGCGTCTGTCTCAGGAGCGGGAGGTCGTGGATTCGATCCCCGGCCACAACATACCAAAGTTGTAAAAAATGGTGGTTATAGCTCCCTTAATGCTTGGTGCTCAGCATAAAAGGGTAGTTGCAGGACTGGTTGGCCCAGTGTTAGAATAATCATGAGACTGGGTGTGGTATTATGCCACATGTCTACGGCGTGAAACTGCAGTGTGGCAGCACTATATCTGTCTCAAGTAGACATCGTCTCTAAATGACTGAAATACTGTCGGGGGGACGTTAAACCCAACAAACAAACAATATCAACATGTGCCTCTGGATACAAGCTAATGCACAAACAAATAAAAATAATGTTTCCTATCATGTTTAAAACTTTAAAACAAAATGAAATGATTTACAAGTTGAAATTATCTAGTTATATATATTTATTCCAACTCAATTATACAAATGTACTTACCAAATATTGTGTAATTCAATACACACTCATCAATAATACAAACTAGCAATCAGTATTGATCAGTTTTCTGTTACCAATTATACTTTACCCATTAGTCGATAAAATGGTTTCAAGGCGACGAGTTTTTTACACCTTGACCAACCAGTATTGTCAGAGTAATTATCTATATAATGGGCTTAATGGAACTTAATCAGCTGTCCGATATTAGGATTTTACAGAATCCGGTATTATCAGAGGAAAGTAATATAGATTATATAGGGAAAGTTTCGGGATCAAAAACAGCATCCGGTATTTAGAGCTTTCCGGTTTTCTGTGAGTGCAGTCTTCTCAGAGTGCACTGTAATAGATTTTACAACAAAAGGTTTATCCTTCTGGGCAGGGTAACCAGCTGGTTTCTTTTGTAGCAGCGGGTTTCCCTTAAGAATCAGGGGCCTGTTTCACTCAATTTTGTACAAACAAATTTGATCTTAGTCGAAGGTACTGGTATGTTCTTCTATATGTTGTCTAATATTGTCTAAGTTGCACAATAAACATGAAGAAAGTTAACCCATTCCATTGCATTATACAAACACAAATCAATTAATAAGAAAAAATCACAGGAAAAATTCTATTTTACATCAATGAATTTATGCTTATGAAGATTTTATTTATCGTACAAAGTTCAGTGAGATGGGCCCAAGACTGGAAGGATAATTTTGTTGGAAGCAGGACGGGGGTAGGGGGGTTTGGGGGTCCTATGTATTTCCTGAGATTTTTTTTTTTTTTTTTTTATATTATAATTTCCATTATTTTTTACAATTTGGCAAATTTGAGATGGCCAGGAAAGGACCTGAGATAGTCAAACATGCCACCAGCCGCCTCTTAAGGAAATGTTGATAGATACAAAACAACCAAACAACTAACCGAGTCCTTAACCCTTTCCCTCATAGAGGATACCATGAAAAGACCTATGCGAACAGCATAAAACCAGATCAGCCTGCAAGTAACTTGCAGGCTGATCAGGTTTTATGCTGTTTGCTGCTCCTCAGTGGTCTGGTAATGAGGATTTTACAATTAAATTTGGTAAGGTTTGAGTTTGGCTTTCTGCAGATCAGGCTTTATGTGGTACCTATTGAGTGAGTCAAATTAAGTCTATATAAGGGAAAGGATTAACTTATTCCATTTGCGTTGCTTGATATGTTTTTACAGCATATACTAAACCCTCTCAATATTTACTGGGTTGAACAAGTACTCTCCACCAGGACAGTCATGAAAACAGCCCAGTTCAGATCTGAAGTCAAACCTTGATGCCTGTCAGATACAAATCAGATGCTCTGCCCATTTTTAAGCAAGAAAGGTATTGAAGGAATGGTTTGAATTCACAACTTTGAAGGCGCTTATAAGATCTTTTTAGTATGTAAATCAATCTTTAAGGCTATCAAAATTCCACTCTTAAAAACTTAGTACCTCATTCACAGGAGTAAGAATATCGTGTATGTCGTAGTAGTAGTAAAGAGAGAGAGAAAGAGAGAAGCCATTTAACCACAGAGAGAGAGAGAGAGAGAGAGAGAGAGTAATCAAAACAAGCATACAATTTCCTTTCTCACTTGAAAGCTCTTGTCCTCAGCAGGATTTGGACAGCTATTATGTGTAGGTGAATATCTATTTCTATGTCACAGACTGAAGGTGATGAAATAAGATGAAGAAACATAGATGAATCTGAGATCCAGATTAAGAGAATGACAAACAGACTGAGAAATAAGCAAAACAAAAATAAATCCATAAAGGTTATTAAACAAACAAGAAATGAGAGCATAAGTCAAGATGGCCTCGTGTTTTCAAAAACAAAAATGGTACTCAAGTATAAATTTCATACTCAGACTCAAACTATGCCTATTGGTTTCAAAAGGGATTTGAGTATGATACGTACTCAAACTTGAGCCTGAGGTCATACTTCAGTATTTCTGAGAACACAGAGCCAGAACTCAGTTTTTAACTCTTTACCTCATGAATATTCATGTACAAACTTAACCCTTAACCTGCTGAATTTCTCAAATGGACTTAGCCGGCACCTTTTTTGGAACTGTCCATCATCAATTTTAGGGATAACAAGATGAAAACTTGTAGTTGGTCGGCCAACAGTAAAAAGCCAGGCCAGCCTGCATGGATGTGCAGGATGGCCTGGCTCTTCACTGGTGGCAAAGGTTAGCACTTATAGTTCCAGCAGCATGAAGTGCAAACAGAGGAAACCCTGATCAGACAGCTTCTAACAGATCACTGCTGTCTGACCTGAGTCTCCTCCATGTGCCAAGGAATAAAATGAGTCTAAATAAAGTAAAGGCTAAAACACTGTACATTATAATTCCTCCCAAGTTTTCAAAGTGTTAAATATTAGCTAGGCTACAACATCAGTTTTTTCTCATAAAGTTAAAAAAATGTTCATGTAACTCACTAAAATTGGCTGTGTATGTTTTCCCGTCAACCTTTTAAAATGTTAATAATTAACTTACTTGTTATTTCTGTCAGGGAAAAGGGAAGAGAAAACAGAGAACTTTGCTGAGCTTTTGTCAAATGTAGTAAATTTTTGGGCCACTTTGGACACTTTAATTCTAGGGTTGCTAGCTAGTCAAATGGGACAAGTAATTTCTGGGGAAGCTAGTCCTTTGAGACATGTTAATTCTTGGATCACTAGTCCATTGGAATAAGTACGTTTCTTTTTGAAATTCGTTAGACAAAAATTTTAATTGGTAATATGAAACATGAATTTTCTGCAGTCACTAATGATTAAGGTTGTTGTTTACGGTAATTGTTTCAGTAACCAAACACTGCGCACCCTAGAACCTTACGAAATCAGCAACAAAGGCTTTGGTGAGCTAAAAATAAAAAGGTGGTAAAGCCAAAAAAAAAAGTCGCGTTTCTGGTCTCCAGCAATAAAAAAAAGAAGGGCAGTAGTTAAGGATTTTTTTTTTAAATTATTTTTGTTAATCTTATTTACATGAAACGAAAGGTAAAAAAGGGATTTTTTTTTTAAAGGCGGAAAGGCAAAACAAAATGTAAGGGTCGGTCATTAAACAAGAGGGCCATGATGGCCCTGAATCGCTCACCTGAGTACCATTGCTTCAACTGATGTCAAGGTTTTTAAACAGACAAGGATTCTGATATAACTTAATCTAAAACATTTTACCCCTGACAATACTACACACCAAATATCTAAGCAATGGGCCATATGGTTTCAGAGAAGACTTGGGCGCAGGGTCATTTATCACCGTAGGGCCAAGACTTTGAAAATCTTGGTAGTGGCCCATAAGATGATGCTTCATACCAAATATCTAAGCTCTAGGCCTTATGCATTCATAGAAGAAGATTTTTTAAGATTTTCCTATATAACTCTATGTAAAACAAGTGACCCCTGGTGCGGGGTCATTTATCACCATAGGGCTATGATTTGTACAATCTTGGTAGTGGCCCATAAGATGATGCTACATACCAAATATCTAAGCTCTAGGCCTTATGCATTCATAGAAGAAGATTTTTTAAGATTTTCCTATATAACTCTATGTAAAACAAGTGACCCCTGGTGCGGGGTCATTTATCACCATAGGGCTATGATTTGTACAATCTTGGTAGTGGCCCATAAGATGATGCTTCATACCAAATATCTAAGCTCTAGGCCTTATGGATTCATAGAAGAAGATTTTTTAAGATTTTCCTATATAACTCTATGTAAAACAAGTGACCCCTGGTGCGGGGTCATTTATCACCATAGGGCTATGATTTGTACAATCTTGGTAGTGGCCCATAAGATGATGCTTCATACCAAATATCTAAGCTCTAGGCCTTATGATTCATGGAAGAAGATTTTTTAAGATTTTCCTATATAACTCTATGTAAAACAAGTGACCCCTGGTGCGGGGTCATTTATCACCATAGGGCTATGATTTGTACAATCTTGGTAGTGGCCCATAAGATGATGCTACACACCAAATATCTAAGCTCTAGGCCTTATGGATTCATAGAGGAAGATTTTTTAAGATTTTTCTATATAACTCTATGTAAAACAAGTGACCCCTGGTGCGGGGTCATTTATCACCATAGGGCTATGATTTGTACAATCTTGGTAGTGGCCCATAAGATGATGCTACATACCAAAAATCAAAAGGTTAGGCCTTGTGGTTTCGGAGAAGAAGATTTTTTCAAGTTTTTCCTATATTAGCCTATGTGAAATCAAGTGACCCCTGGGGCGGGGCCAATTTTGACCCCAGGGTCATAATTTGTACAATCCTGGTAGAGAGTCATAAGATCATGCTACATACCAAAAATCAAAAGGCTAGGCCTTGTGGTTTCAGAGAAGAAGATTTTTTAAATTTTCATTTTTAAAATCTATTTTTAGCTCCTGTGACCTAATTATGCAATGGACCAGAACCATTTATACAACTTTAGTAGAGCTTCATCCAAGGAACATTCCTGCAAAATATTTTTCAAATTGGCCAAGCCGTTTAGGAGGAGATGTTGTTTGAAGCAATTGTTGACGCCGGACGCACGGACGCACGCACGCACGGACGCACGGACGACGGACGCCGGACAAAAGGCGATCAGAAAAGCTCACCTTGAGCACGTTGTGCTCATGTGAGCTAAAAAGAGGGTCGGTTGAGAGACCAGAAACAGGACTACATATATATATATATATATATATATATATATATATATCAGGGATCAAGCTAGAGGGCGACTAGGGCGAAGATGTCGCCTTCAGTCAATAAACTTCGCCTCAGAAAAAATGAAGAGCGAAAAAACTTCGCCCTATAACTTTCGGTAAAAGTTCCCTATCATGGCCGTAATGTACGTCCGAAACATGGCTGTGTGCATCAAGGTGTGATTTCTACCATTTGCCGACAGCGTGTAGGCAGACGTCATGTGGTGCTCATTTAGGCCATGTAAGGTCCATGTGTGTAATATGCCGTATGCAAATTAGGCAACATTTGCTCCGCCCACTTCTCTAATTGACATTTACAAAGCGTAACAGAGAAATCGAGTACCAGCTTGCTAAATGTCATCTGTCTCAGCCGAAGCTACTGTGTCAACAAGCTACCAAATATCCATACAAAGAATGATAAATAGACAATTATCTCGTGTTTATTTCAGATAGAATAACTCACAATTTGAGACAAAAATACCTTCATAACTTTAATTTTATATTTACTTCATATTTTATTTTAAAACTTGCATTAAATGTCTGCTTATTTACATCCAGATTGCCGATCTTTCTGGTGTCAAATTTGCCGATTTTGTTTTGTGAAAAAATGAAAACAATACTTTTGATTGAGAATAAAAGCTGAAAAGACAGATGTATAGTATTTTGTAGAGTAAATTGAAACTTATTTCAAGCCAAGTTTTATAAAAAAAAAGCACCAGATTTTAGTTGTGTTTCAAAATGTCACCAGTTTTCGTGGATTTACTATGATTAAAACAATATATGATCTTTTTTAAATCTCTTTTTCTTTTGAAAAATTACACTGATAGAAATATCTGGCACTATTTTTTTTTCTGAATAGATTTTGTTCATATATTTTAGATAATAATTTCTGCATTTTTTTTTAAATATTTGGGGTAATAAATGTACATGCATAGTAAATTTTTATCCTTCACTGGAATGCAAGGATCATGGCATCAATTTTGACAATTACCTGTGTCAGCCCAAAGCTGTAAAAAGTTGCAGGTGTTAAATTCATAGAATATGATTTTCATGTCATTGATAATTTTTTACTCATCTTACCCTTAGATCTTAATGACAAAAGTTTAATATAAACTTTGATTTTATCTGAAACATTTTTACATATCAAATAAAGTACATTTATATATATATATACGTACAATAAAAAAAGATAAAATAATCACTTCTCTCATTTTTTTCAAACTTCTCCCTAAAAATATGATAGGGAGAAGTGACTTCTCCCTAAAATTTCAGTCTAGCTTGATCCCTGTATATATATATATATATATATATATATTTTTTTTTTTGCCCAAGTTTATTATTGTAAACAATAACTGATTAATTAGATATCACTCCACATCCTTGTAAAGAACGGACATGGCTTTTTATTCATGGATTGCATATCCTGGTGCAGCTGATCTTGCTGATATCAGATAATCTGGTGCCCTCTAGTGGCAAACCAGGAACAAATTCATCCTAAATGCACTGGTGTACCCTGACAACAATCGCAAACACTTGATGAACTATCTAAGCGGATATTGAAGCAGGATACATCCATTTGACTGACCTGCACATCTGATGAAGAACAATAAAGATCAGACATTGTCCTGTATCTTTAAATGAAGAGAGATTTAATCCAAATTCACTTTTCCTTTTTTGAGGCCCCTATATGGGGCTCCCTGTAATAAGTTAAATGGGGGTCAGGGGGAACCATCCACAGTTGACAACCTAAATCTTAAAATGATGAGGAAGACTCAGGCTTTTTAGTTTTAGCCCAAATTTCTGTTTTTCAGGAAATGTTCTGACCACAGGGAGATTTGGAAGACTAAAGGCTATGCACCCGCAGTTGGGTCCCGTATTTTACCACAAAATTAGATAAAAAAAAATATTGGGAAAATGAATTCAAAGGCAATTACAGACACATGTTAACGACCACTGATTGTAATAATAAGTTCTTGTAGCCCGCTTACAGGTTAACCATTTCCCTCATATAGACTCATTTTGATGCACTCAATATGTACCACATAAAGCCTGATCTGCAGAAAACCACAGTTAAACCTTACCAAATTTAATTATAAAGGCCTCATTTCCAGACCACTGAGGAGCAGCGAACAGCAAAAAACCTGATCTGCCTGCGAGTTACTCGCAGGCTGATCTGGTTTTATGCTGTTCGCATAGGTCTTTTCATGGTTTCCTCTATGAGGGAAAGGGTTAACATGTCTGTCTTTTCATGGCAGTCTAAACGTGATAAGACAGATAGATGGACCATAACATTAATATACTGTAATAATACTTCCTTTAGGTTTAACTTATTTTAAAGATTACGTTCCCTGTCATATTGAAATTATTTCTTCACTTTACTACATGTAATAATAATTACTTCCTCATTTTTTTTCTTTAATCCTAAAAGTCATAGCTGAGAAATGAGGAAACTTTTTCATTACAGTAACAAGACCAGGAGGAAAAACACATATAGTTTAACCCTTTCCCTCATATAGACTCATTTTGACGCACTCAGTAGGTACCACATAAAGCCTGATCTGCAGAAAACCACTGTTAAACCGTACCAAATTTAATTACAAAATCCTCATTTCCAGACCACTGAGGAGCAGCGAACAGCATAAAACCTGATCAGCCTGCGAGTTACTTTTCATGGTGTCCTCTATGAGGGAAAGGGTTAAGTTTCAAGGTTCAAAAGAGCATGTCAACTTCTTTTGCAAAAACGAAAACCTCTTCTTTTCTTGATTTTTTTGTTTTAGATCAAACAGTATTGTGTATTAATGAGCGCCCTGCATGAAAATTCACACATAAATTTACTTATGCTCCTAAAAGGTATAGCAGGCATATTTTATTTTACCTTTTCATATTTATATTCACAAAATTTTGAACGTGAATGAGATATTTTGTGCTAGTTATTCGGGCTGATACATGTACCCAGGTAGTTGCGGGTGGAGTAGAAAATTGTTGGCATTTGGGTACAAAATTATTACCCGTTTCTAACGTTAGCCATTTCTTTTATGATACCCCTTTGTACTTCTTTACTTTATAATGTAATTATATAAACATCAATAGCCAATTCATAATGATATCCTTTTACTTTATAATTCTACACTTTGTCAAGAAATTACTTTCAAATGCATTCAAGATAGACATTTTGGGTGTACAAAGTACATATCGTTAAGAGCTTACTGATATGTGTTAAGGTAAAGTCTCTGTAATGGTACCGCTATGTCTTGGACAACTTAACCTCTACCAAGATAACCAAGGTACCCTAATGAAACATTAGGAAGACTTGGTTATCTCCATGAAAAGCCATGAGGTCTGAAATGTAGCTGAACTATTACAGGGATTTTACCTTAAATTCAACAATTTCACTGGTTTGTTATCATAGGTGGTAATTTGGCGTTGTTATTTAACCCTTTCCCTCATAGAGGACACCATGAAAGACCTATGCGAACAGCATAAAACCAGATCAGCCTGCGAGTAACTCGCAGGCTGATCAGGTTTTATGCTGTTCGCTGCTCCTCAGTGGTCTGGAAATGAGGATTTTGTAATTAAATTTGGTAAGGTTTAACAGTGGTTTTCTACAGATCAGGCTTTATGCGATACCTATTGAGTGCGTCAAAATGAGTATATATGAGGGAGACCCTGCAGCTGATAGTATGATGGGTACCTGGGTTAAGAAAAAAAAGAACTTGTTTCAATCCTTTTCGTTAATCATTCACTCGAAAGAGAAGATAATATATTTTGAATGTTCTGGACCATGTAGAAATTAGGAAACAGACATTTTCATCATCCTGTTTGTCTGCACTTATTAACCCTTTCCCTCATATAGACTTATATTCACGCACTCAGTAGGTACCACATAAAGCCTGATCTGCAGAAAACCACAGTTTAACCTTACCAAATTTAATTACAAAATCCTCATTTCCAGACCACTGAGGAGCAGCAAACAGCATAAAACCTAATCAGCCTGCGAGTTACTGGTTTTATGTTGTTCGCATAGGTCTTTTCATGGTGTCCTCTATGAGGGAAAGGGTTAAGTTATATTATTGATTCAAATGCTTTCACAAGACCTCATATGGTGTCTACAGTATCAGCACTCAAATATTAGATGGGCCCCAACGAAAAAGCAAAGAATTTACACCAAGAAACAACAACAACTTCAAACTTTTTCTTGCTGAAAATCATCAGTTAAAATGTCACCAACTGCACACCAAGAGAATTACTGATTATAATGTTGTAAAAGACCCAGACAGATCTTCAATTAGGCAGGCATCTGTTAATTAAAAGGAACAATAACTGAGCTTAAACAGTGAGTTTTATGTGATAAAGTTGTTTGTTTAACCATCCCTCCCATCCTTATTCTAGCACTGACCTTGACTACCTGAGATTTTTATCATATGACAATACGCTCCAAAAGCTGCTGTTTCCTGTTTCACATAAATATCACACATATTTTCTTATACTTAACATGTTACATTTTACTTTTTATGACTCTGCTTCACACTATAAACACAGTTTACTGAAATTAGTCATTCAGTAAGAAGAATCTGACATGAATTTTCAAACAAAAAACTCTATTTAACTCATTCATGAAAACGTTATCAAGTTTGCCAGAGGTTTTCTTAATAATATTTTCATGAACTCATGAGATCCCTTGGTAATATTTGATATGCAATGACAATTCATGTCAGACCCTATATCCTCGAGTGCCCAAACTGTGCTCCTCTAAAATTTATTTAGGAAATGCAACATAAATACAATACATAGAATAAAAACTGTTCACGTACCAATTAATTCTATCAAATTCACATTGATACCCCCCAAAAAAATTCTTTTATACATAATTATTCACTCGAAAATGACATTTAATACATTACGAGTCAAATATTATACCATCATTTTGTGTGGTCCTAACTCCGCCCCCTAGGTGACATCATAGCAGTTGCAAATTATATACATATGACTTCCATTTATAAATATGTAAACACAGTAGATGGAATTTCCGAGATACTTTAATTTTAAAAATCTGAGCGTAAAAGGGTCATTCTGCATGAAAATCATTTTGTATTAAGGAAAAAAAAAACATAAAAAGAGTGGTGTGATATCAAATTTACAATATTTATCTGTATGGATTTCCTACAGAAAACATCTGAGTTTATTTACAGAAACATAGTAAAAAAAAATCTCAGTCGCTTACGCGTGTGATAAAATCTAGCGAGACTACGATTTAAACAAGAGGGCCATGATGGCCCTGAATCGCTCACCTGATTATAAATGAGCAACATATGTTGGATTTTTCATATTGACCTACTTTTTGACATCACATGACCCACTTTCAAGCTTGACCAAGATTTATGGAAACAAACATTAAAAATGTGGCCTTAAGTGTTAATTTTTAAGATTTTTTTCCCCCCCAAACCATTGTCCAAATTTTATGGAAACAAACATTCTGATCAAGTTTCATAAAGATTGGGCCAAAAATGTGGCCTTAAGTGTTAACAAGTTTTTCTAAGATTTGACCTCATGCCTACTTTTTGACCCACATGACCCAAATTCGAACTTGTCCAAGATTTTATGGAGACAAACATTCTGATTAAGTTTCTTGAAGATTGGGCCAAAAATGTGGCCTCTAGAGTGTTAACAAGGTTTTTCTAAGATTTGACCTCATGACCTACTTTTTGACCCCACATGACCCAAATTGAAACTTGTCCAAGATTTTATGGAGACAAACATTCTGACCAAGTTTCATGAGATTGGCAAAAATTGGCCTCTAGAGTGTTAACAAGCAAACTGTTGACAACGAACGACGCACGACACACGAAGGACGCCGGGCGATCACAAAAGCTCACCTTGAGCACGTTGTGCTCAGGTGAGCTAAAAAGGAAGGTGGCAGAGTTAGGACAGGAGCG
This sequence comes from Solen grandis, assembly GCA_021229015.1. Lineage (NCBI taxonomy): Eukaryota > Metazoa > Mollusca > Bivalvia > Adapedonta > Solenidae > Solen > Solen grandis. Next base: position 57,185,939 of record CM037780.1, read on the forward strand.
CAGTTAGGACCTCCGACGATATATAAAAATATATATATATAATTCTTTTTTGTGAGCTATACTGTGTATGACAATCATCATAATGGCAACCATGGTGGTGTAAACACGGTCCCTGAAATTAACATGACGCCAAAACGCCCCAAAATGAATATGCATATCATTTAAACCAGTGAAAAGCTGTACAAACCTTCGACAAACAAATGCATGTGAATCTTGCTTTCAATAGTAACCTTAGTTCAACAACCTCCGACAAACATATGAGGTGGATATATACCTGTTTTGGAGTCACGTTAATAGGTGGACACTGGAATACCTGGATAAAATCCCACATATCTGAACTTCCAAACATACACCTTTAAATATAATCCAAAGCTACCTCAAAACATTTGTTTCAAAAAATCTTTTTTATGTGACTGTTCCGAATATTCTAACACCAATTAATGAATAGTGAATTCATAATTGCATCTATAAATAAATTGACACAGCTGCCTATGTTCGTTTCAACTTAATGATACAAAAGTAAGTAAGTACATAGAGAAAAATAAGGCTCTCCTCACATCTCGAAGGCCATAAGGATCAAAGTCTAAAAGTTGTTGCTAATTAAGGATATACATAACTCAGACATTGGGTTTACAAAATTTAAAAGTAAAAGGCAAAACAAGAATCCATGTAGTTTCAAAACACAAAAAGGGCCAGTCATTGCTTTCATTTGCTGCAGTTCTATAGCTATTTTAATATGAACAATTATACATTTCAATTATTCTTAAATTCTTTTATCATGACCCTGATTGTTTGTCCATCAATTACATCTTTACCATTATAAAACTACAGTTGACCCAGTAATAGCGACCAACTGTATAAAGCGGTCAACCTGCATTTAACAGTCAGTTTTAATATTATCAAACAAGCCTTCTGTTATATGTTTAACCTTCATTTAGCAGCCACCTCTGTTAAGCAGTCCATTTCTGTTGTTCCCCAGACTGACAGGTTTGACTGTATACAGATCATCTAAAAGCAAGACTTGAATGAATACAAGTCTCAATCCAAACATACTTTGCAGCATCAACATCTTGTCTCAACAGGAGAGATCTATTTCATGCTTGTCATGCTGATCATGTCCACAAAAGCTGTCCTGTTGAGGGTAAAGGAAAGCCCACCATGATTTCAGAGCTATTGAAACCATTGCTTTTTTTGTCTTTCCCTTTCAGGTTTTTTCAAGACAGCATAAAAAAATAGAGCTGTCATACCCTTACAAAACAAAGCAACTGACTCCTTAATAACCTCAATTAACACATTTATAAAAAACAAAAAGAAAAAAATTGTAAAACACGTTTAATAATCTGAACTAACCTCAGATTTCTCCAGTGAAATCTATATTTGAACATATCCACTAACGTACACTTACACACATGTAAGAGAGTCACAGCACATAAAAATCACACAGATCCCTAGAGAGACTGGTGCCGTAACATGCCCTACTGGTACCACATGATAGCTAGACCACTTCCCTCTGCCCGTGTAATACAGGACTGCGTACTCACTCAAGAGGCTAACACTGCATCATGTCACACTGTCAATATAGAGGGCCCCAGGCATCCTCTCACTGTCGCTATGGTTACTTAATGTTACAATACAATGTACACTTTTTTTTTTACAAGTTTTAGCCTAACAAAAGTTCATTCCAGGACATTTCTAAACTATGAAATATGAAGTGAAAGCTGTTTTTCAGCATTTGCATATGGAAGGTATAACCTTAGAGTACAAAGAGGACAAACTGTATTGGTATTTACGTGAGAATGCTATCTTTGTTTTCATATGCATAAACCCCTAACATGACCACAAATCGTATCTACTCAATTACTGGCCGTGCCTGAATACAAGAAAAATCTATAAATAGGCGGGATCTTCCGAGTGACGTTATTACAATATTCGCCACTGATTTGCTGCAGACTTAACAGAAAACCAGCATGTCATCAAAAAAGCTTAAATGGCCGATAAATGGCGGACTTTGATATCACGTGACTTTAGACTGGATCCTGGCTCATCATAAGAATCATGAAGCACACATAATACTGAGTGGGTAAACATCTCAGGTGCTTATTTTACATCAGCAAGAAGCGAGGAACGACTATAGATGTTCCTTCCCATGGGAAGAAACAATTTTAGGTTGTTGATTATAAGAACAAGTAACTAACTGGATACCAAAGGGCAACATGTCAAGTCTACAGCCTATGTATCTATGTAAGTGTGACCTTGACCATGCAGCTATAGAAACCAAACTTCAGGCAAAACTGTTATGCAAAAAGTTATTTGAAAATCCTGTGATCCATGTCTTAAGTTACAGCCCAGACAAGCATTGAATCCGGACTACTTGGTACACTTACGCACATACATCGGGAGGACATTTTGGTGACTATGTTGAGGTCCCGCAATCCAGCCCAACAATTAAATAGGAAAAATATGGCAATTCTTTTTTAAACATACAAAATTCTACTATGTAATGATTCGGATTTGCTTTTGAAACATACAACATTATTTTACATTATATCTTTTTCCTGAAAAAAAAAAAAAAAGGCCAGGGATGTTACTCCTTACCTTGTGACCTGTCTCCAGCATGTCTTCCAATGGACCGTCCATTCTTTCCACACCAGAGGAGGAGGCATAACTGTAGACCTCCGAGTCCTCATTCCTGTGACCCCTTCGCATGGACACATCCCTAGGTTCAAAGTCTACTGACCGTCTGTGAAAAGCAAAATTTCCCATTTATCACGAAACATATTTATAGAGTTAAACAACTACATTATAACCATGGCACTAGCACTAAAGCCGCAGACCCTCGTCCCTGCAGAATTTTCTCCTACATTACATAATTTTATTGAAACAGAATCCAACATCGCTTGATTGCAAAGGTTGTAACTTTGCATATATTTACGCTACCACTGACTTGTATGCATGATTCAATCGGTCTGATATTCAGAAATTATTTTATGAAATTATATTGCCCTAATTCCACTTCATGAAAATCTGCCATTAATTTAAAGATTTCAAGAATTGATACACCTCTGTCACTCTCTGTGCACAAAATATTGTATTTAATACTAACAGATGAGGTGGACACCTTCTTCGCTGTCACTCTCTGTGCACAAAATATTGTATTTAATACTAACAGATGAGGTGGACACCTTCTTCGCTGATTGCATGCACATGAATTCTATTTTTTGATTGCATGTATTTATTTATATGTAAGACTCGGATTGAGGGCCAACTGAATATTGTTGTTGTTGTTGTATTGGGGTTTACCGTCGCTGCGATAGTATTTCAATCATAAAGTGATGTCCAGCTAATTACAGGTGGAGGAAGACCCCGATTACACAGAGGTACCCGTGTAGAACCACCGACCTACCGCAAGCCAGCTGGAAGGCTTCCTCACATGAAAAATCCGAAGTCCCTACCGACTGAAAATTGTGGGCAGATTCTTAAATCAAGGGCCAATATCTCCCAAATTGTGGGCAGAGGCAGATTCTTAAACAGGGCCAATATCTCCCAAATTGTGGGCAGATTCTTAAATCAAGGGCCAATATCTTCCAAATTGTGGGCAGATTCTTAAATCGAGGGCCAATATCTCCCAAATTGTGGGCAGATTCTTAAATCGAGGGCCAATATCTTCCAAATTGTGGGCAGAATCTTAAATCAAGGGCCAATATCTCCCAAATTGTGGGCAGATTCTTAAATCGAGGGCCAATATCTTCCAAATTGTGGGCAGATTCTTAAATCGAGGGCCAATATCTCCCAAATCGTGGACTGATCTTAAACTGAAGTCATTAGTGGCAGCAAAACAAATGTTGTGCATAAATGACATCATGCATTTATTTACAGACATTTGTTCATCAAAAAAGTAAATTGGCCACACTCACAGATGTTGGCACCTAACTTGTTCTAAAAAGAATAGAAATCCGCTATTCAAATTGGATCTGGGCCTAGATGGATTTCATAAAAGAGTATGCAAGGTTACCTTTTTTCATGGGATTTCCAATGAACATTAGATAATGGAGTTTATGGTTACATAGCCATTTTAAACATATTTTATATGGGCATTTTTATACACACTATTAATTTTGACTATTTAATATGAGTGGTTTTAGTGAATTTTTATGTTTTAATTGCACAAATTAAATGTTCATTTATCATTTTACATCTTTGGTATGTTTTGGCTGGGAATCTTACTTTACACAAGTAACTGGTGTTGCACGCGACACATGAGTCCCCTACCGGTGCATAATTTTTTAATTACCATAGCAACCAGAATTTTGGCAGAATCTCCATACTGCCAGCTATTCATATACCAAGTTCCATAATATTATCTTAAATGTTTTTTTTAGTTATAGCGGGATCCAGACATCCGGACAAACGGAGGACAAACCTATACATGTGTAGTCCCCTCTGATGTAAACACCAGTAGGGGATTTAATAACCTCTCAGCTACAAGGACCACTGCACTTGTAATGTAACTCAGTTTTTCAAAATAAGAAACAGGTTTTCCTTTTCAAATGAAATCAAGATATCAACAAGGAAGAAAAAGAGAAATTACAAACATCTTTAAACCAAGTTTGTAGGATTTGTTTTTTTTGTTTTTTTTCTGTTCATAAATTATGCTCAAATGTGAGTGATTAGGAAAGGCTTCATTTTCAAACTAAGGAAGACCAAGATCAGCATAAATGAACCTTTTTTTTAAGGTAATATATCCATCAATAATTTGTGATCATAGTCCATCTGAGGATATCATTGGAATTTTGAAGTAAATGCAAGCCTTTATAGACTTTGAGTAAAAGAGTCTATAACTCCAAGTCAATGGATGCTTACATCTGCACTGAAGTTTTTTAATGCATTTGAAGGTCCCAGGACCATGATTATAATTTGATGATGGATGGATTACCTTAAATGGGTAAACATGAAGATAAACATCAGGCCCCAAATTCATGAAGATATTAAAAATCAATCTCATACTCAAACAAACAAGAGTGTTCTTTGGAACATATATGTCACCTGCTGAAGCGTGACAGAAAAAGTGTAATGGACAGACTGATGGATAGACAGACAACAGAAAAGTGATCCCTATGTGTCACCTCTGCTTACAGCAGGTGTTACAAAAATAAAGAAGGATGAATGATTAAAATGTTCAACTTAGTTGGATCAATGAGCCTTGTTTACAAAGTTTTTAAGTACATTCTCAGCAAAGACAATTCTGTACATAATTATGCTTGAGACAGTGTTTGGGAACATTCAATATTACTCAAACTAATAATTTAGTTACTTTTTTTAGTGATATTTTTTTGTTCATAAACAGAACTTAATCATCTTGGTCATAAAATCTGAGCAGATATTTGAGAATAAACCTGAAATTGTACTATAAAGTACAATTTGTTCTGTTGATAAAATGGGGTTAAGTACATGGTGTTGCACGCAATGCATGAGTCACCTACCGGTGAGGTGCATAATTTTTCCATTACCATAGCAACCAGAATTTTAGTCCGAGAAAAAAACAACAACAAAAAAATGTGCAGAATCTCCATACTGCCATCTATTCATATACAAGTTTTCAAAATATTATCTTAAACAGTTTTTAAGATATGATGGAATCCAGATTTCCGGACAAACAGACATCCGGACGGACAGACAATTGGGGCAAACCTATAGTCCCCTCTGGTGTAAACACCAGTAGAGGACTAGTAATGATTATGTTAAACCTGACATAAAATCTATGACAACTTACGTGCTGAGACGTGCAGGCTGGTCTACTCTGGGATTGACGTCGAACACGTCAATGTACTCCGCAGACTGGTTCTGCCCCATGTCATGCTGTCTGCGGGGGCGCGGGAGGGGAACCGGTGTATTCTTCTTCTTTATAGCCGAGTTACGCCCAATCTGATGAGAATTTTGATGATGTAACTGTAACATAGATCATCAACATTTTAACTTGGTACATGCTTTACATTGTTTTATGTTTATACCGTATACTGTTGCATTGTTATTATTCTATGGGTTGGTGGACTTAAGATATTAAACTTTTAAATTGTAATTTTTTATTATCCACTTATAAAAAACAAATTTACAAGATTGTCATGTCACATGTGATGAAATGCTTTAAGATAGCTGTAATAGAATTAATTACTCATCAAAATGCATACCAAGAGCTTGGTGCCAAACTATTGTACCTTCTTCTTTATTCATACCTAGTTTCCACAGTTTTTCAACAAGCCCTCGAATTCTTTCATTTTAGTAAAATACTCCATGCTACATTTCTTAAAGTTCAAAACGGTGTATGCTTTTTTGTTGCTTTACTTCTTTCACTCTCCTTAATTTGGAAGCTAATTATAATGAACCAAAATTGGCACCCAATCTCCATCCTAAAAGAATTTACTAAATAATGTTGTTTATGTTTGTTTGTACTAAAAGCCACAGCCATCCCATCCACCTCAAAAGCAAAACCATTCCCAAATTTCTGAATATAAAAGCAAAATAATCTTCCACATGACATATCCAATTTGCTTCTTATGTGTTAACCAAATAGTTAATACTTTTTGCTTCCCCCTGATTTTTCCTTGAAAATATCTTTTTAGAAATTATATAACCTTGACTATACCTAGTAGCCTAGAGATTCAACGATCATTGATTATACTCAATGATTGATCAATTACTGTCTAGGTTGGCAATCATCGATTGTGTTCTTCATAAGCTATTCCTCTAATTTTTCTAAATTAAGAGTAAGAGTACCAAGAAATAAAAGGAAAACAAAATATCAACACTAAATCTATTCCATTTCTAAACTCTATTTCTGAATTTTTTTTGTATGTTTTCCATCATATTTTTCCAATTATTTTTCAATCTTGCATAAATAGCCTGCTAATTCTTGTCTCTTGTTATAAAATATCTTTGATAGTATCTTTGTATATTAAATTAAGATATGTCTTTGCTTTTTAAGTCACTTTTTATTATTATTTAAACATTTTACATATAAGTGATGGTTAATATATAAATCCATTACATAATCAATTATTGATCAAAATGTCATGTCCGATTATTTCCGATCATCAATTATGACTTTTAGCCAATTTTGAAATTATAACACAGTAAATTACCTAATAAGTCTGTTAATCCTTTACCTCATGAAAATTCATGTACAGCGTATGACAAAAGGAATAAAAATTATCAATCAACTGAATTTTAAGTTTTATATGAAATCATGAGTTTTTTCTTTGCTACATGGACAGTGTAGAAACTGAGCTACAAAATTGTATGAGCAAACAGAGGTGACCCAGATCAGACAGCTCCTATAGGAGCTGTCTGATCTGGGTCTGCTCTGTTTGCCTATGCATCTAAAAGAATCTCTATGAAGTAAAGGGATGAAAACACTTCATTTTTACACATAAAAAAAAAAAAAATCATCAGGAAGTTAAAAACCTACTGACAGTGGTAATACCATAATTTCTGAAGGTTTCTGTTTCTTTTTGACTCCTCCTTTGTTATCTCCAATGAATACAGTGGTTAACAACCACAGACAGAAGGATGCTGTGGTCCAGTGGTAACATACCTCACTGCAGATCAGAAGGTTGTGGGTTCAAACCTGCTGGGGCAAGGATTTTCATGACCTTCTCAGGTGCAAAAGTACTGGTCCAACCAACAAACCATTTACAGGGATTAGTATATGTTGTTAGAACTCTTTCCCCAATTGACATACAATAAAGAAGTGAACCCCTGATGAAGATCGAATGTGGATCGAAACGTTGGCTAATATAAAATTTGTTTACCTTCACCCCGTCTGAAGTTTGCACTTCTTACCTTTCTACATTTATTGTAAAAAGAAGTTCAAACTTAAAACCAACCACTGACATTTTAACAGCCTGTCCATCTGACATTACTTCTATGATATCATTTTAATTTTCTCCATTATCAACCTTTTATCTCATGAATATGCATGTACAAACTGAAACGTATGTATCAAACAAGGGTTTTTTCTTTGCTGTGCAAAATCTTAGCTTCAGTTTTCAAACAGAGGAAACCCTGATCAGACAGCTCCTGAGGTATGCTGTATGATCAGGGTCTCCTCTGTTTGTCTATGTGTCAAAATGAGTCTTAAATGCCAAATCCCATGGTTAACTTGAGCAGTGAATCAGGTAATCTGCAAAGCTAAAGCATGGTGATGATTCTTAAGAATTTTATATCGCTTGAGTAACCATATCAAATGCAATATAAGAAGAAAAAAAAACTTTACAAATTAATATATGAATGAAAATTTCACAAGATATTAAGTCTAAATGCAGTAATATTAATTTAAATATAAAACCTTATAAAAAGAATAGTACTAAAATTTCACAAGTTTCAAAATGTAGCATAGTACAAAATCTATCAAAATGAATCACAAAATTTTAACAAACTAATTGTCAAAATACAAAACCATCAAACAATTAGCAGCATGAAAATTAAACATTTTTTTTTTCATAGAAAATTTTGCATAGTATCTTTTATGATGACATGCATGAAAATCTAATATATACCTCAGAACCTCCTTAGTTTTGAAAAAACAGAATGTAAATTTCACAGGACAATTTATGTATTCTAAATATATGTGCATATATATAAATAATTTGTTTTATACTTTTAAAAAGTGAATTTAACTATCTTTTTGTAAACCGCAATATACTTATCTATTATTCTTGGTTATAAACATACCCACTTCTCTTAATACTTAATTACATAAGGTCAATGAACAAAAAATTAAGTTGCTGCAAATTGAATTTTGATTTTTTCAAAAGTAACAAAGTATGTTTTAGTATAATTTGACATATTTTTTTCTATCAGAGCAACATATTGGCACTTTTGCTTCCAATGTGTATTTTGAAAACATAACAATAATCACCTACACAATGTAATTAGAAAAAATATTTAAAACTTGAAAATATATACTTATTTTTTTTTCTTCCTCAGAAATGAATTAATCATTTGAATATTTCTTACAGTGACAACTCTCCTTACACAACATAAGAAAGCAAGAGACAAGTATATCACACGGCACTAAATGGAAGACACAGTAACCCACCAGGAATAATATAATCCAGCCACCAAACAATGATCAGTCTAGAACACACCAAATGAAGATACAATACATATGTAAACAAACATATTTTCCTGTTATGCAATCTTAGATTAAGTGATAAATTCAGCATAAGGTTTATCTAAATCTGCTGATAACAGAATCAGATCATTATCTTTTTATTAACTATTTATATAATTAATTATTATTATACACACTGGAGTTTTACAGGGATAATGACAAGCAAATACATTGAACTAGTGTGGTTTTGGTTTTTTTTATTGGGTTTAAAATCCCACCAACAGAATACATGTATTTGGAAATTTGTCTACTTGAGATAGTGAGTTAATAATGCTGCCAAACTGTAGTACCAAGCTAAATATTAGGCCTACATGTGACACGATTTCACACCCAATCACATTACCCTGACACTGGGCCATCCATGCCTTGAACTACCCTTACTTGTATATACTGCATGAGCTCCAAGCAAGAGAGCCAGGCACAGCCGGGGATCAAACCTACAACTTCCTGATTCTAGGGAGGATGCTCTTACCCCTAAGCCATCAGGAACATTACATTGTACAAATTTGTTGCTATTCATAATTATTTAATTAGAGAAAGTCGACATACATGTATTTAACTATCTTGCTTGTTTCAAACTAAGATGGATTTAATCATGCTATCATGTATGACATTAATACAGTAAAACCTTGCTATTAAGGCCATCACGCATTCCATAATGGTCTTGATAGCTAGGTGGTCTTAAAACAAGGTTTTACTGTGTTAATTGTATTTTTTGTGTATTTTACATCGATAATGCATTTCATGTTTTTTTTTTGTTGATGTTGTTTTAGGCGTCTTTTATTTGCAGGACTGACTCCTTTCACTCGAGAGAAAGGGATTTGACCCTTGAAATTTCAGATGTGGTACCTTATGACCCTTGAAGATAAATAGTCAGGAGTCAAATTTACATTAAACTATGAAGGAAATTTAAAGATCCACAAAATCCTCAAAATATAATTATTACAAATTTGAAACATTTTGACCCTTGAGTTTCAATGACAATGGACAGCCGTGATAAACATAATTTGTCATACAGTATAATTTTGTTAAAGTGTTTTAAAATTGTTCATGGTGTCACAGCAACCGCAGTAATCCGTTTAACCCTGTCCCTCATATAGACTCATTTTGACGCACTCAATAGGTACCACATAAAGCCTGATCTGCAGAAAGCCAAACTCAATCCTTACCAAATTTAATTGTAAAATCCTCATTAACCAGACCAATGAGGAGCAGGGAACAGCATAAAACCTGATCAGCCTGCGAGTTTATGTTGTTCGCATAGGTCTTTTCATGGTATCCTCTATGAGGGAAAGGGTTAAGATTTGAAAAGTATCTGACTTTCCAGATCAGCCCTGTACTGTTTATAGGGGGAAAAAAATGCTCTTGTTGGATAAATTCTTATCAATTTTTAATGGAAGGCCTATCCACAAGTCTTAATCTCCCCCTCCCTAACCCCATCCTGCATTTTGCATGACCTAGTGGTCTTTCAAAGTGTTATTGGACATAGTGTCTCCAAGGTTTAAGTTACTATAGACTGCTTAATAAATGCAGATACTTGAGACTATAAACAAGGTTAAATCTGAATTTTTGATCATTCAGGGCCAGACATATATTTTCTTTTTTTTAGAGGTAGCATGTGGTCATTTTTAATGGCCAAAAAATGACAGATCAAGGCCCATGTTTGGGGACTAAAAGCTTAACCAAAGTCACTAAACATGTAACCCTTGTGGTGATGAGTGTCAAGCACTGCATGACCATGCTATACCAAGCCATTCAATTTAACCCTTTCCCTCATATAGACTCATTTTGACGCACTCAATAGGTACCACAAAAAAGCCTGATCTGCAGAAAACCACAGCTAAACCTTACCAAATTTAATTATAAAATCCTCATTTCCAGACCACTGAGGAGCAGCCAACAGCATAAAACCTGATCAGCCTGCGAGTTACTCGCAGGCTGATCTGGTTTTATGTTGTTCGCATAGGTCTTTTCATGGTTTCCTCTATGAGGGAAAGGGTTAAACTACTGTGTTGAAGCTACTGGGGTAGACACTCACACCATCCAGTCACTGTTATAAGGGAAATCTTTAATAAACCTCAGTGAGATATACAAAACAATTTTGAAAGACACTTTGTATGAGTATTATAACAATAATTAAGAAATTAAAGGAACGCCATGAACCCAGGCAGCCCTTAGACCTTGCAGGTCAAGATCATTTGAAGGTCAAGGTCACCTGGCAGGTAGAGGTCATGCTGGTCAAGATTAAAGTTTTTTGACAAACAAAAAGACAAATAAACAGACAGACAGACAGACAAGAAACAATATGCCCTGGATCTATTGATCCGGGGGCATAAAAAAAAAAAGAATCTCTTTGTATTGTAATAAAGAGTCTTTTAAAAGTTCTGCATCTTTATTTTCAAGAAAAGTCTGGATACCACAATGTCTCCGATCATACACACAAAGCTAAAGACTTGTAAGCATGTCAAGCATACAATATATGCTATTCCTCTGACTAAGTCATTGAAAATGTTTGTCTAACAAAAGCAAATTTATATGCTCCATCAATTTTCCTACCTTTTTACCAGTTAAAGTATTGATCAGCTACCACCCCTGGTTATGACAGAGAAAAAACAATAGTGACAAATTATGAAAGTCTTACAAAAAGAATAATATTCACAAATATTCTATCTTAAAGTAAGTATGGTGCATTAATAAATGAGTGCATCAAACATGTTGAAAAAACATGTACAGTGAAACCTCGTTAGTCCAGGCTCCATTGCTTAAAATTTTTGTACCTTGTCCTGCCTGGCTTTAATCGACCCAGACACTCTGACTCATATTGTTATATTCTATACATTATCCTATCCCCCACCACTAATGCTCTTAACCTTGTCATGTAGAATATCCAAAAGGTAAACGTAATATTTACCGACTTAAATATTTCATGTTTAGTGTGTAAAAACATGACTTGCTTGTTGAAAATCCCATTGTTGATGAATTGAGAGTATAAAACGGATTAAAATTGACCATGGGTGTCCGATGATGTATCTAGCACTAATTTCTCTGCTTCCCTTAAAAGTCATAATCTCTCTTTTTATCCGACAAAAGTCAGGAATTTAATTTGCTGCAGAACCCTGGGGAGGGGAGGGGGGGATATACACTGACAGGAAGTTCTAACCAATCATTTTAAATTTATCATTTTAAATTAATGATATATCTCAAAACCTTGGGAAATGTAAGAATCAAGTTTTATTTCATGTTAAGGTATGTGAAAGGTGAACATATGTGTGCAAAATTTCACTGGAATTGGTTGAAAATTACAATGGCAGTAAGCTAATAATGATGTAAAGCTACCCTCAAAAAACCCTTTGAAAACAGATAATTAAAAAAAAGATCAGTTAGAACTTCCTTAAGTTTGTATTTAATTTCTATCGCACTACTGTTCACATTTACCAATCAAGTGACTACTTAGTCCATGTGACCAGTTAACAAGATCAAAGGGCTCACTACTTATGTGGTTTCATTACGTTTGCTACTCACCAATATGTTTCATGAAAGCGACCATAACAAGGTTAAGCAGTTCAGAATGGAAATGATTTTTAATCCTTCAATACTTAGTCTGATAAAATTATATAGTATAAAATGGTGAGATAATAAACTCTTTTTGAAAGATAACATTATGACTCCAGTCATATTCAAAATCATATTTTTTTTATTCTCTCCATCAATGTCTTCACAGATTCTTTGCTTCCATGATGTCTTTTATTGGTTAAACCTTTTTATGTGTTACTCATATCAAACCAACATTTACCTTTAAACAAGAAGTTACATAAATTAATATACAATGAAGACACCTAAGAGGACTTGTGTATAGGTAGGGAGACTGAGTCGAAAAAAAGGTTAGAATTGGAAGTAAGATACTAAGGTGTCCACACAAACAAGCACAACGAGGAATGTACCTTAGTCACTATAACAATGCCCTAGTGAATGTTATTTTTCAGCTTAGTACCTCTGAAATAAATAAATCACATTATGAAAACATTAGTATAAAATAGAAGCAAATCAAGAAATGAAACAAAAGCATATCACAAAGATGATAGGTTAATTTTGTTAGTTTATTGAGTTTAATGTTCTGCTGACACGATTTCAGTCATTTGGAAACAATGTCTACCTGAGACAGGGATATAGCTGCCACAATGCAGTATCACGCCATAGACATGTGGCATAATACATGTACCCCACCTAGTTACATGATCCTGACCAACCAAATGAGCTATACCAGTACCATTTTTTTAAAACTTTTGTATGTCGCAGCCAGGGATTGAACCCACAGCATCCTTCTCTAACCATAACTGGTCGTGACGACAAGGGAAATGTGCGTGACCATTAAAACACACTGAGTTATAATACCTTACTAATAAGACCAGACACTAGGACTGAACAATTTTGTTTATTTTAATAGCTGGTTCCCTATCATTAAATGAATTAGTGCTTTCTGCCTCCAGTTAAGACCTATTGTGGTTTATATTGTTTTATCTTTCTTATTCTTTCTTCATTTCCATGCTTAAATTTCAGGAGGTCGCTGTTGTGCCAGTTTCATGAAAATTCTAGAGTCATCAAATCATCAAAGATTCACAAAGGCCCGTTTGAATATGATGATTTTTTTCTTCATTAATTCTTTATATGACCTTGTCTACCTGCAGCTGTCATTTCTTGAATTTTAAAAGATCAATGTACTTTATTAGGACTTGTTTTCCAAATTTGAAAAGACTATAATTATATGACAAGAGGGCCAAGATGGCCCTTGATCGCGCACCTGAGAAAGATGATTGCTAAAGAAATAAAGATTTAGAGCGTAAAAGTGAAATCTGGCTTTTTTTTTTGGTGAAAAGGTCATAATTCCTAAATTAACAGGTCAATATCAGTTATAATTGAACCTGAATGCAAGATTATGGGCATAAACATTGTCTTAAAGTTTAAAAAAGATTGCTAAAAAAATGAAGTTGGTAGAGAATAAACAAAGTGAAATCTTGCATTTTTTGTATTAAAAGGAACATAACTCCTGACCTAAATGGCCCATCTTAGCCACAATTGAACTCAATTGAGACATTATGGTCATAAACATTGTCATAAAGTTTGAAGATGATTGCTCAAAAGATGAAGATGCTAGAGCGTAAACAAAGTGAAATCTGGCATTTTTTTATATTAAAAGGGGCTTAACTCCTGACTTAATCGACGGACCTCAGCCATAATGGAACTCAATCTAGACATTATGGTCATAAGTATTGCCATAAAGTTTGAAGATGATTGATCAAAAGATAAAGATGCTAGAGTGTAAACAAAGTGAAATCTGGCATTTCTTGAATATTAAAAGGGGCATAACTCCTGACCATATTGACCAATCCCAGCCATAATCGAACTCAATCAAGACATTATGGTCATTAACATTGTCATAAAGTTTGAAGATGATTGCTCAAAAGATGAAGATGCTAGAGTGTAAACAACTTGAAATACGGCATTTTTTTAATATTAAAAGGCATAACTCCTGACCTAATCGACGGATCTCAGCCATAATCGAACTCAATCTAGACATTATGGTCATAAGTATTGCCATAAAGTTTGCAGATGATTGCTCAAAAGATGAAGATGCTAGAGTGTAAACAAAGTGAAATCTGGCATTTTTTGAATATTGAAAGGGGCATAACTCCTGACCTAATTGACTGATCTCAGCCATAATCGAACTCAATCGAGACATTATGGTCATAAACATTGTCTTAAAGTTTGAAGATGATTGCTTAAGAAATAAAGGTGACAGAGTGTAAACACTAAAAATTGTTGACGCCGCACAACGGAAGACGGACACTCACGGGATCACAGGGTGAGCTAAAAAAAAACAAGTTTCAAACAAGGCAGTCCAAAGGACAGCTATATCCCCCGCCGCTGGCCAAATATTAGAATTTGTTTGGTCATAGGATTATGTTCACCTTAACCTGGCATGGTTGTAGCAGACATAGAAGATCAGGGTTTAATATATACATTTTCATTTTGGGGACACGTGTCCCCTCAAATATTTGATTTAGGGGTCATTTGAAATTTTAGGGGGACAAACTTAAGATTCTGCTGCGTCATTGTTGCAGCATTTGCGATGATCGGAATGACGTTGCTATGCAACAACTCTCCATCATTGGTTGGGACTAAGTTGTACAGAACGTATCGAAACATCAGACTAATTTACAAAGGGAGAATTTTCTGTGATAAAATTTATCCAAATATATAAAAGGGCGATATATGGTGAGAAAAAATCAAAGTAAGTCTGGTTTTCATAAATAAAAACATACTTCCATGCACGTAAACAGACAGCCTAATATTCGGGACGACAACAACGTATGGTCATCGTTTTATGCAATGCCATCAGACCGGGTTCTATTTTAAGAAATGGAAAGTCCTATATCTTGATCTGTTATTCAGAGCGAAGCAGAAAAAATAAAATGAACATGCATCTGGAACGTCACATGTTGTTTCCAGAATAAAGGAAACACATATAGTAGGTTTAAACTACAGCTATTTGATATCAATCGATTGTGTCTTATATTTAGAACCTGGTTTTGAAAATGCGTCATTGACGGCGCACTAGCATTCAACATGGGGGTCATTTAAGATTATTTTGCGTCAAAACGCACAATTTTGTGCGTCATCGAAAACCCTGGAAGATCAGTTTAAGACAATTTAACTTTCCAGAGTTATGTATGAATCTCAGAATTCGGAGGCACATATATTAAAAGTTTACTGACAAGTTTTACATGGGAAACAGTACAAAAAGTGAACATCAATGAAGTATAGGATGTGTTAGGTAACCACAAAATAGTTGTGTAACTCAATTAAAAACTTTATATATCATGACAAAAATGTGTCCAAGCGTTCATGAGATATGGAGCGGACATGAAAATAACATTTGACCTTCAAGTATGACCTTGACCTTGAGCCAGCGTGACCGCCTCATGCCTTCTGCACATCAGCTCAATGAGGTTAACATTTTAGCCGAGTTTGAAGAAAATGTGTCCAAGCGTTCATGAGATATGGAGCGGACACGAAAATAACATTTGACCTTCAAGTATGACCTTGACCTTGAGCCAGCTGCCGCCTCATGCCTTCTGCACATCAGCTCAACCAGGTTAACACTTTAGCCGAGTTTGAAGAAAATGTGTCCAAGCATTCATGAGATATGAAGCGGATACGAAAATGTTTCGGACACACTGACGGACGGACGAAGGGCATTCCTATAACCCCCCTCCCGCTTCGTGGCGGGGGATTAATAAATCTTCCTTATGTGTTAACCCTTTCCCTCATAGAGGATACCATGAAAAGACCTATGCAAACAGCATAAAACCAGATCAGCCTGCGAGTAACTCGCAGGCTGATCAGGTTTTATGCTGTTCGCTGCTCCTCAGTGGTCCGGAAATGAGGATTTTGTAATTAAATTTGGTAAGGTTTGAATTTGGCTTTCTGCAGATCAGGCTTTATGTGGTACCTATTGAGTGCGTCAAAATGAGTCTATATGAGGGAAAGGGTTGAAGTGTTCTAAAGCTTCCTGATTACTTAGATAAATATTTACAGGCCCTTAAATCTGCTTTATATTTGTAAAGGATGAACTCATAAAAATATAATCTCTTACCAAATGATTGATGACTTTTTCCCCAGGTTTATAAATATATAATATACATCAGAGACTCAGAGGCCATTGAAGATAAGTCCATAGGTAACTTAATGTGGGTGAAATGTTGGACACTTATAAACCTTACTTATAATCTTGTACCTTTGGATTTATAAAACTGGCCAAACATAAAAAAAGTTGTTATTAGGAAAACAAAAAATAAATGACAACAGACATCAACTGATTTTTGCCATTTTCTTAAGGTTGAACAACACATAAGCCATTACTCTGTTTAGCCATTGAACTTAAGTGCATAGCCGTACAGTGAGCAAGTGAATTGATGGGTATTTGGAGATCATTAAAACAAACAAACCTATTCTTTCAAAACATCATAATTATATAAAAATGCTACATGAAAAATAAAGATTAAAGAAAACTGTTTTTGTGCATGCCTCTGCCTTTGATCTAACATTGTTCCATCTTTTTCTGACACAATAAAGTTAAAGCATGCAGACAATGCTGTGTTGTTATGTTTAACCTTCATTTTAGGAATATTAACTTTCTTTTTCTTTTCTTTTTTTAAAATGAAAAACTCAAAGTGTTTGACAAAAAATGACAATGTATACACTTCCTGCAAGTAAAGAGAGCTGGGCTTAATAGTATTAATAATATATACACATGCAGATATGATCATATCATGCTGTAAAGAAAATTTATTAGCGAGTGATAACTTGGCAAAATGGAAAAATTAAATTCAACCGATATTAGGTCTTCATAAATCTTTCAATACAGTACAAATTCTGGCAGGATTTTGCAATCATAGTGCACTTTTTTTTATTCTAGAGAGCTAACTGTTAAACAGGTGGTTACATATTATTTAAATTTTTACAATCCTTGATTGATCATTAATAATAAACCCAATATACCAGGTAATTATTAAAACAACATACATTGACTCCCCCTATCTCTGTCATAATACAGATGTAAAGTAAAATCTGACAAGGGCAAGGTCGCACACCTGCTGGCTGACTGGTTTATTAGATAACCAGATTCAAGCATTAGATTGGTTTCTGATAAGTGACACTGGAAAACCAGTCCAAAATTTTTGGAGTTTACATGTGACAGGTTTGCCTGATCTATGTGTAAATCTGTTGTTGTTGTTGTTGTATTGGGGTTTACCGTCGCTGCGATAGTATTTCAATCATATAGCGACGTCCAGCTAATTACAGGTGGAGGAAGACCCCGAGTACACAGAGGTATCCGGGTAGAACCACCGACCTACCGCAAGCCAGTGTAAATCTGTATACCGATACAGGATACTGAGGATCTAGTCTATGTTTTTTTTCCCAGTCCAGTTAAAATGTCATTTTAGATTGTTTTACCACAGGACACCAATATTCAGTAAAATAGATAAAAAAAATCAACCTCTCTATATATAAATAAACACTGAGGTAGATTTTTTTTAAAGGTCTTTTTTTTTTTGGACTGAATATCAGGTTCCTGTGGTTTTACACAATTTTAGCAATAAAGCAGTAGAATGACATTTCCCACCGACTTTTGTTCCCTTTAAATTCCAGTAGGCTACCACAACAATCGGTAGGGGTTCATAGGTATGATAAATATTCATGAGGTAAAGTGTTAAAAATTTGAGCAACTTGACCCTGACCTAAACTTTTTTAATATGACCCACTAAAACAATCTAAGTTGTAGTCATAACAATAGCATCACTGACCACAAAGTATCCTAACTTCAGCCCAATCTCACTGCCCTGTATAAATGTAACAAGATCAGAGAGATAATATGATAGTCCTGACTGTATCTCTATTGTTTAACA
>CM037780.1:57204674-57254674 GCA_021229015.1 Solen grandis
GTACATATCTGACTTATCTCTTGATGTAACATACCTGGTAAGTAACTGACAAACTTTCAACTGTGCATTTTATTATCACAGAAGTTGTGGCTACAATGTGAAATGTCTGCATCACAATGTTGTTTTATAATAATTACCAGGAAGTGAATATTTATGTATATAGGCATGTGTTGACTGTAAAAGCACTGCCTGGTTGTAAGAAAGTCAGTTTCAGGTATACTTCAATTTTGGATCCATGTTCTAGAACACATGAAATCCAAACTAAATGAGCTCTATTGTAGGATATAACTACACACAAATATCAATGAAATTTTAATGACCGTGTAAGTGTGTGTGTGAGAGAGTACATGAAAATGTATTTGTTTAAATCTGTGAACTAAAGTTTTAATCTCATATCAAAACATATTTATATCAAATACAAACAAGAGGGCCAAAATGGCCCTGTAATCACTCACCAGTGAAACATTGCCTTCATTACCTGCACTGCTGAAGAAATGAAGATGATAGAGTGTAAACAAAGTGAAATCTGGTAATTTTTTTTAAATTAAAAGGGGTATAACTCCTGACTTAATTGGCTGATATCAGTCATAATCGAATTTGACCAAGAGATTATGGTCATAAACATTATCATGATGTTTGAAGATGATTGCTTAAGAAATGAAGATGTTAGAGTGTAAGTAAACTAATTGTGGACGACGGACGAACGACAGATATTCAGTGATCCTAATAGGTCATCATGAGCACATGCACCCAAGTGAGCTAAATATCCACTGAATGTTAATTCTTAAACATATACCCTGACTTAAAAAAAAATCTGAATCTTCAGTCATCCTTCTCACAATAGAAACCAGCTCATAAATACATGCACCATGTGGGTTCGAATCCTGGCAGGTTCATTTGGATTTTCATGTGAGGAAGCCTTCCAGCTGGCTTGCGGTAGGTCAGTGGTTCTACGCGGATGCCTCCGTGCATTTGGGGTCTTCCTCCACCTGTAATTAGCTGACTGAAATACTGTCAGCAATGGTAAAACTCAAACAGTCAATAGTCACAAATACATGGAAATATTGCATAAAAAAACAACACATGCAAAACTAGATTTCAGGGTAAAAAACTAGACAGCTATCAAAATAAGAAAACAAAATATAAAACTTGCAATAATCACCCATTCAATCATTGATAAATACAACCATTCTTCCATAATTATTTCCTAATGACTTCATCTTCCATTTATACCTTTCACCATCTAATATTCCTATCTCTAAATACTGGGAGATAATGTATCTTCAAAATCTCAAAGTTGAAACAATCTTAAGCTTGTGAATTTAAATTTAAACTCCATAACATAAAATAAAAATGATTCCCCATGAAACAAAAGTTCCTTTTAAAAAATGTACAAAATAATAGACTACAAATCACAAATAAAAAGTATTTATGTACTATCTTTCCCTTTTCTGTAATAGCACTCATGATGAAATTTCAAATTAAACAAGAAAGCTATGACACAATTTCCTTTTACATAAAGTAGCACTTAGGAATAAGTTTTCTCAATAACAACAAAATTCAAACCAGGACTTACATCTTAGCATTTGTTTGGATAATAACCAAACATTCAAGAAACAGACCCAATCAAACCTAACAACTAATGGTAAACAGACTTTAAAATATTTGGATTGTCAAACCCAAAGGCTTTTCACCAAAATGTGTCTGATCTTAAGTTATTGAATATTGTATGTCAAAGAACACTGGGTTCAGACATGCAAGTTTCTCTGGGTTCTGCGTTTTTTTCCCAACATCGAGGATCATGCTGTCTCCACTATCAGTGCCAACGAGAAGATTTTCATATAAGCCTAACTGCTTTTTCTGTGCAAAAGTTGAAATATAAAGATTAAATTAAACACCCTGGAATTTGAGCAAAGATCACTGATATTTCTCATTTTTCTTCCATTTTCTATTCATTTATTTTTGTCTACTTGATATGTTACTTCTTATATTTAAATATAGCTTATACAGCATTCATTTATTAGATAATTCAGAGTAAAGAAAAATGTGATTTGGGTTATACCAGCAAACATAATGTGGAAGCTGGCATAGAAATGAGCTTCAAGACTATGTCAATTTTGGTGTGCATATAACTTTACTTCATACAGTTGGTATCTCTAAATGATCATGAACAATGTTTAGAGTAGCTGTAACTTTAGAGGACATAACTTTCTGATAAATATCTGATTTACTAAAATAGTATGCACACTTTAATTTCCTGTTGAAAAATAAATATGTCAAAATCAATATTGCAGGCTTTTATATCTACTATTGCTGTTCAATGGACCAAACTGATGTTAAAAAAGCCAAATGCAATACTGTTAGCAGCTGTCATAGCCATGAAAGGAAACAAATCCTTCAAGTAAAGATGGGTGGAAAGGTCCACAGTATAGATGCAACATAAATGCTGCACAAGCAAATGTCCAATAGTTCTACCAACTTCATATCACAATAACACATGGCCATCAATTACTCCAGACTATACCAGCCTGAGGAGAAGGGACATCACCATAGCAACATCACAGATGATTCAGCTATCTCTTCTCCAATTCATTTTTTTTTCATGATCAAAGCTTGCCTGGTTATCATCCCTTAGTAGATTTTTAAAGATCACATTCATATACATGTGTTGTCTCTACCCTTGATAAGATGATGGAATTTTTTAATCACAATGAAACAAATTCAAAGATGCATGATAAGCTATTGTAGCACTTCGATTCATGATAGCGCTGTTGCTAGGCAATTATAGTTTCAAAATATTAACAACAATGACGATGATGGCAAATAAATATCACAAATGTTTGAAGAAATCATAGGGAATGTGTCTCCATCACAAATGAAGGTCAAATGAAAGCCTCAAGGTTGGCAAGTAAACTTAAATCGGACCTTCAACTGGTTACCACAGTAACCAAGAGGTCAGGACAAGTCCCCCATGACAATCTCAAGGTCATCACCATGGCTTTCAAGATCATTTTCATGAGCACGAAATTTCCAGGTTAAAACATTGTCTCAAGGTCACTGTAACAACTCAAGGTCACAAGGATGACCCCAGTGACCCCTATAAATGGGAGTAACGGGGAGGAGGCATTTCTGTCTTGACTGGACCATCATTTGTGCTGTTTCTGTAGGAAAGACGAGATGTCTCATGTGCAGCTTCTTGTTGGTACTTATACAGCTTTGCCTTGTTGATCTTTGGTCCTACAAAAAAAATATTATTTAGAGATTTAAATCAAATTTTAAACATTTTTTTCATATAAAATACGTTAGTTATTCCTTGATGAACCGGAACTGCAGATGACACTCCCGTAAGCAAATGACAAGACCTTTAACTTTGAACTCAGAGATAAAAAATTTGACAAATCACAAGAGGTTGAGGTCATCGGGTAACTAACCTGGCACTTTTTTAATTATGTTACCAAGGCTGGTGCAACAAAATTGTACAGAAAAACTAAGATAGTCTGAAAAACAATTTTCCAAGGATCGTGCTTCATCCAACTTTTGTTCCCAGTCCCGATGCAGACTTCAAAGCATTATGGGAGTAACAGACGGGTAATAATGAATAAGTTGAGATTAATCAAAATGCTATATTGATTTTCTGAGCCATACAATTTACAAGTGTTTAATAATTTTTTGTCTGCCCTAATATTACCTCAATTTATCATATGTGCATAGGAGCATTTTTTAAGACCTTCATGGTCTAACCCAAGATCTATTGAAAGTGTAAGTTAATGAATTTTTTTCAAACGCTTCGTTAAATGTTACAAAGTGACTTACCAACATAACTAAGTAGGACTGGTAGAAATATAAGGCCGTGGGATGCCCCAAATACGACCATTCCCAGGTACATTCGGAAATAGAAGACCTTGAATAACTGCGACTTGGCGAATGCCAGGACAATGATCCCGCCCAGCTTGGTCAGTGTGATTCCACTCAGCACCTGTAATCAATAAACATGTGTTACCTGGTGCTGTTTCAGTTTATATATGACAAATGATTCTTGTTGGTCTGAAGTTTACTGTCAATACATCAGTACTTAAGTCCTAAAGCAACATCCAGCTAAGTACAAGTTCAGGAAGACCTTCAGTTCACAGCAGCATCTGGGTAGAACCATTAACCTACTGCAAGCCAGTTGGAAGCTTTCTCAAATGAGGAACATGAAGACTTTAATGGGACTTAAACCCTCATCATTGAGTGGCTAAGTGATTGTAAGTCAATAACTACAACAATGGACCATGGAGGCCCCCATCAGCATTTTAAAATCATGATTATCTCATTAAAATTTTACTAATCAGAACACCAGTGACTATTTACATCAAAATAATGCCTCTTAATTTTGACATACTTTATTTTCATTTTTATAATGAGAAACTTTCAGTTGTTTCAGTTGTTACAGTCTCTGTTACTTCTCATAAAATTATTATCATCATCATTTACACCCCTCATGAAAATGTTTTATGAATTATTTCTATCATCATAAACAATTTCTATCATCATAGAAAAACAAATCATTACAAAACAACATCAACAACAACAAACATAACTTTTCATACATTCATGAATGTACATGTGACAGAAAAATAATACAATGCTTTATACTTACAGAACTACCCATATGTGCCAGGGAATCTTTGGCCCGTAATATTTTATTTGGTTCTAAGCTAACTGCAAAAGCTCGGGCAATGTGTGAGCAGAATTCCACGGATATACCAATAGCCTGAAAAATCAGAAAATAAAATAAAATGCAGACATAAAATGTTATGCATTCAATTATTAAATAAGAATTCAAAATATTTACTAACACTATTGAAGGATGAGAAATTGAAGCATCAACTGTAGACCAGAAACCTTCCTTCCTTCCCCAGGTACTAGGTACTGAGGCCATTCCATTAATAGTCAAGAAGGAATAGTTTAACTCTTTAACTCATAATATTCAAATTTATGCCTTGATGAAAAAATGACTTAATAAAATGATATATTATGAAACAATATTTGTTTTTTTGCCATGCAAACTGTGTAGAAAGGATTTGTGTCTGCTCTGTTTGCCAATGTGTCAAAATGAGTCTCTATGAAGTAAAGGATTAATTTGTAAGAACTTGCTATCCATTTGATGTAAAACAAATGGGGATAAATATATCATTTCTTCAGTAGCACAAAATGAAGTCCTGCAAAATTTGCCAATATTTTAACTGAATGTTCACTGTGGAAAAATGATTCATATTCAGAATGAGAGATAAAACTAGAACTATAACTGAAGGTGACCGCTACACTGCCTACAAGAAGCACATCAAATGACTGTAACAAGGTTTTCAAATGTCACCCCAGGCAAGCAAAACTTTTAGTAACAGTGACCTTGACACTATTGACCTGAAAATCAATCCCGACCTCCCTCTTCCCATATAAGTATACTAAATCTGATCATCATACCTCACCCCTAGGAGAAGTTATTTGACAGAAACAAAAAAATTGAAAAATCTATTTCTAGTAACAGTGACCTTGACCCTGTTATCCCGAAAATCAATTTGAAAATTCCTCTTCCCATAAGGTATCTACCTACCAGGTATGAAAACTGTATCTCTATTCTAGCAAGAGATATTTGACGGAAATAAAATGTTCTTCTCCCGCCTGCCCAATAATGTACCCCATTCAAATAACCTGGATTTTCAGGACACGTTAGATTCCTATATAGCCCCACTTCATTTTTATTAAGCTAGGGTTTAATGACAGCAAGGAACAGAATATTTGGTTGACTCACCATGACAAGATTGACGAGGGTGAGAGCGTTTAAGTTAATATTCCAGAGATACATGAGGCCCATGATGTCAATAACGATCATCATGATCGTCACACACACGATGATCGCCGTCTGGATGTCGAATCCCAGTAGAATGAACGTCACGACAAATATAGCAGCAATACACACCCCTACGTTCAACAGCGTGTCATTCACAATTAACAGATATTGTTCGTAGAAAACATAAAAGACGCTGGAAAATGAAAACAGAAAAGACTTTTCATGTATTAATATACCAAATAATGAAAGAATGTGACATTTGAGGAAGTATAATTAAAGAAAGATAATCACGTGGCAGAACTTCCATTTATTACATTAAAACAATTAAGATAATAACATATGATAAGAATTCCATTGTTTCCATTGTAATTGTTAATAAACTGGTAGATATTCTTTAATTTTGGTTAGAATAAAAAAAAATCCTTGTTACAAATATGCTACATTTATGGTCAACTTGTGACATCACCTGTACTTTATTATCTATGGTCAAATAACTATAACTTAAACATCGGACTCACCTGTAGGGGAAGACTTTGAGGTCAGGATCTGTGATATTCATAGAGAGCGAGATATTATCTGCGATGCTGCGTGCCTCCTTAAGTCCGTGTATGTAGTCTGCTGACGTCTTCATCGGCGTGTGGTACGTCATGAAATACGAGGCTGTCATGGAAACAGAACAAGTTAAATATATCAGCTTTAACATTCTACACTAACCACAGAAAATTCAGTAACTAAAGGAAGTTTAGAATCAAAGGATTAATAGTATCAAGAGAAAATATGCTTATGATTATGATTATGACCAAAGATCTTTATATATAAGAAAAAAAAATCAACAGATAAAATGTGCATAAGCTGGCCAAAAAAGTGCAAACTTCAAGTAATGGTAGATTTGAACAATTTATTAGTACTGACTTTTAACATTTGATTTAAACAAGATCTTCATCAGCGTGGTATTTTGCCAGATTTTAATCCCTGAAGTAACCAGAATTATCACTAGAAGTGAATGGTACACCAGACTCCCACCTGGTCTTCATGTGATGCAAGTGTAGTTTTGGAAATACCAAGAGTTATTCCTCTATATCGTAGCATAAGAAATATATTTAATTAAATTTTCCTTGACAGTTTTTATGTGGTATAGGTGTATTTAAATTGACATACCTCCAACATTTGTTTTGTTGTTTATAAGGTTCACACCGGCCCCATATGCTGCATGTCCACTGGAAAAGAGAATGGATTATTACTATAGTAACAGTTTCCATAGCAAATAATATACTAAGAACAAAATCTGAAGTATCTGATAATGGTAAGTATGACTGCTTCTTCACAATGTGACCCTCCTCTGTAACCAGTATGAATCTGTAGACTTCAAGTATTGTGATATTATACTCATCCCATGACTTGTTGATATGCATTTGTGCACAAGACTATATATGCAAACTTCTAAAATGGTAGAACTGAAGGCTGTTAGTTATATTCAAACATATGTGTTCACTAATTTAAACTGGCAAACAATAATTTTGTTTATTTATCACATGAAAATGCACAACAGATGTTGTACTCCATGACAAAATGGTAACCACAAATGGAATAGAAGGAATGTTAAGAAATGAGAGAAAGTAAACATGCCTTGTTCCATACTTACCCTTTACCGCAAACTAAGCCTGGGTTGTCTACAAGGAACATGGGGAGGAATTTCATGAAGTCCTGGGGAGTTGGGCGGCCATTTGGCATCTTATGAATATCACAGGGGGTACAGTTTTGCTTTGCTGAAAAAAAAAAAATGTAACTGCTTTTAATTCAATGCCTCTTGTTTTAAACTGATTTAAAATCTCTAGCAGAAAAACAGTAATACATTTATCTGTAGTAGTTGTCTCCTCTAAACAACAGTCAACCTGTGAACAAAAGATTCTCAATCTTGAATATATTAAAAATTTAACATCTTAATAGCACCCACCTCCATAACCAGCATAAACCCAGACATGCCAGCAATTGACCAAATGCATCAGAATATTAGTGAAATGGACCAGCTGAAATGTACATGCCTGTAGATCCAAAGTTTTGGGGTTGGAACCCTATTGGGGGCATGAACCTTTCACACTGTAAAGTATTGGTCTAACCTAGGAATCCACATTGGCAGTTTACTAGTTCTTTCAGAGTTACAGACAAAGACAATCTTGAATGAAAATTGTTTTCAGTCTGAGTAGGATTGTCTCTCATATATCAGGTGCAAAATGGAGGATGAGACAGATTTCCTGATTTTATTTCTTGAGACAGAAGACTTACACGTTGAGGGGCAGAAGCCTCCAGTAGCATTCACTCGACAACATGGCGTGTCTCCACCAGAGTTAATCCAATCAAAATAGTCGTCCATCCATGAGGATGCTGGCTGAGCAATGTATGAGCTGAAATAAGATGAGCATATTGTATAATGTGCTATATAGCGGAGGTGAAAGCAATGATATTTTCACCCATCCAGCATCCAAAATATCTCAGAATGAACTCTTATAAATAAACTATAACTCTGTATCACCATATTTTTGAAAATGATTAAATTTTTAAAAACCAAATACAATACAGACTTAAACTTTCTGATCTAATATCTATATCTTCCAGATGGTCAAAACCCCTTATGACCATCCCCAGTGGCTGAGTGGTTAGAGCATTTGCCTCGGGAGCTGGAGGTCGTGGGTTCGATCCCCGGCCATGACGTACCGAAGTCGTAAAAAATGGTACTGTTATAGCTCCTTTGCTTAGCGCTTAGCATATAAGGGTAGTTGCAGGACTGGTTTGCCTGGTGTCAGGATTATTTGAGTGGGTGTGGTATCATGCCACATGTCTACAGTGTGATACTGCAATGTGGAAGCACTATATTTGTCTCAAGTAGACATCGTCTTCAAATGACTGAAATACTGTTGGTGGGACGTTAAACCCAACAAACAAACAAAACCCCTTATGGGGCCTTAGACATGATCTCCATTATTGTTTGATATATAAAACAGTTAAAGATCACACTGTGATATCATAACATAAACATGTGGCATGTTTCCACAAACAACCACATTATCCTGACAACAGGTCAGTCACTCCTGAAATTACCCTTATGTGCTAAGTGCCAAGCACAAGAAAATATACCAGCACCATTATACAACATTAGTATGTTGTGGTCTGGGATCAAACCCATGACCTTCCAGTTACAGGGCAGACGCTATAACATTTTGGCCACAGGGACCAGTAACAAATTTAAAGAATGAACAAAGTCACTTACTAGTTTGGCAAGAGGGAGGCGTGGAAGACCTGACCAATCAGAGAGTTCTGGTTACATCCCTTACTGCCGCACACCTCGTTCTGTCCCGCTTGGGACAGGTAGTTAAACCCCTGGGGAATGACAAAGTACACAGGCGCGCCCACAGACAGGTAGGCCGTCAGATTATTGAAGTAGTCCAATACATAGGAGTCCTGGAGTATAAAAACCGTATAGGAGTCTTTGATAAGTAGGTCGAAGTGTACCCTAACTTGATATTTTATTTTACTGATTTTACAACAATAAAACAGAAATCCTTAACAGTTATCAAAATATATTCATTGCCAAAGGTGGCAGTGTCTGCATGAAACATGGTGTGGTAAAGATATCAGATCAGCCAAGGAAAAAAACTGGGTTTGCAACAGGCAACCAAATATTCTTTCATATACAATCTTACTTATGCAGTATTCTAGATATATTGTAAATATCCTTTTGCAATTTGATTGCAATGAATGGTTAGGGGACAGGGCAATGGCCTTAAAGCTTAAGTGCTCTAATACAAGGAAATACATAGAGTTTCTTTAAACCTTAAAAAAAAAGAGAAACAAAAAAGAATGGGTTGGCGTAGTATACTTACGAGAGGCATAGAGAGAGACTGGTCCAGACCGATCTCCACATGGCAGGCAAAGGCGACTGAAGCCAGGAACCATCCAACAAACACCAGGATCTGTGTATTATTAACACATTTAGCAAATAGTATTGTAAGGTAACAACTCTTACTGCCAAAATGATATGCTGAATCTAGAGACCACTCCAAATGCATATGCTTTAATGTGAACCGAAAGTTTAAACGTAAAGAGAAAGAATTTTAAAAGTATAGTATAGTATAGAATAGTATAACATTATAGATAGTGCAATAGATATGAGGAACTATAAAACAACTACAGTAGGCAGAAAAAAAGCAACAAATTTAAATATTCATATTTTAGACTGCTTTTATTCAAAATGAACCAAATTTTATTTGTAATAGTAAAATGGGATCTTTAACAAAATTTATATCTATTGTATTACTTTAAATTGACCTGAGATGAGGTCATAAAACTGTCAAGGGTCATTTTTCAACTGGTCTAAATCTGATCCAGGTGTTTTAATTCTTTTTGTTGGCACAGATATAATTATATGATCTCTGATGAGGGAAGAAACAAGTACTACAAAAACCATCCCAATATCCAATCCAAAATTATTATGGAAACAAAAATAAGGGAAAATATCGAAGTTTTTGTCTAATAAACATTGGCAACTTACCACAACAGGCCTCATCCATTGGGTAAGGAGAGCGTGGGAGTAGTATTCCTTCACCAGCCAGTAGAGATAGCCTTCCGACTTGGCCTGCTTCTCTTTCTTGGGCAGGCTAACACAGCAGCACATGTCAAACCTGTTGGACTGGAAAAAGACACAAAAGTCTTAAACATTCAGCCAAACACCTTTACCTTCGAAACTTATCTCTTTTTACACCAATCAAGGCACAATTGCTTTCACCTGTACAATGGTATAAAATACAACTCACCCAGGTCAAAAACAATTAGTGCAGTTATTTTTTTTATTTTACTATGCCACAAGTTTGAATGGAACTCTTAACCTTTAAATCTGTTGTCAATGATTACTACCACCTGACCATTGTGCCAATATTACAAATAAAAATATCTAATAAAATTACAATGACTGACATTTATTTCAAGTCATACATGTATCAGTGGTTTTTTCCTCACCTCTTGACGTCGAGCATCAATTGTCATCAGACTCACAAAGCAAGTAATCTGTAGGATGAAGTCAAACAAGACGGCAAGTGCTGCGTAGAGTGCAAACACACGTACAGCAGGCATGTTTGTCAGCGCCCCTGAAATTTTTTTTTATCATAACTGATCATCAAACCATATTACTTTTTTAGAATAATGGAGTCTGGCACAGGGCTATATTAAAGATTTGGAAGTTCATTTCCACCCTTAACAGGGCAGCAAAGCATTATCATCTTGCAATTTTAAACTATTTGAAAGCCATTCTTGTAAATATCATCCCATTATCTAATAATATTCTCAATTATTGAAACAAGACAAAACAGTGAACATTAAAGGCAGAAGATAAGAATATGTATGATTTTTCTGAATTTGAATTAATTGTTAAAACTTTAACAGTACAATGCTAGTAAGAGAGGTAGATTTTTCTCAGCATAAAACAAACAATTTTCAACTTGAATGCTTACTGAAACTAGATCTATCACTGAAGTTGATGGACATCGCTTTGACTCAACAGTGCGAGAGGAAACTTTATGTGGAACATGACAAGACCGAACAACATGAGGGATCCTATATAACCCTGCTTTACCTTGTGAGGTGGGGATGTAGAAACAGTGTGGTCCACTATAACATACCTAGGAAGAAGGCAATAGATTCGGAGAAGCTTGTCAGGAGCATGCTGGGACCCACTGTACCAAGGATCCGCCCAATCTGTTCCTCGGGCGTCTCATCAGGTTTCCGTACATCCCTCTGTAGCGACAGACATTTATACTTGCTTAATATTTACTTGATCAAAATTATAAAAAATTATGAAATATATAAATAGTAAAATATTAATCCTTTATAGTGCCTGCATGAAACAAAAGTTCCTTTAAAAGGAAAAAATGTTTCTTAAAAGTACTTTGGCATAGATCAAAAACATATGTATACCTTATTGTCCTTGGGGTAATCATCTGATAAAAACCTTGAATTGATTTCTACCTTGAGCTTTGATCTTTTCTGACACTAACTAGAGCATCTCTCTAATATTTGTAATGCTCATAAACTTGTTTTGTTTGATTGCTCTGTATGAAACAGTCATAATTTTGTCAAACTGTGATATCATGCCATAAACAACTGATTAAAACCACGTCCAGTCACATTAACATGACATTGGAGCAACAAATCCTTGAACTACCCTTACAAGCTAAGATAAGGTGCTAGAACTATCTTAACAACTTTTGTGGTTGACTAATAAAACCCACAATATTTAAACACTACCCTCTTGGCGACTAATAACCAATAATGCTTGCTTTAAAAAATTCAAGGAACAAATGATAAGGGCAAAAAAAAATTTGTCTAGCTTTAAACAAATATAAAGATCATCTGAAGTACATCCAGTACATGTGTGCTTACCTGGTACGTCTGCACTAAGATGAAGATATTGTCCACACCCACAGCTAGTACAAGGAAGGGTACAACCTCTATGATGATCAAGGTCATGGGAACGTTGAGGTAACTATAGACACCAACTGAGGCTGCCACTGACAGGAGGACAATTGTCACACCGCTGAGTCCCAGGGTGATCTTGGAGTCAATCTGGTCGGTGGGAGAAAAATTGGAAGACAATTTCAGTTTCAGCTTATTTATTGTATATCAATTTTTGAAACAAGTTCTTCTAATTTGACTTATTCCTCGCCCCTGACGGGAATTGAACCTTCAGCCTTCAGATCTGCAGTATTGTATTCTTCTGTTGTACCACAGAGATAGTTTTATCTTAAGTGTTTACATCTGAATTTTATTCACAATATGTACTTTATTAAGTATGACATGAATAACAAGCACACATAAAAAATATATTTAAAGCAAATCCCTGTTTACACAGAGAAATAGCTTCATCCTCTAATAAGTTTTTAGACATATTGTTTACACTGAGATATAGGATTATGTTTCTAATACAGCTGTTCCCTTATCTGGATCAGATACAAAATCAAATCATGGGGAAACAGATATATGGTTCAAAATTGGACACAAATTCAAGCACTGAGATATTCTGAGTCAGTCAATCACAAAACACCTTCTTATGTATTGGCAAAGCCAGTAATCCAATAAAAACACTATAATAAGTCAAACAACATTTTTAAATGCATCTAATTTCAAATAACTATTATGAAAACATCTCTGACAAATCTAAGGGACATGACTAAACTGAGGCCAGCAATCTGTCATTAATGTATCAGTGTGTGACAGAGTTATGTCCCCTTACCAGGATGGTGTCCATGCTGTGGAATGTCCCAAGTGTAATGGTGATGTAGCCGAACATGATCAGGTAGCTGATCACAATGGTCAGAATATCAGATGTGCTCTCTCTGTCCAGTTCATCTTGGATTGACCGCTGCAAAACAGGAAAATAAATGCAAGGGATCGAGAAATTAGGTTTTTTTCTTATTTTATTTTCATGATTGAAAAAAAAAATAATGCTGCAGAAAAAACACCAAGTGTATTTATGAATTTATTTTTTGAACTGCTCAGAGCTATTCATAGCTGACAACACTACACTCTGATGTTGGTTATATAATCAACACCATGCCAAAACAGACACTTTCCATCCCAATTGTTTGTCCAAACTTATTTGACAAAAATAGCCATTGAAAGGTTCACATGCATTTGCTCATTGGAGATTTGCACAGAATTGTTATATTAATTCTGCAGCAATCTGGGGTCATGTTACTTAATGATCATGTACTTAACTTTTTAAAACATGTAATGATCAATCCGTCTCAAAATTCAGTTTAATATGGCATATTCAAAGTAGACCCCAAAAATGGACATTACCACCAAGCCAAGAGATGGGGGAGAAAACAAGAGAAAAACTATATGTCTCTAGCCCATCAAAATGCAGATAAAATACATACCTCAGAAGAAAATGACACTGTCATGTTTGTGTTTGTGTAATTCTTCATAAGTTTGATAAATTCTGCTTCCCAGGCCTCGGCCATCTGGTTCTTCTCTTCGTCCAAGTGATTGTTCACCACGAATGTGATCACAAAGGCTGTAGCATTCTGGTAGTTGTTTCCTGAAAAAAAAAGCCATCAATATCCATCCCGATATTTTCTGGTTTTATAGCTGTTTACACTTCATGAACAAGCTAGAGGTATATATCAGTGAAGGGGATAATCACTCCTGCTACAGAGATTTCAAGTTCCCATTTTCTGCTTTTAGTACGAGTGAACTTGACAATTACATCTTCAGTGACACTGAAGAAATGTGCAACTTCACTGGAGACATTAAGTTGTGACAGGACAAGACAAATGAGTCCCCACTTAATAAAGTAACCGTAAAGTATGCATGAACATATATGCAATTTTCTCTTTATAAATTTTTTTTTCTTAATGAGAACTCAACATAAAGATAGACAGATGGAAAAGCAGACAAGTGGAAAATAAAAGAGAGAGAGAGAAAGAGAGAGAGAAAGAGAGAGTGACATCGACAGACAAGTACACACCATCATAGCCTCCCAGTACCACCCAAGGAAAGGCTGGTCCCCCATAAGCCCCCAGACAGGACATGTTGAGCTTGGTTGAGTCTGAAATAGATGCTGGAGCCCTGGAAGTAAGAAATGTTAAGTGTCAGTGAAATCTGAAAATATGCCAAAGATGACTGGTGGAATTCAAACCTGATCATAAATCTTTACCACAAAACACCAGCTAAGAAAATCACTCACTATGTGACCAGTATAAAGTATGATCTTACAGGCTACTTACAAAATAAACTCTTCACAATTCAGCAGTAACTTTAATACAGGGAGGTATAATTATAAAACTTGGCTACAATTGACATTTCCAGTGGTTTTTGATGTACTCAAAATTAACTTACATGCTAACCAATATCTAGGAAAATAGGTAGTCAATGAATGACCTGGTTTACACAAAAGAACACAAAGTTTTGTTTGTGATACTGTTTATGAGCAACATATAAAATAGCCATGAATAGAAATGGTGAGACTTGAATTGCCACTACTAAAAACCGGACAGGTGCATGGAATGACTTCAATTAATATAAAATAACACAGTATAAAATGGGAAAGGTTTGAGGCATCTCATGGGAAAAAACTAGCAATCACTTACTGGACACATTTCAGGAAGTGGTCAAAATGGTCAGCTTCATCAAATATGTGATACTCATCATAAATGATCTTGTCAAGGTTGGTCCGGTTATTCTGCCAGTACTGTAGTACGCTTTCGATGGTACAGTCTTCATAATCCGGAGCTAGCGGCTTGAAGCAAATGTCTGAAGACAACATTTATATTCAATAACAGATTCTTCCATGATGAAATATTTGTACATTTCAACCATCATATTAACTACATAACCCCAAAATATTTCAAAATTTTTATCTTACTATCTATCAAATAGTGTGGAAAAAAATCAACGACAACACGTAGGAAAAATTATTATTTGTTATTACTTCAACGTTTCGGCTAACGCCTTCATCAGGATAACAATAACTTTCAAACATAAACAACGGAAACGACGTCACCATGAATAACGTAACGTCAAAAAAGCGGGAAAGTGCAGACGTTATGCGTACTATTGATAACGTCAAAATGAGATAGGTACTGTTTCGGATATAAAATACAAACATTTCCTATAGCTTATTACAATAAAAAAAAACATGAATAGGAAAAAACGAAAAACAGTACCTACCATACAAGTAGACATAAGTGTTTTTATCTATCAAATGGTCATTTGAAATCAAGGAAATAGTGTACTATTTAACCTTTTATATTAGACATGTTTTGATGTTTAAACAAACAAACTCAGATTGTTCCTTCTGATTAGGTTCTCCTCTGTTTGCTCATATGGTATTGTAGCTTTAAATCTACACATTTTGCAAAGCAATGAAAAATCCATTAATTCATATACAATTCAAATCCATCCATCTTGACCTTGTGATCATGGTCCATCAAGTGATTATGGGAATTGTTTAGTAAATGTAAACCTTTGCAGACTTTGAGCAAAAGAGACTTTAACTCCAAGTCAATGAATGCTTGCATCTGCACTAGTCTTTTTAGCATTTCAAGAACCATGATTATGATTTAATGATGGATGGCTGACCTAAAAGCTCAGAAAACCAACCTATCAAGGCATAAATTTGGACATGCGTATTAATGAGAAAAAAGGGAAGTAGAGTTTATATATGAAAGAACATCGGACCATACTGAGAGATACTGTATACATACCTCTAAGGGTAATGTTTCTGCCTTTATAGTTGGCTTGTATGGCCTCTATACTGTCCTGTAGGTCGAGTACCTGTAAGAGAGATCAAGATTGCATACAGGGATACTGTAGAGATATTGTGTAGGGATATTGCATGAATACACGCAGTAACACTACATGGATATTGTATAGAGATATTGTGTAGGGATATTGCATGAGTACACACAGTAACACTACATGGATATTGTATAGAGATGTTGCACTTGTTGCAGGGATATTGCAAAATGATACTCTTGAGGATGGTTGTGCATAGATGTTGTGAAGGGATATTGTCTAAAAATAGTCTACAGAGATATTATATATGTATACTCTAGAGGGTTGTTGATATGTAGATGTTGTGTAGGAATATTGTATAAAGATACGTAAGTACAATCTTCAGGGACAATGTACAGAAATATTCTGCAGAAGTTATATATGTACATTCATTAAGAACAATGAATGGGGTACTCCATAGAGATATTGTACATACATATTGTATAGGGATGCTAAACCAGGATACATTTAAAGGATAATGTTTTTGGATATTGCAAAAGTATACTCTACAGGAAATATTGGTCACATCTTAATGAAGTAACAATAAATGATAATTTAATATAAGTTCTGACAAGTGAACACAATGAAGAGAGAAAATGATATGAAACAAACAAGCAATGAAGGCCATGACTCAATGGTAGCAAGCATGATAGCAGATCAGGTTCTGGGTTTGTATCCTGTTGGGATAAGACTCTTTCATGACATTCCTGCAAAGTACTGGTCCAGCACAGGAAATGTCAAGAAGGATTTGTATTAGTAGTAAGAACCCAAATGACAAGAGTGTTCCTTGGAACACATGTGTCACCTATATCGGTGAAAGAAAAACTGTGACAGAAAAACGATAGAGAAGTGATCCCTATCCTCTCGACTAAAAAAAAATAAGACTAAACAAAATAGCAAGCAGCTTTGCTATACAGTGTTACATACTGAGTTGTGCAATAACTTACCTGATGCATGAAGTCAAGGTCAAACAGTGAGGAGAAATCAATGGAGTTGACTGAAGGGGGTGGGTATGGATGGTTGACTACGGTGTGATTGTTGGGCCGTGAGATGATAATCTGCTCTGTACGGTAGAATGGTCTGAAATAAACAAAATTGTTTTCTGCCGATATAAAAAAAGGTGAGTATTCGGCTTATCTTTGTCTAATAAAATATTTGTGTTCTTATTTCATGATCTACAGTTGAACCTGTATTAGCAGTCACCTCTATTAAGCAGTCAACCTGCATTTAACGGTCAGTTTAAATATCATCAAATTAGCATTTTATCATATGTTTAACCTTTGTTTAGCTGCCATTTTCTCTTGTTCCATTGATTGACCATTTAAAACAGGTTTGACTGTATTACGCTTTTGAGGATGGTTTATGGTCAAAATATATTTCAATACTTTACCTGTCAGATTAATATTCATGTATAAATTTATGGCTTGATGAATACAAATTTACAGTAAGACTTCAAATGGTTTCATAAAACAATGTTTTTTTTTCTTCACTGTACGGACTCTTTAGAATCTGAGTCTCTCAGTGCCTCTAACACTTTAATAAGTATTCAGTCATGAACTTGAGCACTTCATGATGCTATTTGATCACAAACTTGAGCACTTCAGTTTCAATAATGGCATTCTGTCACTTTGTTCTCATGAAAGCTAAAACGAAAAAATTGCATTTGCAGGGTAATGTTTACTAGAATTGGAAAAGCTTTAAATTACAAATATCTGAAGTATATACTACATACTCAAAATGGGAGTCAAAGTAGTCCTTCTGCTTTCTTGCTGTACTTTCTTTTGCAGACCACAGTTCCACAGGGTTAGTTGTGACGTCGTAACGGGCTATCCCGCCAGATAACGATCCAAATATGATGATCGTGACAAGGAGTACTATCACGGGGTACCTGGCACAAAATCTTCCCCAAACAGAAAATCCCTTGCCCATTGCTTCTTCCAAGCGAGCTCCCAGCTTTTCAAAACATCCAATATCAGACGGTGATACTGTTGATACGACCAGGTTACGCTGACTTCCGTTCACTGACATTCCTTCACAACACTCAGCATCAAAATCCTCATTCTCCTTGCTATTACCCAAATCTGGGAGATTGTGAGAGTTTAGACAGACAATATTGAAACAGATGACATAGGTGCCGAAAAAGATCACAAAAGCCGTAAAAGCGCAACCCATAATGAAAGCTGGACCATCAATACCGAGAATTTTGAATGGTTTCTTTGGTGGAGGTGGGGGAGGCACCGGAATACAAGTGGCTTGACAATCCTGGCATGAACATGCCTCTGTTTTATTTGATGATGTTTCATTACAGCGAACATTTGTTATATTCAGCGGTGTTAGCGTATCATTCTGGAATACCACTGGTGTATCAGTGAAATGATATAGGATAGGAAACGGGGCTTTACCATTCCCTGTATTTCCCATGTAGTCCAGCCAAATTTTTGGAGAGCATTTGGAGGCTTCACGTCCACAGAAAACAGAAATTGCCTTATCATTTGCACTAGGCATTTGAACATCTTTGCATGAATTGAAAAGGCCTTCGGCATATCTTTCAGTCATGACGTAAGTAACCGATGGAATACCGCCATCACAACCAAGTGGCGGACAAGGATGAGACATGTTCGCCCAGAGGTAGTTACTCTGCCGGGTTCCACATGTCATCTGACAGATCTCGTTCAGGAAATTCTCATAGCAAGCTGGGCATCTGGACAGGAACTGTTCTGGCAACTGGAGACTGTTGGCAAATGTCGTCAGTTGGTTGATGTCACAGCATGTGCGAGTGTTGTTGTCCCCTAAGAAAAAAACCCCAACAAAACACCATTGTTTAATCCTTCTATTACTTTCATGGATACACCACTCACCCGTGGTTTAACACGACACACAGAAGACTGTCCATTTTATCCCTCAATTTATCTACATGACCCCCCCCCCCCCCCCCCACAAAAAATTGTCTTGACTATTTGAATTTACGGTCACTTTGACAGTATTTCAGTCATGTAGTGATGTCCAGCTAATTACAGGTAGAGGAAGACCCCAAAATGCACGGAAGCATCCGGGTAGAACCACTGACCTTCAGCAATCCAACTAAAAATTTTTTATCACACGACCTTACTGGGATTCAAATCCACGCGGTGAGGGGCTGAGTCAGTGACTTTACCCTCTCGGCCACAGAGGCCCCCCACCCAATTAATTTAACCCTATTTCAATATATCAAGAGCATATTTAACCTTCAATCGAGAAAAAGATGGCAGACATAGGAAAGTCTCATAAGATTTACCCCCAAAGTTCCAACATACAGAAAAATTGCCATTTGCTCACTCTCTCTCTCGGATCTATCCTTTTTCTTAAAACAATTACTGTAATCTGAGAAAGGAACAATCTTGAGCCAAAATTGAAGTTGATTTCTATTCCCACCACAAAAAAATGGCACAGGACAATGTTGCATGGGACTGGATGGGTTTATTCTTACATAGATCCCTACTCTCAAGATCTTAAGTGGAATATACTAATGCAATTTTATATATTACTCTGAAAAAGTGCTCAAAAATGTTGTCATATAACAAACAGCATTTTTGTATATTTTCTACAAGCCCATCTGATGAAGGATAACCTACCATGGTAAAGTGAGGGACAGTATTTCTGAAGAAGCTGCAGGCCTTTCTTGTCTGTCATCAGCGGTGGGTTTCTGGTTTTGTTTGTTACCGGACAGTTTAGCTTGCCCTGGTTCCAGCCTGATCCACACTGACCGTACCATATGCAATGACCTTCATCAGCTGATTCCTCGGTCGACAGGGCAGCAGTGTTGTCGGCAACATTGTAGGCGGGGTCAGATGGGGCATCTTCAGGCGACTCATCAATCGCATCAATGACGACAGAGGCCTGGAATGGTCATAAATATTCAGTAAGCCTCAATATCATCATGCTAAACTAGAGCTATCACTGAAGGTGATTAATACTCCTGCAAAATGCTTTGATACAGGAGCAGCCAGACTCCAGGTGGAGCATAGATAAGAACCTGTGTATATAGTATATTGGTTATGATAGTAAGTAAGTAAAGTCCTTATTTAAAAGTAGATAGAGTCAGTTTTGGTTGTTTGGCACAGAAGTTTAAAAGTGTAGAGTTACAGTTCTTGGACACTGCACTTCTCCTAGTTGCCATCTGTTTACATTTCAAGTTTCAAGTCAATAGGATGTATAATATTAAAGTGTCGGTTAAGAAATGTAGAAGTAGATCATGTCACAAGATATTTAGCGTTGAATCAGAGGCAATAACTATGTAATCCTATGTAACCTTACCAAATTTAATTACAAAATCCTCATTTCCAGACCACTGAAGAGCAGCGAACAGCATAAAACCTGATCAGCCTGTGAGTTACTCGCAGGCTGATCTGGTTTTATGCTGTTCACATAGGTCTTTTCATGGTGTCCTCTATGAGGGAAAGGGTTAAGGAATGTAGAAGTAGTTTGTGTCAGAAGTTTTTGGGACGGATGGACAGACCAACAAACCAACAGACTGACAAACCAACAGAATGACACCTTTTTACCCCCTCTCAACTTTGTTTGCGGCGGTATAAAAATCCTGATCAAACTAATTCTAATATGATACACAAAATATGCTATATTAAAATAAAAGGACTGTGCAGTTTATTATTTTTAATATAAGCATGGTGCCCGTGGTTTTGAAATTTTGGATTTATGCACAATAGACTTAGCCAGCAGATAAGGCAAGAAGTTGTCCTTAATGCTAAAACAATAAACCAAATAATAAACATGAGTAATTGCCAATATGAGAAAAAAAAGATGAATGCTCACAAGGTGTGGTAATAGGGATTGCCCAAACAAATGACTGACCTTTCCTCATTAATATTAATATTGGCAATGACATTAAAAAAACGCATGTGGCAATACATATGAGAATAATAATAAATAATTTTTATCAAGGTTTTTCCGGAACTGGTTTCTTTTTACCATTATGACAATGTCAAAATCATCTTTTTAGATAATGACAAATGATCTGGAAATCTAAATAATAGGATCATTGATAGTAACACAGTTAAAGCAGGTTTGATTTCCATTTACTTCATAAAGACCTACCTCAATGCCTTGATATTACAGAGCAGACACTGATTGAACAGTGCCTTCAAGGAAATTTTAGGGCTTAGACCTTGGGGGTCAAGGTCATTTAAAAGGCAAGGACACTCGGCAGGTAGTGCTCATCAAGGTGCATGCACCTGTGAAGTTTGGCGCCTGTAGGTGGAGAGACTTCTGCGTTATGGTCAAGGTTAAAATTTTGTGACAAACAAATAGACAGACCAAAAACAATATGCCCCCCATCTATTGAAGTGGGGGTATATAAAAAAAGTCCAAATTTTCCTATACCATATAAAGTTCAGTAAATTTATATTCATCAAGTCATGAAGGTGCAGCTGGAAGGAACGTCTGATCTGGGTATACTCTGTTTGCAAAAGCATCAAGACAGGTCTATTTGAGTAGAAGTTAAACATATATATATATATTTTAACAAACCTTTTGTTCTGCATGATCTGAGATAGCCATGGTAGGTACAGCGGGTGAATGGACTGTAGGAGTTTCTCCTTGGTTACCTGTGGTTTCCTTGGCAACCAAGTACCTCAAAGAACGTTGTACCTGCAGTAAAAAGCCATGGAGTTCATGCTATTTTTCTTTCTTTTTTTTTATTTGAATGTTGATATGCTATCATATATTATAAAAACATGTTTTTTTTAATAATGAATCTTCATAAGACTTCAATCTTATTTTTTATCAAAGGTAGTAAATAAGGAATAAAACAGTGAATTATTTCAGATTTCACGAAAATTGGATGATATTTATTCAAGATATTGGCTAAACAAACTGAAGGTAATGCCACAAAATGCTGCTGAAACTAGAAGTCACTCAGACAGTAACATTATTTATCAAAAGTAAACAAAAGAAAAATCAAAATGTCAAAAACTAGGACAAACGTACCTCATGGTCTGGAGAGTAGGTCACTGTCATGTTAGGATTGGTGAAATGTTTCATGTATTTTACAAACTCATTCTCCCAGGCCTTTACCATGGAGTTATCTCCTCCTGCTGGGTTATGTAGCACGTATGTGATGACCAGTCCAGTGGAGTTTCGATAGGTTGTATCTGGATTGACAACAGGCAGTGAGAAAAATATTAAATAATCTCATTTATAAAAAAGAGCTCAAATAAGACCGTATTCTGGCCAAATGAAAGTTGCTTGGGTGATCTTGACAAGTGTCAGCCAAACAATAAAGTAGAGATACTAAATTTTTCAGCAACTACAAGCAATATGTATACTGGATTATGAAGAATAGGATATATTACAACATTACTTCTCCAGATCAGTTTTCATAAAAGTACCACCCTGTTTTAGAGCATCTTGTTCATTGGTCATTGACTATCAATTTGATTTTAACTATTTGTGTGTATTACGTCCATCAAACCCCATCTACAGACGCATGGTCATCCAATGCAACCATTCGTGATTGTGAAAAAATATGAGTGGTTTCCCAATCACAGACAATACCATCACAGATGGTATTGAAAACTATTTTTAGATTTATAAAACCTATATCTAGAATCCATGCAGTCTGCACAGCTTAGAAAAATCCGTTGTTTTATATGCCATTTAAAGTTCAAGTAAATTAATATTCATCAAGTCATGAATTTTATATGAATATTCATCAAGTAAATGATAAAGGTCTGTATTCTACACACATTCTCTCAACCTTTGCGTTCATTACCTGGGTAACCCTCCAGGACCATGTAAGGCAATATGGGTCCACCGTAGACAGAGGTACAAGGGATCTTCAGGACTGCGACTGCTGCATCAGTCAAAGGTGCTCTGGTGGGTTGACAAATAATGAAACAATCAGAATAGCTTAATATGGTTCACACATTGGAGTATGTAAGTAATACAACATTCAAAGAACCACTTTCAAAGTCATTAATACCTATTTACTAATTTTAGTAATTCTTGAATACCTTTGAGAAAACTTCATTATTCTTGTTTCTCTTATAAACACACTGAACTATTTCATTACAAAACTACTATTAATTATGAAGGCAATAATTATTGTCAGCCTACACATGCACTTGAATGATTTTCTACCCAATTCAAGAACTTAAGTGTTACTAAGCCAAAGTTCAGTTTTATGGAATCAGTGCCAGTACTATAGATCAAAAACATTGGCATGACATTTCAAACTAGAACTATCACTGAAAGTGATTAATACCCGGCAAAGTACTTTGATATAGAAGAAGGGCTGTAATTCTTACAAAATCCTTGACACAGTTATCTGCACTTGCCTGCTAAATGGTCCTATCATGATAATTCCATAATCCAAGTATGAAGGCATTATCAACAACAGTTGCCAACCGTCATGTAATGTGAGTGTCAGACGTGATGTGATGAACACAATATCTATAAGGCGGAGAATAATTATAATAATTTTCAAAGCAGTATGCCCTATCATTTCTAAAAGGGGAGACAAATCATAAATGAAACCTACTTTGTACACTGTAGGAAATGATCCAAGTAGTCAGCCTCCACAAACAACCCATACTGGTCCATTATTTCTTTGTCTACATTCGACGCCTGGTTCTGGTAATACTGCAGAAGGCTTTCAACCACACATGAACTCTGACCTGCAGGGGTCATGCACACATCACTAAAGGTCACTTGGCTTCCATGGTTACTGGCCACAATGTTAGAAACATCTGTTTGCAGAGCAAGAACCTGCAATGTTTAAAGGAAGAGTTTAGATTTTAGCCTCATTGGTATTAAAAGGGTATGCAATAAACTGCTTTAATATCTGATATAATGATAAATATTTTATTATTATTATTATTATCATTATTATTTAATGTCTGACTTTGTTGATAACAACATATGACCATGTCAACCTTCTGGAAACCACATTTCAAAAGAATGATCAATATTAAAGCACTGTGATTATCTGGTTTAGCCACAATATCACAAAGTTCAAAGGAAATAAAAATATGAAAAATAAAAATGAGACCTTAAGTATAAATAGTTACATTATTAACATGTTTTCATGTAATGTGAGTTAATTATGTGGCAGGATACAATAAGCGTGATTCAAATACTGCTCCCACAGAGTATAATAACTTATACAACAGTAAAACAACAGTACAAAGTGACCATGGTTACAAGAGTGGTTGCCTATCTCACCTGTTTTAGGAAGTCCTTGTCGAGTGTGGGGGAGACGAGTATAGTGGCTACAGAGGGGGGTGGAAGCTGGTGCTGTATCCAGGGGGCACTTCCTGTTCGTTGGACCTGTATCTCCACCGTTGTGTAGTTCCCGGCCCTGGTACAGACAACACGCGTCACAATAGGTAAAAGACTTTTGTAATCAGCATGAAACAAGTGAAGATGATGAACACCCCTAGATACCGTTTTGTCACAGTTACTGTTAACATGTCAGACAATCTTGAGAAATATAACAAAGGGCCATAACTCATTCAAAATTATGCAAATCATGATGTGCCAACAATATGCACAACAACAGGCTTGGTACTTATAATTCTTTTAGTTTCATCAAATTCCAACTAAAGGAAGATGAAAAGCGGGGCGGACAAATCTCATCTACAGATGGACTGACCGACAGACCAACTGACAGACAGGACTCCAATATAGCCCTGATATACTTTGTATCTGGGGAAATAACAAGATAAGTACTGGTCAGGCTGATCAGGTTTATACTGTAAAATGTTCTGATTATGAATCTGGTTCACAAGCAGGACTAGGCCCTTTTTCCAATGGTGAGGGACTAAATACTATATTCAGGGAAGAGAAACCCTGGAGTAAATAGCAAATTTTGGGAAAAATGCACAAATTTAAATAAATTTTCTGAGAGAAATACGCTTATGAGCAGCACTCATTGGAGAAGGAAAGACGGCCCCGAAACTCACATGATATTATTTAAGACAGATTAGAGGTGCAGATGATGACCCAGATTAGAGGTCCAGCTGATGACCCCCAAGTGCACAGGAGCAGCAAGAGTGTGAAAAGACTTTGTTTAAAACCTTATGATTTTTCATGTACAAATTTATAATATGACAAATATTTACTGGTATATGAAACAATAGGTTTTTCTTTCCAGGTTTTTTTTTTGTCCCTTTTTGACGACCAATACTGGGATGTGTTCCCAATACAATAAGTATGTTTTTTTTCCCTCCAATTTCAAGGAGAAACCCCCCCCCCCCCCACCACAAAAAAAAAATCAGTTTTTACAATGTGTTTGGGGTTGAAAGTAGCATGTCTGAATGATCCAAATTATGTTTAAAGTGACGCAAGAAATTCCCAATGCTGGGAGTTTGGTCATGTTCCCAAAATGGTGAGAAAAAAAACAGCTGCTTTCCTGTGCAGATTGTGTAGAATCAAAGATACAATTTTGTATGAGCAACCCTGATCAGACAGCTCCTTA
Organism: Solen grandis; assembly: GCA_021229015.1. Taxonomy (NCBI): domain Eukaryota; kingdom Metazoa; phylum Mollusca; class Bivalvia; order Adapedonta; family Solenidae; genus Solen; species Solen grandis. Next base: position 57,230,303 of record CM037780.1, read on the forward strand.
AAGAACATATCTATCAAAGCATATCGACATGTACCGGTTTATGAGGTATAGAATTAACTTCTTAACTGACAGCATTATATTACAGTGAAGCAGGACTTACCCATACACAGAATCAAGATAAGCTTTCCGAGACTCAGGGGTGGGTCTTGGAGCTGGTTTACACGGCTGCTGTAGACTGCATTCTGCACATTTACACTTGGAAGTTCCTAGAATACATAACATTTCACGTCTTAATGGCTCACATGGTATAAATATGAACTTTTTCTTCTATTTTCAATCTTACAACTTACACTTAACATTCTCCTGTCAAACCAGTAATTAACCTGATTCCCTGATTGAATATTCGTAATTGTTGATATTTAAATTTTTAACAAGTTAGTTAGAATGATGCAAAACAAGACGCTGCCGAGTTCATGTTGTTTCTAATGATTTTTGTTTTTGTAAATGATAAAGAAGAATGATAGATTCTGTTTATTTGTTCTTCTGTTTTTGTTTTGCTTTTATTATAAATATGCTTTTAGTAATTTTATAAATAATTATAAAACAAAAATAGAGGAAGTTGGTCTCAATACTTAACAAGTGATATACGTATATCAGAAAATATATTAAAGCTTGTTATTTAAGGTAAAGTCCCTGTAATGGTTTGCTATGTCTTGGACCACTTAACATCTACAAAATAAACTAAGGTTTCCTAATTAAACATTAGGGAAACCTTGGTTATCTCCATGAAAAGCCACAAGGTCCGAATTGTAGTGGAACCATTACAGGGACTTAACTTTAATGCTGGCCTGAACATTATGTGATAAAATACATTTCATCATCATATAATACCAATTATTGTCTCATAATAAAAATGTGCTCAGGTGAGCTGAAACAATACAAAATAAACATGGGTATAAATCAATTGACATGAAAGATAGGTAGTTGTCTAAAATCATGAAAAAATGGTAAATTAATCACAATTCCATGTTCAACATTGTCACTCCTAGGATTCAAAATGGAATAGTGTTGAGATAAACAAACCAGAAACTCTGTAAGTGTCCTCCCATGTATTCCATTTAAGGTAATCCTACTTTAAAATACTTAAGGAGAATCCCTAAAGCTGCTAAGGGAACCCCATGCATTCCACCTCCCAAATCAAGTTGATATGATATTTAACAATGAGATGCCACTGACCTATGGCTGGACTTGACTTGGTTAGGGGCTGGTCACAGGGCGCCATGGAAATATTCAGGGGCTCCAGTGTATGCCCGTCTGGGGACATCCAAGGCTTGTCAGTTATTATATATCGAATGGTGAAAGGAGCTTGGCCATTATTCACACTGCCCATATAAGGAAGCCAATTGTCGGGTGTACACTGAGCAACGGGTCGACCACAGACCACATCCAGGCCCTTGATTTCTGCGCCAGGGACGTTCACATCTTTGCAGGATTCATACAGGCCCTGGGCAAAGGCATGTGTCACCACTTTAGTCACGCTGGGAATTCCATTTCCAGTAATACCGCTGGGGTAGGGTGCAGTCATGTTGGCTATCATGTACTTGCTCTGATGTGGGCTACATGTAAGGTAACAGATCTGGTTGAGGAAGTTGTACAGACAAGCAGGACACCCGGCAAAAATCTGCAGGGGTAAAACTATGCTGTTCTCAATAGTCTGAAGCTGGGCAGCATCACAGCAAGTGTATGTGTTGTCATCACCTGTAATAGAGAACATTTTTAATGGCTCCTGTGACCCTGTCAAATAAAGTAATCAGAAAACTACAATTATAAGTGAATATATATGCAATTCTTTTAATTTCTATGATGTATACAGAGGAACATATAATCTTTATTGGCCAAATGAAAATTACCCTTTAAATTCATTACTGATCAAGTTTTCGTCAAAAATTGAGCCCTCCTCCCCCCCAATCATCTTTGAACAAGTATTCAGACATAAATATATCCCCCTCCCCCACTTTCCCCCAGCACGGAGCAGTTGTGCAAAAACCGTATCAGACCCCCAGAACCATGACTGAATCATTGCCCTGTAAGTCTTCACTAATACACTACAATCACATACCATTATACAGGGAGGGGCAGTAAGACTTCAGTATCCTTAGGCCTTCAGAATCTGTCATTTTCGGAGCTTTCTTGTTGCTGGGTGTTGCTGGACAGTTCAGTTTGCCCTGGTTCCATCCTGACCCACACTGACCGTACCACACACACTGACCGGCCTCGGGACTGTTCAAATCTAGTGGCTGCTCAAGGAAGGCCTGCAATGATAAAAACATAGTGTTGATTAACCATGAATGTTAAAACCTGGTACACATAAACCATGGATGAAAAATATGGTGTTTATAAGCAATGAATGATGAATGTGGTATCTATAAACAATGGATGATAAATATGGTATTTATAAGCAATGAATGATGAATGAGGTATCTATAAACCATGGATGATAAATGTGGTATTTATAAACAAAAAATGATAAATGTGGTATCTATAAACCATGGGGGATAAACATGGTATTTATAATAAAACAAATGAAAAATGTGGTATCTATAAACAATGGATAATAAATATGGTATTTATAAGCAATGAATGATGAATGAGGTATCTATGAACCATGGATGATAAATATGGTATTTATAAACAACAAATAATAAATGTGGTATGTATAAACCATGGGGGGAAAATATGATATTTATTAACAATGAATGATAAATGTGATGTCTATAAACCATAAATATAGTATTTATAAACAATAAACAATGAATGAGGTGTCTATAAACCATGGATAATAAATGTAGTGTCTATTTAATAAACGTGATATCTATAAAACATGGCTGATAAATGTGGTATCTATAAACCATAGCAGACAAATGTGGTATCTATAAACCATGGCAGATAAATGTGGTACATGTATCTATAAACCATGGCAGACAAATATGGTATCTATAAACCATGGCAGATAAATGTGATATCTATAAACCATGGAAGATAAATGTGGATCTATAACCATTGAAGATAAATGTGGTGTCTATAAACCATGGATAATAAAAAATTTTAAACCAATTTTGAGATACATGGATTTGGTATCCATAATAATAAACATGGTATCTGTCAACCAGTGACGATATAAATAGTGTCTCTAAACCAGTGTACATCCAAATCTGTGTCACTTAATTAAAAGAGATAAACAAATTTTAAGATAGCCACTGACGATACATGTGATGGACTGTCAACACACCAAGCCTGATAAAGCAAGGTCAATAAACCTATCTCAAAAACATAATTATCAGTTCGATGGTGTGAAAATTAGGACAGAATGTGGAAAGCAAGCGATGGCCTCTAAAAAATCAGTGTTTTCTTGTATGTTTATAATCATATCCCATCTTTATGTTAAATTTTTTGTTGTATATCTCAATGTTTCAATACATGTGTCAATTTCCCCATGTGTTAGTTAATAATGAACTCAGACATATTTTTTTTTTTTTTTAAAGTTTTTTTTTTAACCGGGAGAGTGGGGGGGGGGGTGTGTGTGAAAAAACCCTGAAACTTTAAACACTTAGTTTAAGTAGCAACCTCTTGTCTCATTACTATCATTTAATTTTGATTCTGCATTCCTTCGCCATATCTGATATTGCCCCCTCTCCTGTCTATTGCATCTCCCTAAATCTGACATTAAACATTCAAATTTTATACTAACAAACTCTTAAAACACCACATAAACACATTGCAGTTCCTTAATTACATCAGTATATTGGAGGTCATTATATTTATCTTCAGTAAGTTTCTTTGTTTGAAAATGATTCTCCAGTGAACTAGCTTTCTAGAACATTAGTACTATCATAACTCTATAGATCTTACACTACAGATAACAGACCGCAGTGTCCCCAAACCTTTGACCTCTCGTACAATCACGTGTGATACCACTCTCATTCTCCATGGTTTGAACTTTGTCTTCCTTCACTTCAGATTACAATATACATAACCATACACAAACAAGAGAACTACCATGTAACCTCCAATAAACACTCTAATTCATACAAGATTTGTGGTCCAGTGGTAACATACCCGTCTGCTGATCCTAAGGTTATGAGTTTGAATCCACTCAGCCACTGTTGCGGTTTTAACCAATTTTGATTTAAAGTCATATTATTGTAATAATCTGCATATATATATGTTCAATCAAATGATAATATACATTTGAAAAAAATAACAATTGGTAGGCAAAATAAGGTCTTGTCATTTCCTATTATCAAGTACCCTCTTCAAATTTCAATCTTTAAACAATGTGAGACCATCAGAAAGCCAACACAAATGGAAAATGATTCTCAGTCAATTTGAATAAGTTTTGTAATGTAACTTTTTTTTTTTTATCTCAACAGGACACAAACGTACAGAAAAAAGCACAAGCTTTGATCAACTTGCCCAGGGCTTATTTTCTAGATTTTGAGAAGTGCATTTATAAGCCTGTTTATTTTTCTTGAAATTCAAAGGTGATTTTATTCAAAATTTTGAAAAATAAATGACAATTTTTTAAAATGTTAAATCTGACCAATCTTGTGGAATCTAGTCAAATAAATTCCATATCATATCACCAGGCATTTGATATATATATGATAGTCTTGTCATATAGGAAAAACTTATCTCCAAATTAGGAATTCTTCCCCAGAATTTCGAAGCTAATAACCTATTTGATTGAAAAGTTGCCAACAATAGGCCTCTAGGTCTCTTCTTTGGCTAGTTCTTGACATATAGCTATCACGTGGGAAAGAGTAAACACAAACAGAGAGGAAAAGAGGTATGACCTAAAACCTGACGTTTTACCAGCCCCGAATCACACCACTTTCAGTGATCAGGTGATATAGACTGAGAACCATCACAAGATCCTAACTGCGAATCAAATTCTAGATCCCTGACCCACAGATAAACAGTGTATGTGCATTATACAAATACATGCGTACATGATCATGCACCTCTATCACACTGTCTCGAACCTAATCATAGTTGTCAAAATAAGCTCATACCTGCAAACCTTCAATTGGCAGAATGCCTTTTGGGACTATTTTTTTTTTTAAAGCAGCGATTAATTTTGAAGATCTTTCCAACCAAAAAGCAATTAGAGAATAATTTAATGCATTCAGTTTTAAATCAATGTGTTCATGATATTAACACACATGCTTGATCTATTTCATCAGCAGTAGTTTCAATAATATCACTGTGCACATGTATTTCTACCGATTTTAGTTCTCTTTTCCCACACTCCTTTTTTCTTTAAAATGACTAAGTACAAGTTGGATATATATAAATGTATGGGCAAACAAAGTTGAATACGCATGCTGCACAGTCTAGACTGAAAACATATGAAAAGATTTTAACTCTTTTCACCGAAAAATGCGCAATTCCTATATAGTTCTCTCTTCACTTTTTGATGCGGATATATATAATAAACAAACATTTGAAAGCAACATGCTGATTGGTTTATTATCTACACAACTACAAGATTAGGAAGAATAAGCAATCTAAAGCAATTTGATGACCAATGGTATACATCTGAAATCCAAATGATTGAAATATGCTTATTTGTACTCTTTATAACCTTAATTATTCTTCCTGAAACAGATATTTTTGAAATGATGAAAAAAACAAAAACAAACAGCCAACAGCTGATCAATATAATTGAATGGAAATAAAAGCATGATTTCCTGTCTGTAATTTCAATTGAATGGTAGGTTTATAAAACAATTGCAACCACAAACTACTTCAGCTAGCTGTGATATCACATATATGTACAAGTTATTGTGTTCAGTTAACCACAATTACCACAGAGTATGTCAGCCATATTACAACATCAAGCATATCTTACAGGGTGGGAAAAGAAAGGCTTCCAAGTAGAACCTACAGTAAGCAAGTTGAAAGGTGAATATTTGTGAGGAACCAGGTCAGACAATATGCCTCAGTTATTTAAGTTTGACCATGTATTAGAGAGCAGCAATTAATTTTCACTTTTTGACAATTAGGCCATTTGATTACCCTGATGCATATTTCTTATGGCAAATTTTGGGTCGATGCTTGACCCCTTCCCAAAAATTAAACAGGTACATACTTTTCCAACTTCAAAAAATAAAATGAAATGATCTAAAATTTCAGTTTTGTAAATACACTAATTAAATTAGGGTCCACTTAAGAAACAAATTTCTCTATCAAAACTTCGAAAGGCCACAATAAACTTTTAAGTGGGAAGTGATCGTTTTCCTGTTTTCAATACGACAAGTATAATTATACTAATAAATGTAGGTATTTGTAGCAAATGACAGAAAATTATTTGTCCCTGTAATCCACACCGACTTCCAATCTTAATTTCTCATTAGGTCACGATGCTGAATTATCAAGTTTGGGTTCCAAATGATTTTGTAAATGGGGAAACATTTATTTTGCTGTCTTTTCTTATATGCTTGCAGTACCCCAGTATAGAGTGAATCCCTACGATTTTATGAGTACAAAACTGAATAAGTGATAACCCCCTCTGCAGACAGTAAATCTTGAAAATGCCTAATCACATGAAAACTGAGCATTCAGATCATAAATTATTATACTTCTAACAATATAGGACATGATTCACCATCATGAACAAAATCTGTACGGACCAAAAGGTCAAATTCTATCACAGCCATTTTGAACGGTAAGTACTTCCTGAACAAGTAATTTCTAGCCTGAAATGTACATGTATTACATATGGCTCACAACTGAAAAGTTATGCAGACAATTCAAAGAAGAGTCATATTGTGTGCTTATTCTATTCTTAACTTACCTATTTATTTTATGTGGAATAGGAAATAAGTTCTTACAACCTATACTAATCATTACCGATGGTTTGTGGGTTGGACCAGTACTTTGCACATTGGAATGTCATGAATATCCTTGCCCCCCCCCCAACCCAAGCAACAGGTTTTGAACCCACAATCTCCAGATCCACAGTCCACTGGACCACAGCTCCCTTACCACTGGACCACAGCTCCCTTACCACTGGACCACAGCTCCCTTACCACTGGACCATGGCAGCCTTGTGTGCTTGATGCAATACTTTTGTGACTGCTTCTTTACTTACACATAGTTACCACAGTTTTGCATTGAGCCCTCATTTTTTTCTGAGCACTTTTCATATGACAATAATAGGAAGACTTCAACATTTTTTTAAATCTTTGTCATGGAATTCTGGTGAGATCCCTGGCATCTATACATTTGAAATTAGAAGATAAATCTGAAGCTTTCAGTAAGGCCCTGTGTTTTCAAAGCTAAAAATGGTATGGCTTACGTATGATTTTCATATGATTCCAGTGATATTTTTACAACATTTTGTAGCAAGAGTCCTGAGACTCACTAGGCTAAAAAATATGAGTCTAAATTTGGAAAGTATGCTTTCTACATGAATTTCAATAGCATTTTCTGTATATTTTATGCATCCAGAGGATGCATTGAAATTAAAACATTTCATCCACAGCGAAAACATTGAATCTTGGATACAGGAAGCAGAGGTAAAAAAATCACTGAGACTCAAACTATGCCCGTTCATTTCAATATGGACTTGAGTATACTGCTCAAAGTTGAGCTTCATACAGTATTTTAGTATGACCTAGCTATTAAGACTACCAATGGTTCCAGGAAAATGTGGTCTTAATTGTGAGGTGGTCTTAGTAGTGAGAAGGTCTTAAAATTGAGGTGGTCTAGTGAGATGGTATTTGGTTCCAAAAAAAAGAGTGGTCTTAATAACAAGGTGGTCTTATTTCTGAGATAGTGTTCAAGTGAGGTTTTACTGAATTTTTCGAGAACATGGGGCCTGATCTTCCCATGAATGACAAGTATCAGGTAAAAACTGTTACATGACCCAGTAAATGACACTTGCTTGCCACTGACTGATATCATTCTAGTAAAATCATGAAAGATGGGTCTAATTCAGAGAGACTGTAATGTGATCTGCTATTTAGTGAGGAGATTGGCATTTTAACTCTGCAGTTCATGAATATTCCGGTTAACATTTTTGATTTGATGAAAAGTGTACAATATGAACTACACTACAATTGGAATATGAGCAAACAGAGAAGACTGATTAGACAGCTCCTACAAAGTCTGCTCTGTTCGCAGAGTTTGTAACCATTTATTACATACACACTGGTTTTGACCCACAGAGGAGTAAGAGAACAAGATTAGACAGCTCATGGAAGGAACTATCTGATCAGGGTCTCCTCTGTTTTCTCATAAAAGTCATATAATAATAATGTAGCTTAGATTTTATATGGTCTGCACAGCAAAGAAAAAAACTGTTTTAATGACCATTTAAAATTCAATAGATTAATATTCATCATGTCATAAATTCTGTAATGAACCCATTGCTCTGAGATTGTATGTTATACCTATTTACCGGTACATATTTCTGTACAGGAAGTAATAAATTTGTACATGAATATTCATGAGGAAAGATACTAATATTTATTTCCTTTCATAATGTGGATATAAGGAAAATTGTTATTTTCTTTGATGCCTTTGCACTGTCCTCAAAACAGGGAACATATTACAGAGTGAACATATAATATGGCATTGGGTGTATCGTTTTGAGGATTGTCTTACAATAAAATCAACAACTATCCTTGACATTACAGTAAGAGGCTGACCTATATAATTGCCTCTTAAAAAGGCCCATATGCTGATAATGAGAACATAAATGGCAACAACTTTGAGAAGCAATTCTAACCAGCCAATTCACGTCTGTATTTCAGATAAGGCTACAAACACACATACAGAGACGGCTTTGCTGTTGCAACAGGGTAACAGTTCACCCCCACACACTTGTTCATAACTTCATATCCATTTCTAAAGTTTTAACTGATAGTAGAATTTAGTACACAAACAAATAAGCTGCCAGGACAACTTGTGAATGGGTGTATAGGGAGGCATTCCACAGACCCGCGGCTGTGACTCAGGTCAGACTGCTTTACCCTTAGAAAAAGCCACTGTTATCTGGCCTTACTTATAGTCAGTGATTGAACACTTCTATGTATTAATTTTGAATCAATCGTTTGACCTGATAAGGCGTGGGTGCACTACAGGAGTATGAAGGATTTGTAAAATGGATAATCTCTCTAACCTTAGAACTTGTAAGAGAAATGTGGCATGAAACAAAAGTGATTTATCATGAACATCAAAATCTTGTCATACTGTCTGAAAAATTTGATATTACCAGTTTAATAAATATGTAATGTAGTTTCTGTTTTCTGGGACACATTCAAAAGAGGACCATTGTTGTTTGTCTCAAATAACTTTGAGTGTATACGGGGATTTCTGTTTCAGTAATTTGGGGGATATGGTTAGACCAATACCTCAAAAATTGGGAATTTTGGTTATATTTGGTAAAATGGGGAATTATTTATAATATAAATCATTAAGTTATATAATTATACTCAAATTAACAGATTGGATATTTGCCTGCAAACTTGATAACTTAACAACAGAGTCTTAGTTTTTCCATAAATTTTTTCAAAGTGATTTTTATTTTCTTTACAATCTCAGACTGGGAATTTTAATTCAGATAGTGGGGAAAGAAGAAGTTACTTTTTGACATAACCCAAGAACAGCTATAAAAATGCCCCCCCCCCCCCCCCCCCCCCCCGGTATGTGTCTATACATATCCTGTTAACTGAGACTAGTCAAGACAATAATATATCAAGAGGTACATATTTATGTCCACATAATAGATATAATTCTTTCAAATAGGACAATATAAATTTATCCTGATATGTCCTTTATGTAATTATATAGGAGATCATCAGAGGAATTATCTTACAACAAAGTAAATTTTCTATTATCTAATTGCAAACCAAAGTAATAAGGTAATTTGAAATCTTAGTGCAATGTTTACATACCATGCATTTGAATAATGAAATTTGAAAATGATTTTTTACAGGCAATGATTAAAATTTAAAGGAAATACAATATGAATTATATCATTTTTGTATTATTTATTTGTAACATCATACTCATGATTGTTTATTTTACCATGTGTGTGTTTATGTTATGATATTTATTGTCTACATGGACCAGACAATAAACAATAGAATTGAAATTGAAAACACATCAGAACTCATAGATCAATAGACCATTTCACCAGAGGATCAGCAATACCTGCTATCATTCGCTGATTTAAATTGACCAATCAGTGAATGGGGAAAAATCTCAAATATATGTTTATTTCCCATTGAAAAAAGTGTGAAAATATACACCAGCATGTAGATTACTAAGATTAGGTGTTTGGGAAGTAGTTGTTGATTTACGTAGACTTGCGTCTCATTTCTGAGTGAAATGGTCTATAACCAGGCAATTCCACTACCAAATTAATTAAACAGAGGAGAGCCTGATCAGAGTCAGTCAGTCTGATCTGGGTTTGTTCAATTTGTCTATGCATCAAAACAAGTCTATATGAAGTACAAAATTTAAGAAGTCAGGACTTCAACCTTGTGTGACGATGCGTCATCACGGGTATAGGTACAATCTCTGACAACTGCGTCAGGGAGTCGACTCTTTGGCTCAGTGGTTAGAGCATTGGGTTATCACGCCGGCGGACTGGGTTCGATTCCGGGCTGGGCCGTGTTTGTTACATTTGGTGGCAGCGGTGGGATAATGTCAACTGCCATACCGGAGTTGCCTTACCCACGTGTTTCCCAGGCCAAGTCTCGGGTATAGGTACAATCTCTGACAACTGCGTCAGGGAGTCGACTCTTCTCAGTGGTTAGAGCATTGGGTTATCACGCCGGCGGACCGGGTTCGTTCCGGGCCGGGCCGTGTTTGTTACACTTGCTTACATATTTGCAAAAATAATATATTTAGGGGAGATAATCAGTATGTCTAACTAAACCTTGAATGGGTAAATAGTTTATAAGTACTACAAATTTTAAATACAAATAGGATTACAAAATAATGTGAAAATACCTGATTAAATCAATTTAGTATTGTTTTAAAAAAGTTATTCTGTAGCCCTGTTGTTTTATATTTTGGCTATGACGGTAACCTATAGTATAATATTTAAATACTTTGAAATGAAATATTATCCCCGAGGCGGATCAGGTTTTTTTTACTAATCATTATATAGCTAATAATAGACATTGTTATTAGTTTCCTCAAACTTAAAAAAAATCCCCATCAAATTTTAAGAAAATCTTTCAAACAGTACAGGGACAGGAAATTCAACTTACTCAGGAGATAAAAGTACTGGAAGGCTACAGAAAAAAGTCAATGTCTGATTAGATAAAGCATCACACTATTGTTATCAACAACAGAAGCCAGATTAGCCAAATGTGTGACCAGATTCATGACCTTTCAAAGGATCACACCATATTTTATCTTAACGTAACATGATCGATTTTGAACTCAAATGTCTTCATGACAGCTCTTTCTTTGCACATGTAGATTGTTGATTTTCCAGCTGATTTTTTTTATAGTTTGAATTTGGGTCATATGGGGTCAAAGGTCAGGGCCTTTTTACCCTTCTTAACTGTAGCCGGTAAAGGGCTGCTTCCCCAAGCCAAATAACCACCTTTTTTCCCCCAAAATAGTCCTCAAATTCCCCACTCTTAAATAAAATTCCCCATTAAGGAGGTAGCTGATCATTGAGAAACCTAGAGAACAATACATGTATTATGACGCTAATTTAACTCTGTTTAACTATATTGATTCTTAAACAAAATATTTGATTAGTCTTTATATTTAGTTTCTAGTATGTCTTGCTGTGCTAAGACCAGTTTATGCTTATATTTATGAATATGGTAAAAAAAAAATCCCTTAATAAGTTGTAAACAAGTGGCTTGCTATTTTCCCCATAAAAAGGGCTAGGGCGCTTTCCCCAAAATTGGAAAAAAGGCCCTGGCTTGTACTCAGTTATAGTAAAAAGTATATATTTTTCTCAATCTGAATACAAAAAAAAAAAACAATAAAAGCTCAGAAAGACAATTTTCGTCAATGGTAATTCATAAATAGCGATAGAAGAAAATAGATCAATAAATTCTTTGCATCTGTTCCCTACATTTGTTATTACATTTTTTATCTTATGCAGCCTTTTTTAGAACTACCTATTTTAACACTGATCAGAATTGACCATAACCGCTGAATACCTATGTTTAAACTGCAGATTCTCTACAGTTACTATTGAGCATCTCAGTGACAATGCTGATGTAGTTTTGTTTTTGATTTATTCACAAATTCTTCACAAAACACAGGCTTTCAAGTCAGTACAAGTTTTCATTTTAGGTTACTAAACTTAATTCTTTCATCAATATCTCTCAATACAATTCAACACTGATGTTATGGCTTTAGTTTTTCTATAGTTACACAGGAAAAATTGGCAAGATTCTGATGGTCAGATCTCTTCTGATCAAACGTGTTTTTGAATTCATGAACATTTTAAGGGCGAATCTTCAGGCAAGGGAGTGTTTTTTGTCCCTGTATGTCTTAATTCATCCCTTTAACCCAAAGTAAGACCAATTTTATGAAAATCTATCAATGATCAAAGAAGTTAAGGCAATTGAAACGACGTGATGTACGATTTACTACCTTCTTATTATATATAAGGTGGTTGATTTTTTCTCTTTTTTTTTTTTTTTTTCAATGTGGCGGTTTTTCTGTCAAAGCAACCTAGTTTTGTAGCGGATACCTTTGCATCAAATGTCACAGGTGAGAAAAGAATGCAGCCTGACCAGGACTCAAACCTGGGGACATTAGCTTACAGGGTGAATACTCTACCACCTGATTCTCCCCTATTGTGAGTTATTTGTACCTTGACATAATATCACTGATAATTTTCTTTATTAGTTCATATTTTTACGAAGGTAACAGAAGGTGCAAGATAACAATGAACTTGATGTTAAATTTACATGTTTATCGTATTTTATTTTCATCTTTTCGAACAAAAAATAAAAAATATCTAAGATTAAAAATAATAAATCTCGATTTATTATTATAAATAAGTTTCATATTTCATTACACATTTTGACCTTTACGCTAATTAATATAAAAATGAAAACAGATAATTGAATAAAGTCAAGTAGACAAACAAGAGTTAGGGGAAAACATGTCTGTATGAAATATTAAGTGGACATCAAATGAATCAAGACATAAAACTTAAATAACATTAGTCATTGATAGTTCATGATGAAAATTGTAGAAACATCTTACCAGAGCTACTGATGAAAAGTTGAGCAGCAGGAATAACTTCAGCCATAGGTTTGGTTTCATTTTGAATTATATCTATTTAGTCAACATTAACACTGACACACCAGGTTATAGAATGACGAACAATGTCGTCTTTATAGATTATTAGGAGGCTGATGTAGATCAGCCGATGTGATTACAAAACAAATAGCGTGAGTACACTTTTCAACCTTCGGACACTTCCTAGTTACAGAAACGCTCATACAATTGCATTGATAATTTGTCACCAGACAAGCGTTTCATTGATAGGAAAAAATCGTACGATACATTTGCTGGTTTCCCGGGTCACAGGGTACCGCATTTTCAAGCCGAGACCAAAAACAACTCCGCCCTCACCCCATATCTTACAAAATATAATTACACATTTGCTCTCCAACGATTTTAATCAAAACTAGAATTTAACCGATCTATTTTCATATTAACGGAAGCAATTCATTGAAACACTAATAACGAGTTGTCATTTAAGTTGCAAATTATTTTCGTGCATATTTGTTTTTTCAATCCTTAAACTGTACTGTACTGTACTTTACTGAACATAAACAAAATGGCTAACTATGGACAGGTAAGAAAAACAAGAAATGGCACAAATAACATTCCATGTATGATTCATGATCAGGTCATTCATTTCATTGAAATGGATATTTTGACAATTATTATTTGATTGCTTAATCAAAATTATCAAATTTGAATCACTCAAGGTATTGTAATTTGTATCATTGCTGGTGATGGACCGCTACAGTAATTTCCTGGTTAGAATTATCTATTCATCTATCTATCTATCTATCCATCCATCCATCCTGCATCACATCCTTTCGAGAATTTTGTGCAGGTGCGCGTCAGTGCAAGGAGATTAAAGGAAGAAATGTACTGGAGATAAAAAGACAACTAATTAATAGTCTAATTTGACTAATAGTAAAATTTTACCACTCAATATATCTTGGTAATTTTGATTTTAGATAAATCTACATGTTGAGTATCCTTAATTTGACTCACAGAGAAAGGGGAAATCTGTCACTGGGAGTATGGGTAGTACCTTTTAACCAGTTGAAGGATTTTTAGAGAGGAAAAACAGCTTCAAGACATTTCTCCTCAAATTCCACCAACAAAAGTGCAAGCACATGCACATTGGCAAAAGGACCGAGGAAACAACATATAAACTTGGTAATCATGAGCTTGAGAAAACAAGAGTTGAGAAAGATATTGGGGTTTATGTGGACTGGGACCTTTCATTGGACACTGAGACATATTAGCGAAAGTAAAAAAAGCCAACTCAATGTCCAGGGTTATCCAAAGAAGCTTCCAGTATCTAGATGAAAAATCATTCCTCCCTCTATATAAAACTTTGGTTAGGACCCATCTTGATTTTGCTTGTTCAGTCTGGTCTCCATACAAAAGGAAGCACATTGAGCAAATTGTATCAGTTCAAAGGAAAGCGACGAAACAACTCCCAGGGATGGCAGAACTCACATACTCAGACTCAGAAAACTCAAGCTACCAACACTCTCATATAGACGGATTAGGGGAGACATGATTGAATGTACAAATTAACAAGTGATAAATACGACAAAAAAGCAAGTAATTTCATACAACTCAGTGAAAATATTGGCATTAGTAGGGGAAATAGAGGAAACTCAAAAAAAGTGAACCAGCAACATGCGAGAACAGATATAAGAAAGAACTCATTTGGTTAACCCTTTCCCTCATATAGACTCATTTTGACGCACTCAATAGGTACCACATAAAGCCTGATCTGCAGAAAACCACAGTTAAACCTTACCAAATTTAATTACAAAATCCTCATTTCCAGACCACTGAGGAGCAGCGAACAGCATAAAACCTGTTTTATGTTGTTCGCATAGGTCTTTTCATGGTGTCCTCTATGAGGGAAAGGGTTAAGATCAGTTAGCCTTTGGAATTACCTGCCTGAAAAGATAATCTCAGCCAAAACGTTAAACAGCCTCAAAAACAGATTTGAAAAAATATATGGAAGACCAGGAAATAGTGTTTGATAACAATAAAGCAAATGTCTGCCTAACCAGAAGTCACTATTACTACCCAAATGACAAGATTATCTATTGAGTCTGTCCAAGAGGTGCTTAAACTTGGACCTGAGATAGAAATAACCAATAAGTATTTCTGTATGTAGCACTGGCTTTGTTCCATCACCAATATTTTCATTACACTTATGAGACCCTACATGTCAATTGAAAAATTGATAAATTACATTTTGGTATATTATAATTAAAGGACAAAAAGGACATCCATTGATGATTGAGAGACATTCAATCTCTTATGTAATCAATTCTGACCTACTGGATACAAATCACATCAATATATTGTTCAAAGGTTAAAAAATCAGCACTTTTATGTTTTTAACTGGATTAAAAAAAATTAACATAAACATCGCTGGTTTTTAAACTGGATTTGGTTCAACCATTATTGCTTGTATGAACCCCTTAAAACAAATGTTTTCATTGGCTGATGTCTGGTGCAGTGTGGTGATCATCATCAGCCTATGAAAAAGTTGAAAGTGTAGATTTTATGAGTATGTCTGGCTTGCGATCAATTTGTGAATTTTTTTTTTAATGATTCTCTAAATTTTAAACATCATACAAAATCTGATTGGTACAGTCTCGGGTAATGGTTTGTATACCAAAATGTTCGTAATTTATCAAACTTTTGATTGACATAGGTTGCATATATGTAGTTGATGTGTAATGAAAATATTACTGAATGATAACAAAGCCTGTGTACTGTGCAGATTGATGGAGTTGTTTACCTTGTCTTTACTGAGTATTGTATATGAAAATAGGTCAAACTGGATTACAAGCTGGATGCACGTGGTATAGTCAGACCTAGTGTACTCAGCAGATACAACACAATAAATTATGGATCCCTAGTATTTTGAAGTTGGGATTCTGATCTGGCTGCACATTTTGAGATGGTGTAAATGTGGTCAAATGTTCAGTAATAATTTTTACTGATGTTATTAATGATTTAAACCTTTGCAATCTGTGAGTTACAAAGGAAGGGACATTCAAGTTGAATGTTGATATATTGGCAGAGTGCATGATTTTGTTTAATTAGTCTCTAGTATTATGAACGTGGAGCAGTGAAAAAGAAAATCTTCTTTCAGGCACCTGGGTATGGAGGACCACCGGGATATGGCCCACCTGCTGGACAGCCAGGTAAGTCAGGCAGGTAGACTTAATAATGCCTGGAAGCTGGAATTAAAACCTGAAATGCAAGTCCAGTAAAATTCCTGCCCTGGTTAAAGAAAAACACATGACTTCTTGATAACTACCTGTGACCACTATGGAAACAGATAAGACTGCAAATTATTTGCATGCTGATCAGGTTTTACACTGTTGGTCTTCAGTAGCGTTAAGACAAGATTGGCTTCAGGCTTTTCCTTGTATGTCATGCAAAGTTGAATAGGAGAATAACTCATTCACACTTTTATAAATCACATTGTCAGACACCTCGATCCAGTCAATTTGTTTCATTACTCTTCATAAAAAAATTTCAGCTAGTAAGTTGATGTTTTTAGGTATACAACATGGGACTTATTGAAGCCAATAAAAATGACATTTAAGTTTTTGATACTCGCCAAGTGAAGGTAAGAATATCAGTGGTTGGGGTATATGACATTGATATAGGATATTGCAATATCTCAGCTTTCAAATTGGTTATCGCTAGGCGGGACAAGGTTATTCTGCACCCTTAGCATCCAATCATAATTACTGTGTTTGCTTTTGATCTAAACACCGAAATAAAAAATCCATGGGTGATATATACAGATATAGGGAAGTATAATCAGCAGTCTTTGGTTTTCCGATGAGATAAATATTACTACTCAGTTTTTACACAGACATTGTTGCTTTGGGATAAATATTTGGAAAAACATGATCTAAGGACAAATTTCAGCATTGTTCCAGTTATTTTTAGCTTGTCTGAAAAAAAGTCGAGCTGTTATGATTGGGTCATCGTTGTCTTCGACGTTGTGCAAAAGCTTTAATGTAGCCCGTTACTCATATACTTTTAAAGGTATCAACACCAAACTTGGGATACTTTAAAATCATAATAAGGCGCAGTTATAATACAAGGGGCATTATTCTGAAATCTTTATTTTAAGAGTTATGCACCTTTTTAGAAATATTGCTTATTAAGTAGAATGTATTGAAAATTATAAAAGTTATCAACACAAAACTTGAAATATTTGATAATCATTACAAAACACAGCTGTAAGACAAGGGGCATTATTCTGAAAGCTATATTTTGGAGTTCTGCCCCTTTTTAACTTAAACTTTTTGTCAAAATTGCTTATTACGTAGAATGATTGAAAACTATGAAAGGTATCAACACAAAGTTTGGAATACTTGATAATCATGACAAGGCGCAATTGTAAGCAAGGGGCATCATTCTAAAAGCAATATTTTTGGAGTTATGCCCCTTTGTAACTTAGAATTTTGGTCAAAATTGCTTATTAAGTATGATGTCTTGAAAACTATGAAAGGTATCAATACAATACTTGAAATACTTTATAATCATGACAAGGGGCAGTTGTAAGCCAAGGGGCATTACTCTGAAAGGAAGTCCTTTTTTAACTTAAATTTTTTTTTTATTGTTTTTATTCAAAGCAATTACATTTCTTCTACACGATGTAAGATATATTTTTTTCTTTTTCATATTTACTTAACTGATACTCTTTTTACCTTTCGGTGTTCAAACTTTAAGTCTCAAATATGGCACCCCATTGTTGACATGTAAAACAAACGAACATTAGCACCGCTCTGTAGAGCTCTAGTCAATTACTACAGGTACCTGTTGCAAGAATTCTTCCTTCTATTTTGGTCTCATAATGTAGTATGTATGTACTTACTGAATTAATTTTTGACAAAAATATTAAATTGAAAATGTAGACTTAGAATACGTCATCTAGCAATTTTTACCATACTAACCCATAATGCATGCATGTTTTCAATGGATATTTAATCTGGATAATCATTATTTCAAAGTTTTCAACCATGTCCTTATTGCTAAGGTTTAACAAAGTTCAACAGTATAAATATCTGTATAGCAATTGATATAATTTCAGGTTTTGGAGCTCCATCTGGTCAGTATGGAGCCCCAGGGGGTCAGCCCCCATATGGAGCCCCACAGGCTGGTTACCCTGGGGGACCAGCACCAGGACAGCCCTTTGGGGCACCACCAGCGCAAGGTCAGTTCCTGTAAATGATAATAACAGGTGTTGTGGGCAATCAAGTGCCACTATTTATGGCACATGCAGTTCAGCACACTGGAACACAATTTTATACGTTTTTTAATGCCATTTAAAGGTTTATTTTTCTTGATTCTAGAAAAAATGTTTAGATTTTAGGGTCTTTTCTAATCAAAAGTATTCATACTTTTCTGTTTGTCACTGTGACTATTTTGAGAGGTTATTGCATGTCTAATGATTTACATAGTTTTTATTTAGAGCTGTTAATTGTAATACTCAGTTAGATATTTAATAGAATCGAACTCAGAATTCTGAAATTTGAAAATAGTCATTTTCTTCTTAGACAAAGAATTTATGAACCTATGATAATTTCTTGTAATCATTACCTTTACATGTAAATTATCAAAGCATTGAGCACTGAAGTAAACAAATCTCAGTTGTCATAAATGATAGATACTGATGAATTCTTCGTCATAGCAAGAGCCCTAACATAGGAGTTAGGGATAACCCTGGCCATATCAGCTGTTCTTATAACCTTGATTGTGGTGAAAATATATTATTCTGTTATTCTTTGTGATACATATAATCATGGGACTATGTATATTTTCTTGATTGATGTACAGCATATAAGTGTGGCTTCAAAATTGCATCTGAAATTCTTTCTTTTTCTTTTTTTCGGAGCACTGGAAATTTTTATGATATAATCATCATTGTTTCCAGGTGGGTGGGGAGCGCCTCAGATAGACCCAGCAGTTCAGCAGTGGTTTATGTCGGTTGACGCTGATCGTAGTGGCAGAATTACGGCCATCGAACTCCAGCAGGCGCTTGTGAACGGGAACTGGTCGCACTTCAATCCAGAGACCTGCCGACTCATGATAGGTCAGTTTGAGGCATTGTCTCTGTAACTATGTAAACATTGGCTCATAAAATAATCACATGGTTTTAAAACATTTTTTTTTTTCACTGGTTGACCCCTCCTTTAAATGTTTCTTTTGGGTGATAAATTAAAAATAGGACATAAAACATGCACCTGTCTGTTGCTGACATTTCTGAATAGTGTAAAATCGTTTGAAAAAAAAAGTACAATATAAAATATTCAACATCATTCCATGGTGTGGTGTTTAAAAAGGTTTTGAGTATAATATGTTAACGACTTAATGATCTTTTTATGCATCAAAAAGTTCTATCCGATTCATCTTGATTGTAATTTTGATATAAAAAAAGTTTCTGTCAGGCTTTTTTTTTTTTTAACAACTAGAGTTTTTAGTGGAGAAAACTAGATTCACAAAATATTTAGAAGCTTTGATTTACCTTTCAAATTCATGTAACAGAAATGATTTGTGATTTTGATATCCAGTTTACCTAAAATAATTAAACATGAAATGTAAAACATTTAATCTGTTACTTATCCAAAGAGTAAGAGCAGAATAGACTTAAATCTCGAACAAAGAATATTTGGAATTTTCCCAGCTAAACCTGGGGTACAAACTTTTAGTTTCAACTTTGTGGTGTTGCACTAATTATATCGTGAGTGTTGGTGCACCGTGAAGCTATAATGATAAAAGTTTGTTTGTATCCCCGAATTAGATGGGGAAAAACCCACATTTACTTGTTCCAGATAACATCTATTCTCATCCTTTTTTGTTGACATGTATATTTCAGGTATGTTTGACCGGGACAATACAGGTACGATCGAGCTGACAGAATTTCAGGCGTTGTGGAAATACATTCAGCAGTGGAAGGGAGTGTTCGAGCGATTTGATGGAAATAGGACAGGGCAGATCGAGTCCAATGAACTTCATCAAGGTAACTAAAGAAACATATCACTCTTTCAAAGCCAGAAGAGCTCATGAGCATATATAAAAAAAGGTTGATGAGCCCTTCTGCCTTTCATTGGACGATATTTGTTACAGATAAATGTTGGTACAAGGCAGATCTGACAACTTTTAAGTTGACTTATTTGAAGAATAACAGGAGCTATTCTACTCATCAGAGTGTCGGCTTCGCAGTGATGCTTTTGTTGAGTTTTTCATTCCGCCTCACTTTTTCACTGAACCACTAATGTTGTCCACTCTCTAACTCATACAAACGTGAACCGATCTTTACCAAACTTGGTTACAATGTATTTGGGCACAATATCTTGGCCTGTTTTGTTAACCTGCCAGATTGTCCAAGATATTCTGAGTTATAGTCCTTGAATTGATGAAGAATTGCTAAATTCACTATCAGCTCTCAAATTCTAACAAACATGAACCAATCTTTACCAAACTTTGTCACAATGTGTATGAGCACAATATCTCAGCCAAATTTGATAACAAGTCAGACTGAGTTACGACCATTGGATTGATAAAGTTGCAGATCTGGGGTATTTTACAATAATCAGCGGTCTTGTTTTGCTTTTTCTTTCTTTTTGGCTTGTCTATTCAAAGAATAGGATGAGCTATTGTAGTTAACCCAGCGTCTGTGTTCCAAGAAATGTTAAGGATTAGATTAACATTGTCATTATCTCCACTATAACTCAGTGGAAGTCCCTTAAACTTCACACATGCGTTTATTATCATCACAGCAACCAGAAGAAACAGGGACAGTAACTCTCCTAAATAATTTTGCAAATTTATGGCCTTTTTTAGACGAAAAAATATTAAACTTTTGTTTAACATTGCTTTTTTTTCTCAAATTTCTTTCGATAGATGTACTTTATTACCAGTATTCACACTTGAAATTGCATACCTGCTTTGGAGGTTAGGTAAGATTACATAACTCATGAATTTAAGATAGTTGTGCCCTGCTTCTGGCGTCTGCCGTGTTGCATTGTCTGTCATCAACAAGTTTCTATAAATAACATCTCCTCTGTAACCGCTAGACAGAATTTGATCAACCTTGGCAGGGATGATGAAAGTTTTTCTGATCCGTGAAAAACATGGCTGCCAGGGGCGGGAATAATAACATCTCTGAAACTGCTGGACATAATTTGATTTAACTTGGCAGGGATGATCCTTGGGTGAACCTTCATAAAAGTTGCTAAAATAAATTTGATCCATGTAGAACACTGGTTGCCATGGCAACTGAAAAAAAAGAGAAAACTTTAAAAATCATCTCCTTCAAAACTAATGGCCATATTTCAAAATGTTTTAGTACAGATGTTCCTTGGGTAACTCTCTACCAAGATTGCCAAAATTATTCTGATCCATATAAAAACAACATGATCCATGTAGAACTCTGGTTGCCATGGCAACAGAAAGAATAAAAAATGTGAAAACTTTAAAAATCAACTCCTTCAGAACTACTAAGAAAATTTCAAAATGATTAAGTAGAAACGTCCTTTCGTAACCCTATACTCAGGTGAGCGATCCTGAGCCCCTATGGCCCTTTTAATTAGAACTCTTGTCTTGTTCAAAAAGCAGTCATCCATGCATCTTTGCAGAAAACATACAACATTCAGGGAATTGTCTTTTTTATGCCCCCGTTTGATAGATCGGGAGGCATATTGTTTTTAGTCTGTCTGTTTGTCACAAAACTTTAACCTTCACCATAACACAGAAGTCCTTCCACCTAGAGCCTCTAACATTTACATGTGCAAGCACCTTGATAAGCTGTACCAGCCAGACCACTTACAGGTCAGATGGTCAAAAGTCAAGGCCACCATGATCCAAATAAGCAAATATTAATCTTAGCCACATTATGAATGTGCTTCCATCCATAACCTCAAACTTCACAGGTGCATGAACCTTGATGTGCTCTACCCGCCAGACCCACTTAGAGGTCAGGGGGTCAAAGGTCAAGGTCACTGTGACCCAATATAACAAATATTAATCTTGACCACATAATGAATGTGCATCCATCCATACTCTCCAAACTTCCCAAGTGTATGCTCCTTGATTAGCTCTACTCACCAGACCCATATAGAGGTCATGGGATCAAAGGTCAAGGACACTGTGGCCAAAAATAGCAAATATTAACCTTAGCCATATTATGAACATACTTCAATCCATAATTTTATAAACTTCACATGTGTATGCACCTTGATGTGCTCTATCTGCCAGACTCACTTATAGGTCCCAGGATGAAAGGTCAATATATAGCAAATATCCATCTAGTCCATAAAATGAAATTGCTCCATCCAAAGCTTTCTAACTTCACATGTTCATTCACCTTGATGAGCTCTATCCAAAAGACCCACTAACAGGTTAAAGAGCTTAAAGTCAGGGTCATCATGACCCAAAACAGCAAATATTAACTTTAGCCACATTATGAACATGCTTCCATCCATATCCTCCATACTTCACAGGCCTATGCACCTTGATGAGTTCTACCCGCCAGCCTCCAGGTGACCTTGACCTTCAAATGACCTTGATCCCCAAGATCTTAGGCTCCCGTGGGGGCATGTCGTTTATTCAAACATAGCACTTGTTGTGTCTCCTGCTGTAAGCAGAGGTGACACATAGGGCTTTCTGTCATCTGTCTGTCCGTCCATCTGTTTGTCACACTTTTTCCATCACACTTCAGCAGAGGACACTCTTGTTTTTTTTTACTGTTAAATAAATTTGTAGCATAGCAAGCTGGAAAGCTGTACCAATTCATCTTTTTTTTCCTTTTATATCAAAATAAAAGTATTTAATATTGCAGTTAATACTTAAACAAATAGTTTTGTGTAAACTGACTGATTAATTCCATGTAATTTCAGCCCTATCATCCATGGGTTACAACCTATCGCCCCAGTTCATGCAGATGTGCATCTGTAAGTTTGACATCAAGGGACGTCGAAGTATGACCCTTGATAACTTTATCCAGTGCTGCGTCATGATCAAATCGCTAACGGACATGTTCATGCAGCGGGACACGCAGCGGACCGGGAGAATCACAGTCAATTACGAAGATTTTATGACCATGGCTATTCTAAACAAACCATAGTTTTAAATACTCCTTCGCTCTACGCAGACATATGCATAGCAAACCTAATGTCAATATTAATTCCTCTATATGTGGTGTAACCAACCTGAAAGACATCAGGCCTTTTTTCTGTTGATTGATTGATTGATTGATAGATTGGGAAGGAGCCTTAGTACCATCATTTTTGGGATAAGATCACAGTTTTCACTAGTTCGGTAAAGAAGGGGAAAATCAAAGCCCTGGACTTTCTATGCTATTACTATATCTTGTACTTGTTAACTTGAAGTGATGAAGGCAACGGTGAGTGGCAACCTGGTCAGTTTGCCTATGTCTTGTTGTTACTGTCTTTCAAACAGTAAACGTTATATAACTTATAACTGTTAATTTCTCCGTCCTCAGTGATTTAAACACAAATATAATATATGCTGAGCACCATTTTAAACTGGAGGAGAAGAAACTCTCTTATAGTGCATCTATGTGAGTTTGATGCTTGAAAGTCATAGTAACAAACTGAGTCATGCAGATGCTGTTTTACCCAAGATGGCTGACATCTTGAGTTTGTTTAAAGGCAGCCCATATTTGTTTTATCTTTTTCTTAATTGATAAATTAAACTTGCTACATAAAATTTTAACTTTAAAAAGCAAGGTGGCAGGATACACCAACATATTGTCTCATATTTCATGTGTAATTCTTTTTTCTATAAAACTATTTCTTACAAGGAAACTGATTACAAAGTAATTCCAATTTTGATTTAATATTTTTGCAAACTAAGATTTACTGTAAGCTTTTTTTATACTAATGTTTGAAGGAATGCATTTAACTACAAAATGTAGAAATAAAATATGTTAAACACTGTACAATGATCAAATTTCCATACTCAACATACAATGATATGGACACAAGCAATGTATCATTTAT
This sequence comes from Solen grandis, assembly GCA_021229015.1. Classification (NCBI taxonomy): domain Eukaryota; kingdom Metazoa; phylum Mollusca; class Bivalvia; order Adapedonta; family Solenidae; genus Solen; species Solen grandis. The sequence continues at coordinate 57,254,572 of CM037780.1, forward strand.
TTAGAATTGATATTACAGTGCATTCTGTATTGAAGTCAATTTATGTATGGCATGACATAACACAAACTTGTGATACATGTAGTACAATTAAAAGCAATAAAAA
>CM037780.1:57254774-57304774 GCA_021229015.1 Solen grandis
CAATTTGTTAACAATATGTTATATTTTTTTTTCATTTCAATTATTCCCATTTTTGAGCTGACGAAGGGATTAGAGGCAGTCAATTCTGCTGACAGCAGCCGCTTAAGGAAAACACTGTTCACCAAAAATGTGCAGAGTTATGGCCCATGAATAACTTAAAATATAGCTGTTTTGTGCATATCTCAATCATTGGATATTCACTGGCATGCAAAAATAGATCCTTACAGTTTTGGTTGTTGAGTTGCGGGCCTTGAGTAATTAAAATGATAACTGTGCCACTTATCTCCAAAACTATAAGGCACTCACAAAACTACCCATGAAAGTTCACCAGCATGCAATATTAAGCACCTCATTTTCTATTTGTTTTTATACCCCCAGATACAAAGTCTATGGCGGCTGTCCGTTGCTTGATTTGTAGGTTGGTCGGTCTGTAGACACGAGATTTATCCACCCTATTTCTCAGCTACCTTTGGTTGGATTTTGATGAAACTACAAGACTGATAAGTACCAAGCTTAGTTGTACATATTGTTGGCCTATCATGATTCACTTGATTTTGAATGAGTTCTGACCCTTCGTTATATTTCTCATGACTGTCCGACATGGTGACAGTAACTGTGACAAAGCGGTATCTGGGAGTATCTTCAGTGATAAATCTTGTTATTTGTTTCACTCAATATGTGCTTAATTTTGGACTTTGAATAGCTGAACATAAGCTATGCTGTGTATATCCCCCCTAATCTATAGGAGTGAGTTATCCCCCTAATCTATAGGAGTGAGTTTCAAAAATCAAAAAGATTGATCATCAACATACAAAATATAATATATTCAAGGTTATGGCCCTTGAATTATTGTAATTGTAGCTGTATTGCATATATAGCCATAGCTGTATGAGCCAGACAATTTTTACAGGAATATTTTGTAGCATGTAAAGTTGTATTTGTTGTTATGAACAACTTAGGATTAGGAAGTAGCCATCACACATGACTCCAAATTTAGTGATATATCTACTGCTTATGTTACAAAGCTTAAAAGTTTGGGCCTGTGTGTCATTTTTAATGGTCCAGTGATATCATACCTGACTGCAGATCTAGAGGTTGTGGGTTCGAACCCTGTCTGGGGCAATGATTTTTCATGTCCTTCTTAGGTGCAAAGTACTAGTCCCACCCAGGAACTGTCGAGAGGGATTAGTAACAGTTGTAAGAACTTGTTTCCCAATCAATGTAAAATATGTTTAAACTTACTATTAATGTATGTATCAACATTGAAATAATTACGACTTTCACATAACGTAGGATTGTATTGGGATAATTTGCAACAAGCTTTTAACAGCTTTATTAAGTGAATTTGCATAATCCAGCCCAGAACACCACTTCAAATTTATCAAATATGTGTCTTAATACCAATCACCTTCCCCGGTGTTCGAGTGGTAAGAACGTGCGACCTGGTAGCGGGAGGTCGTGGGTTTGATTTCTGGCCGAGTCATAACAAAGTCATAAAAAAATGGTGCTGATATAGGTTCCTTGATTTGCGATCAGCATTTAAGAGTAGTTCCAGGACTGGTTGGCCCGGTGTCAGGATATGTGACCGGGTGTGATATCATGCCACATGTCTACAGTGGGATACTGCAGTGTGGCAGCATTTTATCTGTCTCAAGTAGACAAATACTGTCGTACTTTCTTACTAAAGAAAATTAAATCAAAGCAATTAAAAAAAATAACTGGAGACCATGCAATCACACTTTTAAATATTCTTCATAAGCTTGCGTCAAGTAGTTTAGCTAATAGACTAAAGAAAGTCCTAGATTTAATCATCTTAGAAGATCAAACTGGATTTATTAAAGGTAGATATATTGGTGAAAATAAAAAAAAAAATAATTTCTATGTTGTAAGGTCAACTGGAGATAGTTCCATAACCCCCTTTGACCTATTACGAGGATAATAAACGGGGATACCCATCAGAAAAACAGTCTTAAAGGCCGGATTTCCGTCAAAATACGCTGTGTGGCTACTCTGAATGTGTCTACTGATACAGAATGTGACTGGGAATTTAGAAAGTAGTATAAGAAGTCGGCAACGCTGGGAATTCTGGACAGTTATTGGAAACGACAGTATGTTCAGTATGGCTTTTCTGCTTTATGCTGTTATGGCTTTTAGTGGAAGTTACGCATTTAAAACAAATGTACAATCTGAAAATGTGTCTCACGTTCTGGAACTAATTTCGCTTCATTTACAATTTTGTACCAATGTCCCTCTGTGTACTGTTGCACTTGACACTCAAATATGGACACAGGGAGACTTGCTTTGCTGCGAAAAATGTTCTTGTGGTTCCGAGTGCATGGAAAAAGGTCAGTGTTGCTTGGATTACTTTCTTGTGGAATATATTAATTCTACAAAAAATTTAAACCAATCGGAGCTCAATGATATGGCAGAAACTTTAGACATTAACTTTGAAACAATACAATATCATCGCAAAGCAACAGCTAATGTCGGGGTTGTTGAGTCCGACTCGTTAAACTACACAGATTGTATTTGTCTCAGTTTTCCGGTCATCCTCAACGATACTTGTGTCAGGATGACTTCGAGATGTCCACGCGCCTGGACCGATAATGATGTCAGATTTAAATGTGAAGCTGATTTGAAAGAAACTAAACCGCACGCTAATGGATCTACGCTTTTTGAATACGCTCCTGTCTCATCAGCTACTGCCGGGACTTTTAAAAACAAATTCTGTGCAGAATGTCATGGCCTTAGCCCTTCAGATTTTCATGTTTGGGACATTTATTATGTAGAGGGTAATGATGAACATGTCCATGTGTCAAACTTAAATGACATAATATTTTATTTATTTGAACACCGCGGAGAGAATCGAATATCAATTTCCTCTTTGATATTCGAACCAACAAATGCGGCTATGAAATATCTTTATCTTGAATACTGCAAGAGGACACCCCAAATTGGAACTTGTGCCATCCCGGACACGTCGGAGTCCACGGAACATGCGTGTCTTTACGGACCTGAATTTCCAGTGAAAGCCGTAAGCTATGGACGCCCATCTCCAACACTGTATACCTACAAAAATGCCGCTTGTTATATATGCAGCTATGACGGTATCAAAACCAGCCTTGTGTCATATGTATGTCCCAATGACGACAAAGGATTCAATACTGCTGTATTTTACCAACTTAAATGGTTGCTAAATGCGGAAATTAACCCTACTATTTCGTCTGAAGAAAGCCTCGTCATAAATAAAGCCTTTGGGACCGGATGTGGGTTGGGTTACATCACCGAAAAGCTTGAGGTAGTATTCTTATCTTCTTAGATATAATTCAGTTTGTTCAAATATTTTTTTAATTAACATTTCATTCTAGTGATGTATATATTTCACCATTGCAAGTTAAACATAAGATATATTTATATCCTAATCATTAAAAACCAATATTGTCAATATCTATTTTAAGAACGTTAGATGGTATAATTATTGGTTATTTGCCTCATAATTATATACACGATTTGGCGCCATGGCAAACAAATCAGACCCAGTCTTTTTGCGCGGCCCATACATTATTGCAGCCCAGATTCTATGATGCGAAAAAATAATCATATAGCATTTAAATGTCAGAAAATTAATATTCATCAAGTTTCAAAATTGTATATGAATATTCATGAAGAAAAGGATCAAATGCAAATATGCGGCGATTATGTATTGCCAAAAGCACGATCCCATTTCAATATCAATTTTGAAATAAATTATGTTTAAACTAAAAATATGCATTCCAATAAATACGTTGCCAACTGGCAACGAGTGTTTTACGGTGGACATTTCAAGCAAATAAATATTAGCAGGAATAAGAAATGTCATCTTACCATTCAGACAAGTTTACAGACTCACAAAATTGCGTGATCTTTTTTAAAAGGACATTTCAGCGAAAAACATTTTTGTCAGCTTGTATAGAGCATTAGTTAAATTAAATATGCAAATTATTTCTGTTCTTTTTTCAGGACTCGTGTCTATCTGTTTATTGTCCGATCCTTTTCGTCATCCAAAATGGCGAATGCGTCCCGCTATTCAACAAACTACTCGGGGACGGGAACTTTATTTATTTATTATCAGTGATTCCAAGCAAGAATTTACCTGTGGATTTCAAGGATTTTGAAGAAATGTTATTTACCCAGCTAAAAGGCATGGCAAAACATTTCTTTAGCAATAGAGGACACCACATTAGTATATGGTCAAACCGGCCATCACAGAAAAAACATATCCGCAAATACACAGCATGTATAACGGTGGCGAAAAATGATGTGGAAATCACGGAAATAGTCGAAATTTACCGAACCATGTTGAAAGTAGGCGAGGTCGGGTTGCTTCTTGACAGAAAATCTGGGCTGAGCGTGAAGCTAGATGTCAGTCAAGATGTATATAACGGCAACGACTACGGTGAACAGACGCTGTATGACGTCCTAACCATGAAGCCGCTTAAGCTTCTTAAGGCTGACTTACGTCCAAACCTTTATCAGGGCTACGTCATAACGAAGGAACACATTTGCTTCGGTGTCTACCTAACAGTTGGTAAACATCTTCAGAGGTTTGGAAGACGTCACTTAGTGGTTGTAAATACCGGTCACGTGGTATATAAACACTACGTATCAATTTATCACAACAATAAGATATTTACATGTTTAGACGATGCGTTTACACATGTTAACGGACCGCTTGCTTACATTGATTCGACGTTTCCCGTGCCAGACTTTGTTGTCCCCGACAGAGAGCTCATGCCGAATCATGCACCTAATGTCAGTACTATCAAGGACATCATAGAAGAATATTTCACTCTGATATGTGCTGTTGTGTTTTTCATTATAGCCTGTACAGTATGTTGCCTCCGAAAAAGATGCACCCGGAACTCGCTCGATAACTGAGTGGTATTTCAAGGCCATCAACCGTTTACCTCATGAATATTCATGTACAAATTTATGACTTGATAAGTATTAATTAACTTTATTTTAAACGGTACACTATGTTATGTGAAACAATGGAGTTTTCTTTGCCATTTTTTTATTATTTTTTTATATTCATTTCAATGATACATATATGAAGAGTACAAGAGTAGAGAGAGTAAAATCTGAGCTGATATTGTATGAGCAAACAGATCAGACAGCTCTTGGTCTGCTTTGTTTACAAATGTGTCAATACGAGTCTGCATGTATAAAAATCTCAAATAGTATCGAACGTTGGAAAGATCACATATGTCCACCGATTCTGTAACAGATACACACGGATAGCAATGTTATGTATGACATTTACCGAGAAGTATTCAACACATTTCGGATACCGCTTCTTGTATAGGTGTCTGGTACTGGCAACAGTAGTCCGTAAATCTCTAGTGGAAGGAATTGTATATGTTAATTCCTTATGTCTAAAAATATATACTTATGTTGCCCAGATTTCATGTGTTGTACATCACCGTGCCTTTGTGTAGAGAAATGTGTGTTTTTGTTAAAGACAAACTGGGGAGAGGGGTATATCTGTTATTATTGGAATGGTCATTGTAGATAATACCACAAGTTGCAGGCCAAACTTTCTTCTAGAACAGCCGCATAATGGCAACAACGACCCTTTTGGCAACAACAATAACGTTGTCTACATTTGCATGTCTGATAAGATCAACTTAAAACAATTTTAAATGACCATTCCCCCCCCCCCCTTAATGACCATTTCCCACCTAAATGACCATTTCCCCCCTAAATGACCATTCCCCCCTAAATGACCATTTCCCCCCTAAATGACGATTTCCCCCCTTAATGACCATTTCCCCCCTTAATGACCATTTCCCCCCTAAATGACCATTTCCCCCCTAAATGACGATTTCCCCCCTTAATGACCATTTCCCCCCCTTAATGACCATTTCCCCCCTAAATGAGACGTTGGTCTACGTAAATCAACGAACATGTGTATGAAATATATCGCTGCTTCGTGGTTTGTTTTTATAAGCAATACCCGGTATTACATCAGTCTTTTTTTTTTTGTCAACATAAACATATCAAAAACCAATCTACTATCAGTCGTATAATACATTTAAATGATCGAATCCAGAAATGTCCATTGATGTTTGTAAAAATTGTAAGTGTATACAAATGTATATTTCTTTGCCATTTGTAAGAAAACTATATTGTAAATGACACGAGGCAATAAAGTTTGTAAGATTTGTAATTCGTCAGAGACTTGAAGATGCCGTATAGATTTAAAATCGAGGACAGGGCGTTATATTTTTCCTCTTGAAATCATTGCAAATCTCCAGGTATAGGTATACAAGAAAATTTTACTCTGTGTTTAGCTGATACGCACGTTATTTAGTAGACATTAACTGAAGATAAATTCACGACTTAGTCAGAAGTTTGTATAGATACTTTACAGTAAAACATTACATTGTGGTTTATTCTTGAAAAAGAGTTTTATATGTGTGAATCCACAGAATTGTTGGAATAGTTTCAAACGGAGGAAAAAGAACTCATGAACGTGACCAATTCAAACTTGCCATTAAATATGTATAGGTTAGTGTTTGTTATCGAGGGTTTAACGAATTTAACCGCTCGAGCTCGGAAATTGTCATTGTAAAGAATAGAGACATAGTAAGGTTATGCACATTAGTTTTCAAGACTACTGCTGTTATAAAGAGGGTGTTGTTATAATGAATGCCGTTGTGAAGAGGTTTCACTTTATTTGGAAGATTTTATCCTCCGGTATTTCCGACAATGTTTAAGTAGCTTAGCAAAAGTACGGTATCTATCAGCTGTGTGAGATAGCATTGTCACATATGACAGTAGTTTAAATTCAACATGTTTTATATTTTTAATTACTTACAGATATCAATAATTATGTTTGTGTTGTAGCTCAATACAAAATATTTTCCTTTAAAACTCGATTTACACTATTTGGCATGGAACATCTTTAGACGGTTTTACATAGCGTGATGTTTATTTGTATACTTGGACTTGCTTTCTCCCTTAGACATCCTTTATCGTGTTTTCCTTACAGTTTTCTATGTTTGATTATATGATTGTACAAGTGACATGTAATCTTAAGAATCAGCCATGACTGTACTTATTCTCTGCTGATTTGTCCGTGTCACTTTGAGTAACGGAGATTTTGGTAGCATGTCAGGGAGTCAGTTGGACATACGGAACCGCGTGTGAAACATCGGAAGAAAGAAAACAAATTTATTGTATATTTGTAGTATCAAGTTGAGTTAAGTAAAATAAAGAAGATAATATTAAACTGTCTACAGTCTTCGCTAATTCCCCAGTTCTAAGGAGAAGAGTGAAAGAAGAGAAACAAAGTGAGAGAGCGAAAAGAAAGAGCGGGTGAAAATTACACATAATTTATCGACCTGTTAATAATTGTTGTCAATAAGTCAGAGTATGTTATCATACCCATACCTTGTCTTATAGTCCTGTCTCTCTATCTAAAGACCGTCGTCATAGTAAATCAGGCCCGGATCAAGAATTTTTGAACTGGGGAGCTCAAAATATGATTGTGATGTCAGTTCTGGGGGGTCCGGGGACATGCTCCCCTGAAAAAAAAAGTTTTTAGAATTTCGGAGATGCATTCTGAGGAGTATCTGGGGAAAATGATAGCTTATTCTAAATAAGATAAATAATTTATATATTAAAATCTAAGCATCGAGCTTAATAATTTGATTGTTTGGAGTCGACATCAACTTTGATGTATTTTTTTTCTTCAGTTTTGACAAGATTCTTGACAGTCATTGCGCCGAGATGCTTTTATGAGAGTCAAACGACAACTCGGAGATTGTTGTATCAGGCGTCCAGTTAAGCTAACCATCGTTCTTGGGAAGGTCCAGTACTAGACTTCTAACCTCCGTAAGAATTTCTCGCATACAAAATCATGGTCGGTAGCCTGGGCTCGAACTCACAGTCCTCTAAACCAATACATAGATCCGTGAAAATATTTTTTCTATATGATATATAGTGCCATTAATACAAAATTTATGGCACTGGCTGCAGGGTTATGTTGCGAGTTCTGATCCAGCTAGGGAGTTGTTTTTTTTGTTTGTTTTGTTTTATTAAATGTCATTAAAATGTATAAATAATGAAAATGAATAAGGTTATTATTTCCTTAGCTTAATAAAGTACAATAAAGTAATAGAGTATTATACTTACTGAATTGTGGGCGCTGTTAAAAATAACATTATTGGTTTAAAATTAATTAATTTTATTTATACTGACATATCTATTTTTGTCCATTTGTTGTTATTAATATGATTTCATTTGATTGCATACATACATTTATGTTAATCTTATAATATAAGAGAGAGAGAGAGAGAGAGAGAGAGAGAGAGCTTAAGCCGCCAATAAAAAAAAGGGATTTTTCTTGTTACGACAGTGTTTACGCTGTTTTAAGCGCGTTTGATTTGATCCTCGTTTATCAATGTTACTATAATATGTACAATAAATGCATCTTCAATTCATATTTATTTCTACCGGTAATTAACATCTGTGTGTATACTCAGTAAATATAAAAGCGTTTGAATGGTTTAGATTAAAGCAGACACGGTGCCGTTGCCAAGGTGACAGCAGAGATAGGTGACAGCGAATGCTCTCTCAGCAGAGGTCGGCCTGGGTGACTGGTCATTTGGCTAACTTTATTTCAGTAAGGGGCTCACAATTGGAATGTCTACTACTGACTAATCCGGGCCTGGTTAGTTCTTATCTTTTCATATACCTCGTGTATGCATGTTTGAAGGATATACTGGAATCACTCTGTCGGTTGGTCTGTCCCAAAATAAGAATTTCTTTAAACCATTTGATAAAAAATGAAGTATTTTGTGGGTTCGAATCCCGGTAGGATCCAATTTTTTATCTTTCTATTTTTCTCTTGCCATTATTTTTGCATCATTCAGATCATATTTAGAGAGAAAATATGTTTAATTTTAATTGTATAATGTGCATAGTTACTGATGAATATTGATACGTTTAAATAACAAATGTGGTTCCTGGCATTTTGAACGTTTTAAAAATATCCAAACTACTTGATGAACATCTTTAAAATTTAGCAAGATCAACCAATATACTACTTAGAAAGTTTATATTAGAAATTTGAAATCAGTCTATCTGTTATGTAAATCTCTGCGATGTTTTAAATTAGGCTTTCTAAGCAGAAAAATGGTCAAATCAGTCTTTAAAATGGGTTGGGTATGATAACATTTTTTTTTTTTTACACATTTCAAATATTTCGAGATGAAATAATAATTTAACATGTATAGTTTGGATGCCGAATGCTATTAATTGTTGCGCTACGATAATCAATAGTAAATTGTTTTTTCATGAAGAGGATATGACATAGTATCTAGGTGTAACAGATGTACAAAAAAAAAGAAAAAAAAAAGAGAGACATTTTAATATCCGAACTTGGGTTAAGATAAGAAAAATGTCCATCAGTCGAATCAGTTGGTAATTTTTATTTAAATTTTAGACACAGCTGTCGATGTAGGCATACAACACAGCCATGTTGTTTATTTTCCCTATAGTGCACAGGAGACAGACGCTTGAGCGTTTTGTTTTGTTCGTTTATTTTTCTAGCGGACAGATTTTTCTAATTTTTTTTGCACATAAGTACTTTGTACTATTACTTTAAGATATATGAATTAATAGAACAACACCGTTTGCTTTTTCTTTAAGCATGGCATTAAAATTGGAAAGATTCATTTCTAAATACTTCAAATGAATATGATAATGATAATTTCAAAATAATTTATCACAATTTGTAACTTATAATGTACTTTATAAGTTAAATTTGAAAATACTGTCAAACATGCATGAAAAATACCAAATGAGGCTTGAAATATCCATTATGACAGGGCCAAAATGCATACAAAAACTACCCATATATATTTTTTTATTAAATGTAAGAAATAAACATCTCATTAGGCTTGTGTTTTTTTTTTTTTTTTTTTTTTTTTTTTTACCTAAAACTGCTTTTTATTGAAATTTTAGCCAAATTTGCATAAAAAGAACACAATTAAATGATGTGACCTATGGACCCTCAACATCTGGCAAATATACGTTTGATAATTTTTTTTCATATGAATTTTAAAATTTGGATTTTCTTCAAATATTCTCTTAAAACAAATAGGAAATTAAAAAAAATCACAACGGCCTTACGATGTCTGTCAGTACCCAGTAATATTATTTATGTCAATATCAACTGACCGTGCGGTTAGTACAACGCGTAATCATGTCATCGTTCAGTAATATCTAATCTACGTTAGACTGACATTCAATACACAGGTTACAAAGTAATAACAGTGTCAGTGTGTGTGTATACCTTACTTTTTAAGTACATGTAATGGTATATTAAAAATCAAGTTGATTACAATACATGAAAAGGAAAGGCATATCCAGACATTTCCTAAGAAATACATTGATCTTGATTACAGACACACTTACGTCATAAGATATTGCATCTCCTTGGATTCTCGAGGATCAATAAACTGAAATAAAATTATTAACATGTGACTAGACGGTAAACTATAGTACTTTGCTTATTACGAACATTTCGACGAATGAAATAACACGATTATCACATAATCCTCGAAGATCAAAATGGAGGATTTCCATAAAGGCAAATCATGGCGTTCCGTTATGGCACACATGTATGATATAAAACATATCAGAAAATGATTGTCCTCGTGTCATGTAAAGTAATGTAATGAAGGTACTATAGTCGTGGAATCTTCTATGTAGGATTTTCATTTTTTTCTTTTTAACGAGAGACGTATATTTTTATTTATCTATCAAAACCTGTTACCATGGATATACAATACGTAGCCAGGGCCATGTGGACATTTAGACATAAAGAGTTCCGGACGTAGCATATAAACGAGCCCAGACGGTGACCTGTCATTTCTTTTCATTTTCGTATTCAGTACATATATGGGAAAATCAGAAAATTCTATTGGAGAAAACATTGTAGCATACCCCCTTAAAATACAGGGCTATCGCTCCTAGACTTAGCTGATTACTGACTATTTCTCTTGTATCTCTTCACCCGTTTCTCTAAAGAAAAAAAGGTATACATGTCTATATTGTTTGTAAACACACATTTTACAAGAGAACAAGAACAGATGATATATGCTCAGTTGAATGGAAATTGTTATTTTAGTTTTTCATGTTCAAATGTAAAAGGCGTAGCTATTTTATTCAATCAGAATAAAGAAAACTGTATTCATAATGATAATGATGATAACTTTCTTGCATTGGGTGTCACAATATACTTTAGTCTTCCTGTATAGACCAAATTAAGACAACCCTGCTTTTTATGAAAATATGTTTCTGACATTTGATGCAATAGGTAATTAATCTTGTATTATGTGTGATGACTTTTATTTAGTTTTTGACCCTTATGAATCTTGTATTATGTGTGATGACTTTTATTTAGTTTTTGACCCTTATGAATCTTGTATTATGTGTGATGACTTTTATTTAGTTTTTGACCCTTATGAATCTTGTATTATGTGTGATGACTTTTATTTAGTTTTTGACCTTCTTTAGATTACTAGAATTATTTAAAAACACACAAATAACATCAAAGCTAGATCACTGTTAATAGATAAAATCAAAGAAAGGCAAAAGTTATACCATTTAGAGAAAACTATCCCGATAGAATGAGATACACATGGAGACGAATAAATTCTTTAAAACAAGCAAGAATTGATTTCTTTCTTTTAACCAACAACTTGCTTCCTTTTGTTAAAAAGAAATAGATAATGAATCAAGTTTTTTTTTTCTTATCTGATCACTCTATATTTTCCTTCACTTTAAGCTCATCAAATGTATCATATTGTAAAGGACTTTAGAAGCACAATAATGCACTATTTAATGTTAATGACTATATAAATTTGATAAATGATACAATAAGAGAAACTTTATTGCAATATTGCCTTCCTGTTTATGACTTTGAGAATATTAGTCAAATATTTGATGAAGAATTTCAATAAATAATATGCGATCAGCTATTTTTGGAAGCGTAACTGATGGAAATACGTGGTAAATCCATATTATATGGTTCGTATGAAAAGAAAGCAAATTCAGATGTAAAATCAGATCTCTTAAAAGAAATTAACGATATTGAAAAGAATCTCCTAGTTTCAAATAAGAATTAATTTTCAGAATAAACGCAAAAACGACAAAAGATAATAGGATTCACTTAAAGGTTACATATTCAGATCTAAGGCTAGATGGTTTGAGGATGGAGAAAAACCTTCGAAATACTTTTAGCTAAAATCATTCCTAAATTAGAATTAGAAGACAATAATACAATATCATGAGGAAAAGGAAAGAGATGAGAAGTGACGATCACAAGATCAATGATGATGTGACAAAACTGAACACGGGACTCATTAACATGCTGATGCAACATGACGAGATATCCAGTGCATGGCTTTAATGGTTCGATATATGGACAGACGGTAAGAGGTGAGAGAATGAAGTTTGACATTTTTGACAATTTTCAGGAGGTGATTGCAGACCATCGACAAAGAGTCCAACGCAGAGCTTAATGTACCCGTTTATCAAAGCATGTATTGATGTTTCAGACATATATGTATATCCCACACACACTCTCTCTCTCCCTCTCTCTCTCTCTCTCTCTATCTCTGTCTTTCTTTCTCTCTCGCTATTATGTTTGTTGTACATACGTCAGTATTGTGGTATATATATATGTGTATGTGTGTGTGTGTGTGTTTGAGTGTATGACTGGTATACAGGTACCAGTGCGCATAACTATATGTGGGAGAGAGAGGAGCGGGGAAAAAGATATATGAATGTAACTTGATACACTGATGAATATACAATAACTGTTATTCACTGCAGTTGGAGAGGTACAAAATATAGGATTTAGAATATTTCATACTTTTTTTTAAATTTTACTCCTTTTTAATATGTTTTTTTATTAAAGATCTTAAGAATACTATATCTTTTAGGATAAATAGTTATACATGTATATTGAAAAACACTTTTTATTATTATGGATAATTTAAAAATATTATCATATAATTGTAGAGGTTTACGGAACCTATCAAAAAGAATTGATGTTTTTAATCTCATCAAAGAAAAAAAAGCTGAAATTGTGTGTTTACAAGAAACACATTTTGTTGAAGATATGGAGAAAATAATATATACAGAGTGGGATGGAAAATGCTTTTATAGTCATGGAAAGTCTAATTCTAAAGGAGTTGCTACTTTATTTAAAAGGGATCTTGATATTGAAGTGTTAAACATTAGAAAAGACAATGATGGAAGTTTTCTTATTCTTGAACTTGGATTTAATAACACAAAATTTATTCCTATAAATATTTATGCACCAAATATTGATAAACCAGACTTTTTTTACAAATATATTTTGTTTGGTTGGTTCATTAGAATCAAATACTAAATGTATTTTATGTGGAAATTTTTTGAATCCATCTATTGATTATAAAAAATTATAAATATATAAAACACAATGTCAGTGCAAGAAAACGATTATTATCCTTTATTGATGAAAAGCATTTAGTGGACCCATTTAGAGAATTACATGGTGATAAACAAAAATATACTTGGAGAAAGTTAACTCCCTTACAACACGGTCGTCTGGATTTTTTTTCTTATTACAAATAACATCCTTAACTTTGTTAGAAATTGTGATATTGATATATCATACAAATCAGACCACTCATTTATTTATCTGGAGCTTTGTTTTTCAAACATTAAACATGGTAAAGGTTTATGGAAATTCAATAACTCTTTACTAAATGGCATTGAATATCTTAATTGTATAAATAAGAAAATAGACGAAATCATTCAACAATATTGTATACCGATCTATGATATGAATAATGTTCTGAAAATAGATAAATCTAGCATTCAATTTGTAATAAATGATGAATTGTTTTTAGAGACACTATTAATGGCAATTCGTGGCAAAACCATATCATATTCAAGTTTTAAATCCAACGAGAATAAAAAAGATGAAGAAAATTTAATAAATGAGATATCAAAAATTGAGACATGTTTAAATGAAGGAAATAAAGACAGATTAGTACTATTACAAAATAAACTTCATTAAATTAGAAAGAATAAAGTTAGAGGACACATTATTAGGTAAAAATCGCAGTGGATAGAAAATGGAGAAATAAAAAAAAACACTAAGTACTTTTGTTCTCTAGAAAAACAATTTATTCTAAGCAAAAATATCCCCTTTTTAGAAATAAAAGATGGCTCTTTCATATTTGACCAAAACAAAATTTTATAAGCAACCAGCGGTTACTACAAAAATTATATAGTGCACAAGAAACACATGATAATTTTGATCTAGATGATGAACTATATAATATTGAAATATCAAAATTGAGTGATGAACAATCATTAAAATTAGAAGGGCCTTTAACATATGATGAAATAACCTTTGCTTTAAAGAATATAAAAAATGATAAAAGTCCAGGGTGTGATGGTTTTACTTCAAATTTTTATAAGGTCTTGACTTCTGGATATTTTGTCTACATAGCTATAAATAAAATAGTGCAATAATGCATTCATATCTTATAGGTTTTCTAGGAATATTAAAATGGGATATATCACTTGTATACCAAAAGATAATAAGCCAAAGCAATTTAAAAAAACAACAACAACAAAAAAACTGTTGGCCAATCACACTTTTAAATGTCATTTACAAGATTGCTTCAAGCGGTATAGCTAATAGACTAAAGAAAGTTCATTTCAAAAGATCAAACTGGTTTTATTAAAGGTCGATATATTGGTGAAAACACTAGATTATTATATGCTATAATGAATTATACTGAAACTCAGAAGATACATGAATTACTCATGTCAATAGATTTTGAAAAAGCAATTGATTCAATAACGTTTAACTTTATTGGAAAAAAAACAACAACAACTCTAGATTTATTTAACTTTTTTAATGGATATCATTACTTCTTAAAAACACCGAGGTATGTATACAATTAAATGTTTTTTTTTTTTATCTGAATTCTTTAAGATCGGTTGCGGCTGTAGATAGGGTGATCCCATATCAGCATATCTTTTTATTCTTTGTGCGGAAATTCTTGCAATAAAAATAAGAAACTCAAAAGATATAAAGGGCATTAAAATCCATGGAGATGAATACAAGTTATCACAATTTGCTGATGATACGGTGGTTCGGAAAATTCGTTAAATCATACATTGACACTATTACATAGATTTTCAATCATTTCAGGTTTAAGTATGAATTAGGATAAGACAAAAATTGTTTGGATTGGTTCTTTAAAATATAGTACTCGTTCTATTAAAACAAAATGGAGATTATCATGGGGAGAAACACAATTCAAATTATTAAGCATAAATTTCGATGTTGACCTTGACAAAATGATAGACCTGAGTTATAATAAAAAATAATTGATATGAAAAAAGTAATATCACACTGGAAAAAAAGAAAGCTAACACCCATGGGAAAAATCACAGTTGTAAAAACTTTTCTATTACCGTTATTAACACATTTATTTATTAGTCTTCCATCCCAAAATAAAAATATTATAACAGAAATTAATAATCTTTTCTATAACTTTGTTTGGGATGGAAAACCTAGAATAAAAAATATTGTTTTTATAAAAAAATTATAAGGAAGGTGGACTGAAAATGATTGATTTACAGAGCTACATTTATAGTCTTAAAATAAAAAAATTTTTATTGTACGGTCGACTGAGGATGGTTCCCCGACTCTGTTGACCTATTACGGGGAAAATAAATAGGGATACCCATTAAATGGGGCCTCAAAATAAAAAAAACATAAAAAAAGACAATAATACCATTTCAGATCGGAGTGAAATTTTAAACGAAATGAAAGGGTTTTATAAAAAAAAATATATTCACGACAAAAGAATACTAGTGAGGAAGATATTAAAATAACTAAATGCTTTAAGAAGGCTTGTCATACTGACTTCTGAACAGTCTGCGATGAAAAATGGTTCTGATGGATTCTCTACAAATTTCTTAAAATGCTTTTGGACAAGAATCATATATTTTGTTGTCAGGTCTATAAATGATGGTTATATAACTGGGAAAATGTCCATAACACAACGACAGGGGGTAATAACATGTATACCTAAAGAAAATAAATCAAAATTATTTCTAAAAAGATTTCACCAAATAAATTACTGCATATTATACATTTGTATATAAAAATAGATATAGGATCATTTGCAAATAGGTTAAAACAGTTTAAGATTATTTAAGTTCAGAACAGACAGGATTTTTAAAGGGTCGATATACTGGAGGAGATTGACTTATGACATCATGCAATAAATGATAAAAAGAATATTCCTGGACCTCTGTTATTAATAGAGCTTGAAAAAGCTTTTGACTCTATATCTCTATATCATGGTTGTTGATCAATAAAACATTAATAAAAAAAAAATGGGGAATCCATACAATCATGGGTAAGTCTTTTTTTGATGACATTGAATCTACTGTTA
This sequence comes from Solen grandis, assembly GCA_021229015.1. Lineage (NCBI taxonomy): Eukaryota > Metazoa > Mollusca > Bivalvia > Adapedonta > Solenidae > Solen > Solen grandis. The sequence goes on from CM037780.1 coordinate 57,271,301, forward strand.
TTTAATTGGATTTCTTTCTGATTTCTTTCACATATGTCGCGGCTGCAGTCAGTGGGATCCCCTATCACCATATATCATTATCCTCTGTGCTGAGATTCTAATCAGATTATAAAGAGTAATACCATATATCATTATCCTCTGTACTGAGATTCTAACTCAGATTATAAAGAGTAATACCATATATCATTATCCTCTGTGCTGAGATTCTAATCAGATTATAAAAAGTAATACCATATATCATTATCCTCTGTGCTGAGATTCTAACTCAGATTATAAAGAGTAATACCATATATCTTTATCCTCTGTGCTGAGATTCTAATCAGATTATAAAGAGTATCACCATATATCTTTATCCTCTGTGCTGAGATTCTAACTCAGATTATAAAGAGTAATACCATATATCATTATCCTCTGTGCTGAGATTCTAACTCAGATTATAAAGAGTAATACCATATATCATTATCCTCTGTGCTGAGATTCTAATCAGATTATAAAGAGTAATACCATATATCATTATCCTCTGTGCTGAGATTCTAACTCAGATTATAAAGAGTAATACCATATATCTTTATCCTCTGTGCTGAGATTCTAACTCAGATTATAAAGAGTATCACCATATATCATTATCCTCTGTGCTGAGATTCTAATCAGATTATAAAGAGTAATACCATATATCATTATCCTCTGTGCTGAGATTCTAACTCAGATTATAAAGAGTAATACCATATATCTTTATCCTCTGTGCTGAGATTCTAACTCAGATTATAAAGAGTATCACCATATATCTTTATCCTCTGTGCTGAGATTCTAACTCAGATTATAAAGAGTAATACCATATATCATTATCCTCTGTGCTGAGATTCTAACTCAGATTATAAAAAGTAATACCATATATCATTATCCTCTGTGCTGAGATTCTAACTCAGATTATAAAGAGTAATACCATATATCATTATCCTCTGTGCTGAGATTCTAACTCAGATTATAAAGAGTAATACCATATATCATTATCCTCTGTACTGAGATTCTAACTCAGATTATAAAGAGTATCACCATATATCATTATCCTCTGTGCTGAGATTCTAACTCAGATTATAAAAAGTAATACCATATATCATTATCCTCTGTGCTGAGATTCTAACTCAGATTATAAAAAGTAATACCATATATCATTATCCTCTGTGCTGAGATTCTAACTCAGATTATAAAAAGTAATACCATATATCATTATCCTCTGTGCTGAGATTCTAACTCAGATTATAAAGAGTAATACCATATATCATTATCCTCTGTGCTGAGATTCTAATCAGATTATAAAAAGTAATACCATATATCATTATCCTCTGTGCTGAGATTCTAATCAGATTATAAAGAGTAATACCATATATCATTATCCTCTGTGCTGAGATTCTAACTTAGATTATAAAGAGTAATACTAATATAAAAAGGTATAGATATAAATGATACTGAACATTTAATATCACTGTTAAACACACAATATTGAAATTGACATTTTCAAAACTTTTTTTATAGTTAAATCCAAATTACATATGTATACAATTCTTCTGAACAAGTTTAAGAAATTTGAAGCAGACTGGAATTTAGTCAAAAATTATTCAGCCAGTTAAAAGAAGACATTTAGCCAGAAGATGGAAGTTTATTGATATTGGAAAAAATGGAACAACATTCAGGTACATTTTTTTTATTTAACTTTGCAATGTGAAGATTGTAAGAGTGTTTTTGCTTGTAAACATCAAACCTTTATTACTTTCTTACTGTTATAAGTTAATAAAAAAAAAAAAACTGTGTCAAATTAGGAATAAGATCCCGCTTATTGTTCTCGCGGCAGTAATTCTAAGTTTATGTATCCTACACACCAAACTGGTACAACACGCACACACAGTCATATATATATATACAATCAGTGTCTTATTCGTGCAATATATGGCTCTGAAGTAACGCACAAAACAAATAAAGCCTATATTAAAACATATATAATGCGAACACAATTATTAGAGATGTACGTGATTTCTTTCTTATAATGAGCAAATTACTGAAAAATCAGCTCATTTAGAGATAGGCACGATACACGATTTTCCCATAATTATGAGCTATAATCATAAATAACGTTATATATATATAAGGGAATATTTACCCTCGAACAGACACCCAAACGACCCTAATATAAAAAAGTAGCAGTTTTTCCGATGATAAAAAGGAAAAGACAAAATGGTTAACAAAGTGTCCAAAATAGTTCAAACTATGAATATTATATATACATGTATTATGAAAAGTGTCGGATGATATACACTGGTATACTTGTAGATGTACATAAAATCAAAAGAAAAAATCATGGTCTTCTTTAAAAAAAACAAAAAAAAAAACGAGAGCTATTTATTAAAATTTCGGTCACCTTGTTTTGACATATTAATCACCAGGGTTGAATTCCACCGACAATTCTTAGCGTAAGTAATACTAAACTAATATCATTATTATTGGCGAATTTCATTATTCTTGTTTCTCTTTTAAAAATACCTAAATATTTATTTCTTAAAAAATATTGTTAGTTTTAAAGGCGTTTAATGATTTCGGCTTAGTCATAGTTTATAAAACAGGAATGGTGGATGTGTATCTACCTAGTTAAGAATTTAAGTATTACTTAGCGCTAAGTATTGTTGGTGGAATTCAAGCCTGGTCGAATTCCACCATCATTCTTTTAGCGCTAAGTAAAACTTAAATACTTAAGGGTGGATTTCATTATTCTTATTTTTCTAATAAAAATACCCAAATGTTTCATTTCTTATCAATAATTGCCAGTAATTATGGTAATAATCAATTACAACTTAGTTGTATACTTAAATATTTCATAAAATAGTAATGGTGGAATGTGTATCTATCAGTTTAAGATTTTAAGTGTTACTTAGCGCTAAGTATTGTCGGTGGAATTCGTGCCAGACAACAAAAAGAACCATAATATACTTGTACAGTCAACATTAGATAATCAGTTAAGGTAATCCACCTATTATTTAACGTGATCATGGTCCATCAAGTGATCGCGGGAATTTTAAAATAAATGCAAGCCCTTATATACCTAGAGCAAAAGAGCATATACCGGTAACTCAAAGTCAATAGATGTTTGTATCTACACTGAAGTCTTTTAAGTATTTGTAGGACTAGGATTATAAATTGATGGCTGAATTATCTTAACATAATAATAACAATCCATACGTATTTATGAAATAAACATTTTGTTTTAAATGAGATATGATTTTTCAAATACAATATATATACATATATATATATACTTTTTATGTCCCTCTCTCTCTCTGTCTCTGTTTTGAAATACCAATAGAGTTGAAAGATGTAACGCCATATTTTAATGATGTAAAGCCATTTATATGTAACGTCATCCAAATTTTGGACCCGACTAGGTTGTACAGGTCGTGGTCTATGAAAGAAATCTTGATCGTCGTGAAAATGATAATCTTATACTTCACGGTATAAGAAAAGAGAATATCTTATGAAGCCATGGGTGATAATATGTTGCCTAAGACCACATACGATTTATCCGATTTTTCAAGAATGTACAACATGCTATTTTTCAAGTTTACCATATTCTCATATTTTATGTAAACCGGTTTCCCATCTCGGGAGATAGCGTTATCTCTTCCCGTCACCCACAGCACAGAATAAACATGTGTCGCTTACGCATATGTCTCATATACTTACCCAATAGCATGTTGTAAGTTCAAGTCATGTCTAAACCAATACGCCGGCGGCGGCGTTCCAAAGTCGTAAAAATGATATTGTTGTATTTCCCTTGCTATAAAGGTAATTCCAGGGCTGGTTGGCCCGGTGTCAAGATAATGTGACTGGGTGTGGTATCATGCCACATGTCTACGACGTGATACTGCAGTGTGGCAGTAATATATCTGTCTGAGGTAGAAAGCGTCTCCAAATGACTGAAATACTGTCGGTGGGACGTTAAACCCAACAAACTAAACCAATGTGGTACTGTAATCGTGCATTTAAGCTCAGTCATTTGTTGTAACCTTTCATAATATATAGCGGATATTTGTTTGGTTTGAGTGGATATATTGCATATCCACCCCAAAACCAACATTTTTTTCTTTTTATTTCATGCTAACTGATAACCACATAACTAACTGTGCTAACTGATAACGAAAGAATGGAACTAGTTTGTGTAATTGTGTAATCGTTCCTTTTCACACGCGAATGAACCCATGTTCTCTTGAATACACATTTTGTCCGCAATACTGGATAGTTGTAACGAGAAAAAGTCAGACATTAATTGGAATTTTGTGTTTTCTCAATAATAAGTCAATTTTGATACATTGACTAGTATATACATCAAGATATAACCCCAATTATCTCCCTTAAAAAAGTTCCGGCATGTCTGTATCAACTCAGTATTTCATCTGTTAGCATAAAATGGAATATATAATTACGCTTCATAAAGAAATAATGAACTGGGATTGGGAATACGAACCAATATATAGATGCAAATCTGTGATCTATACGAATACACACGAATGTAATTACAAGTGACTGACACCTGAGCCCTCATATACCAATCTTCTGAATATTAATTTCAGACTCAGACACACAAAAAAACTTACAATATCTATCCCTTTATGTTAAAATCAGTGTATAGCTAAAGATCAAAAGACAACATCACTTTAAAAATGTGCACCTTTCAAGTCTAAGTCTTTAATACACTCAGTTCCTAAAGAAAGTGAGCACTTTGTAATTTTCCTGAAAGCCAATATATATATATATATATATATATATATATATATATATATATACACACAGAAAACACACACACACACACACACACACACACACACACAACAACTGAAAATATCTTGATTTTAGACGCGATCGATGACAAATACACACGAGATATAGTGTGCGAAAATTGAAACTGATATGTTTGCTAAATATTAAAATATTTCTTTTGGAACTAAGTGAATATACATGTGTTTAACATATTGATTAATTAAGGCCTTGTATATGGGTTTCAACTGTAGCAGACAGTGAGGATTAGCAATAAGAATCACGGCAGGGAGTCACGTGACTTTGTGGTAAATGGCAGACTGAAACCTTCGATTAAGTCCCATTTTTAGGTATTTTTTTATATTACATCATTCATACTTACGTATAATATGTCGTGCGGAGTTTCAAAATTGTTTAAAAATTGTTCAATAAAAATAATTATGCAATAAAGAAAAAATAATTGTTCATAAAATATATTTATGTTCTAAAAGAACATTTAAGAGGTTAAAAAATATAAATGGACAATAAAAAATATATATATGGACAATAATTAAAAGAAAAACTAATTGTTCTTAAATTATGTCTATGTTCTAAACAAATATTTATAAGTAAAAAATATATAAGTAGACAATAATTAGAATTGTAGGATAGCCAAATTAAGTTTGTAACAGCAAATCTCATTGGTTCGTATGACAGCTGGCATCAGAACACGGCCGAGGCTATCGGCACGGCGGTCTTGCGGATAAGAAACCTTATTCGCACGACCGTCGTGTCGATAAGATTCCTTAACGGCATGACGGAAATATAACAATAAAATAATAACCAGAGGCGAAAATATCTAGACCTTGTTATTTTTTCCTTCTTCCTTTCTTTCCAGTCCCGGATCCAGAATTTTTCTACGGGGCAAAGTCTGAATGTGATGTGAGTGCTAGGGGTCCGGGGACATGCTCCCCCGGAAATTTTTTTTAGCGTGACGGAGATGCATTCTGAAGGGTATCTGGTGATAAAAGTGAAGTTTTTTTTTTTTTTTTTTTTTGTTGTTGTTGTTGTTGTTGTTTTGAAACTTGAAGACCATGGATCTAATGCCTAGGTCCCAGTGGAGAAAAATCATCGGCGATGTGGAAATACACACATTTTCTCCCGATGGGATCAGGTGTTTGAGCCAAAAAGCAGTCCCATGAGAAGCTTCGGGATTGGTCCGTAGAAACGCTGTGGAACAATGGCCTTGTGTTATCGGGGATGGCTCCCGATGCTCGTGAATTTTTTCCGATGATCGGGGAAGGTGTCCCGTAGCTTCACTGAATTTGAAACATCATCGGGGGAATATCCCCATAGATTAGGGAATGCATCGTTGTATCGAACCATCCTAGATGCCTCGGGGAAGATTATGGAGATTATGAGAATTTGGTGATGGACAAAATCAAGGGTAGACTTTCGGGGTTTATGAAGATGCCCCCCAGCAATGTCCCATGGCCTTTTTGACCGTCTCAGTCTAAAGTTGACCAAAAAAAGCAACAAATTTTAGAGTGCGTTTGTCTTTTTTTTGCGAATATTCTGAGATTCTATCATAAGATCTGGAATGTGTCACAGAAAGGTCGCCGAATCTTCGAGACATCACCGAAGCCTAGGGGGTTCCTCGGAAAAAATATTTCGAGGAAGCTCCGTAAGCAATGAAGTTTTCCCGAGGCCTCCCGATGACGCCACATGGCTCGCAACGCTTTCCATCAATTTCCATCGGGAGTACATCCCCTAGGCAAAAAATGTCAAGTGGGACAGAGCCTTGAGCGATATAATCTTATATTTTACCATCGCAAAGCCATGTTTTTAATAACTACAGTTGTATTAAAAAATGACGGTAGTAAAAAAAGGGGGGGGGGGGCAGGGGCAGGGGAAGACTGGCATGAAATCTAAAGTGCTTTTTGGACCCCCACCCCCAAAAAAGAAGTGACTTGTGTTGTTGTTGTATTGGGGTTTACCGTCGCTGCGATAGTATTTCAATCATATAGCGACGTCCAGCTAATTACAGGTGGAGGAAGACCCCGAGTACACAGAGATACCCGGGTAGAACCACCGACCTACCGCAAGCAAGCTGGAAGGCTTCCTCACATGAAAAATCCGAAGTCCCTACCGGGATTCGAACCCACAGCGGTGATGGGCTGAGAGATTTGTAGTCCACGACTGTAACTGCTCGGCCACGGCGGCCCCAAAGTGACTTGTGTGCACTATCAATTAGTGAATGCTTTTAATAGTCATCAGTTTTAGACTCAATATTGTAAAAGACAGTTTTGTTTAAATCTGAGGAAAAAATCACTTTAAACATATTTTGTCAAAGTTGAAGGGAATACCGGGTATATGCTGTATTAGGTTCGAACTTGGTAATCTTGACTGTCTAATTGTCGATCTGGAAGCAGCCTTAACACACAGACTTCCCAGATAAAAAAAATCAAGCGCACGTTTCAGGGTCGGGCGGTTGCAGAAGGTTTGGGCCCCTTCTGCTTGTCGATTTTTGGTACATTTTTTTTTCTAAATGTTAAATCAGTGACAAAACAAACAATATTCAGTAATAAAAAATATTGATATTTAATATAAACTCTTTAATATCCGTTTTATTTCGCACATAAATTGTGTTTTCTGTGCATTAGTATTTCGTATTCATCGACTTATCAGTAACATTGCTCAATGACTGATTACCTGGATTTGATTTGAATTAGTGATCATGCATAATCTACATATACATTGTCCAAAAATATGGATTATCCCAAAATTGGCAGATCGACATTTTCAAATTCTTTCATTTCATATCATGTATTTTTTATATATATATAAATTTAAAATACACCAGGGTCTCTATATCAAAAGACCACGAATACACATACGTGTAGATTATTATATTCTAAATATTAAAATGTGAACATGATGATGTATCGGCCTACTGTTTGTATTTATTCCTTTCAGATTTTTTTTTAGAGGAGTTAGTTTCATAAAAATAATACTGAAAAGGTTATGTAAAAATAGGAAAGCTGATGACATTTAGAAACACAACCCATTTCTGATTAAGTTTGATTTGCAAGGCTAGCGATAGGTATGCATCTACTCTGCAGTTTGCTACAGCAAAAAAAAAAAAAAAAAAAAAAAAAAAAAAAAAAAAAAAAATAAATAAATAAATAAATAAAAATCCTTTAAAATAGTTTATAGTTGTAACTGATACAAACTTTTGCTAATTGCCTATTTTTCCCCCGCTGGATCCGGACCTGCATCTCTGTACATATTAGGTTAGTATATCAACTGCCGCAGTAGTTACGTGCAGCGCGCAGCAAGGTTAGGTAGCGGTTTCGAATCTAGCTTGGGAAATTTTGTAATATTAAATCTGATTTCAATTAACCTATGAATTATTAATAAGGAATAAAACGCAATAAATAAAAGAATGAAAGTAAAACACCTAGCAATGATTTGCCTATGGGAAGCGGCGAACTGACCTAGGGGAATTAAAATTTTTTGTTTCTTATTTTGGACTCTCTAACCCAATCCCAGGGCATTGGCAGTTTGTCATAATCCCCACATTATATGCTTGTCAAAGTCTTTTTCCATTGAATGGTGCATAATTGATATTTTTGTTTTCCTTCAAGTTGATAAATTTGCAGGATTGAAGTATTACCTTCACATGTTATGGCTCTGTTTAAAAAATACATTCTTGGGGTATTGTTTTACTAAATATTTTTTATACATTTTCATATCTATAGTTTTGCGTTTGTTGTATTTTTATTTTCATCTTTTTTATTTATATACATGATATTTATGTAAATCTTATCAGCTATAGGAAGTGAAAAAGATGGACACTGCGCTTACTGTAAGTCGTCCATTGAAACAAATTTTGTGTCCACCCTTTTTTGTTACGACCGTGTTTACGCATGTCAGAACGGGTTTATGACATTGAGTTTATTTGCAATGCTTGAAATTTTGATCTTCGTTTATTAGATTAACAATAACGTAAAAAAATAATGCCTTATCATTACATATAATGTACATTAATTTTTTTTTTCTCTCAGCGCTATTGGCGCTATGATTATACCGTGGGCACAAACGGTTCCCAGAGGTACCCGGCGTCCACGTTTCATCCGTAGAAAGCCTTGACAGAACTTAAGAAACGTGTCAGACCATGATCAGAACTTATGAAACGTGAGGGACCCCAGTAGAACGACGGACCGGGAGGGAACGTACTGGCTTTCGTAGTAAATCGCGGGCCGAAACTTAGTGCGTCTTGGTGCAACCGGGGCTCAGCCCCTGCCGTGATAGACTGTGAGAAAACTTGGCAGGACACAACTCAACTTGTCTACAGAGTAAATAATGACCAAATTCCCACGGCGAGCAACGTTTCATGCAAACGGGGCGGGCGTTGCCGCGCATGGTGTACACATAGCATTATTCACTGGGTACAAAACTAACCGTGCCCGAGAACGTAAGTGGCAGTATATGAAGGGGAACCATCAGCCTTGTCAAAAACACGGAACATATACCTGTATAGCATCTTTTTGAGTATCACGTTTATCATTAAAAATGTCTTATAGTATCGTAGATGTAATCGTTCAGTAGTGATTGCACGTGCGAATCCCCATACATGACTGGCTAACTTATAAAAGGTTCGACCAGTGAAGCAAATAACACTGTTAACTTCATCATCATCATCAACACCATCACTGGAAGCAGCAGAAGTAACAATGGCAAACAATTGTTAGAATAAAAAACATTAAGGTCTACAACATGAACCATGTCTGTAAGATATTCATATTGTCTGGCACCATTAACCTGAAATTTTCAGTGACCTTTCTTCGTCAGATGTCGGTTTTTGAGGTAAAACATGGTCTTTAAGGTATGGTTCAATGGTATATGTATTACTGAGATGCGCATGTATATCACTAGCCCTATTAGTCTCAATGATAATGTGCTAGATTTCGAAACGGAAAGTTTGTGGGTTCGAATCCAGCTCAAACCATATGTAATTTTCTTCTTTTTTGTTTTAAATGAATGAAACTACTGTGTTTAATACTGTACCATATGCAAACCACACATAGCACGATGATTATCAGCGTCGGAGACCCACGGCTGCCTATATTACATCTGTATGAAGGAACGGAATAAGCGCTCGTGGGTCTTCGACGCTGGATGATTATCGAACTTTATAACTCCAGCTTGTTACTCAATGCTCGACCGCATAGAGAATCGAACATGTCGTATAAGAAATCTTCGAAACATTTAAAATCATAAGAAAACTCAACACATTATTCATCCACCCACTCAAACTGCAAATAATTAAAATATGCGAGAATAACTATGGATTTTTAAATAGGCTGCACCGAGGATTCGAACCAGCCACTTCGTGATTACAAGACCACTGAACTTTACACTGAGCCTACCGGACTTAAATGAAGTGTATAAAACATTGCAAATCATACAACAAATGTTTGGATTGTAATAATTTACGAAAACTAACGAAGAACATCACGGAGATTAATAAGTCTCAGGTCAATATTGCTAGACAATACAGAAGTCACATATACTGTTTTAAACTGCGACTACTACATATGGGATCCAATTCAAACTTGATTTGTGCAGAAATGTTATAATGTCAAAAACGAAACCGGCACGCAAGAAATTATATATTAATGTTTTAAACCGTTAAATCAATAATATGACACTGATCCTTTCGGTGCCATACAAACAAGAGTGAAACCACTGTATAGGTTTTTTTTTTAAAACAACAACAACAACAAAACACACACACACACACACACACACAAAGAAGCAACACAAATCATCTTCATAATCAGCATCAAAAACAACAACACACACATGTTCTGATGCTGGTCAGGGGCGTAGCTTCCTATAAGCCGTGTAGGCAAGTAAGAGGCTACGCCCCAGAAAAGTGAAAAAAATAACAATGGCAAATATTTGCAGAATGTTTATATGTCATGAATGTGCGATGTTTGTTGGGTTGAAAGTCCCACCGACAGTATTTCGGTCATTCGGAGACGATGCCTACGTAGTGCTGACACTCTGTAATATCACGCCATAGACATGTGGCATGATACCAAACACAGTCAGATTATCCTGACACCGAATCAGTCAGTCCTGAGGCTACCCTTTATATGCTGCGAGCTATACCAGTACCATTTTTACGGCTTTAGTATGTCGCGGCCGGGGATCAACCACGACTTCCCGCTCAAGAGGCGGACGATGGCATATACCACCAAAAACAATTGTATTAAACACTAGAGATTTACAATGATATTGAGCAGATATATATATATTCCGGAAGAAAGCCTTGGTTGAATAAAAGAGAAGAACAAGGTGCTATTTTAACATTACATAATTTATTTTTACAATGTATACAAGAGGTAATGTACTGTCCACTTTGAGTAAATGTTTATATATATTTTTGTCACATCCATTCGTCTGAAAGTAGTCTTTCCTCCAGCATGCGAACATATTCTAATGCCCTGAGACATTGTCACCAACCTCCTGATTGAAAGTATTTTGTTCCTTAACAACTTAAGTCGACATCTATAGGTATTCACTGCCTTGGTCAGTCAGATTTAAGTCCCTTGAATTGTTGAAGTTACTTCTGTACGGATGTTGTGGTTATCGGCGTGCTGTATGTATTCGTATATTGGTTCCCGATACCATAGTTCGGTATGCCGGTCACTACAGCGGCCTGAGCCTGTCCTGGCTGGACACTTACCACTTGACCTCTCTGGAAAAATATGAATATTACTTAACATGTGACTGAAAAACTTAAATGTCTCAGTATTATAGAATATCATCAGAAATTTTAATTTGTTAAGTGGAAGACAAGGCACAGTAGAATAGACCGGTAATAACACGCACAATACCTAATTACTACGCAATGGAATGCCGCAACGTTAGACAAATATGTTTCAGAATATTATTCTATTAACACGATTTTATGTTGTCATACTGGTCGGGTTCCACTTGTGTTGAATAAGTGTTTCTTTTATATTTAATAAATGATTTTTTTTCAACATTTTTAAATATCTAAATGAGTTTTAATATAAATATTTGTTGAATATTCTGCCTTTAATTTTATTCCAAACAAAGTGAAACAAGAAAAGATTAAAGCAATGGACGCCTTACAATAAGTATACTGCCCCTCTCTTTCTCTTTTCTTCTGTTTTGACTTTTTAACCTAACCTATCTATGCGCAGGACCCTCATATTCAGTCAAAAAGAATTGATAAAATCGACCGCTATATACATTATTTATATTTATATATTATTTATATAGAGAGAGGGTTTTCTTTTACTGAAAAGATCTAATAGGGTCCTGTGGTCTATGATTTAAAACAAAAGGAAGAAAAATACAATAAACAAACGCAAAATAATGGATGTATAAATATTAGTATATAAAACATAATATATATAATTATTATTATATATATATATATATATACAAACACACACACAAAATAACGACCACAGGTCGAATGGGAAGAAAAAATTAATGTGCGACGTTCTAGCCGACTGAGCTAATTCCACCAACGTTAGCCGCCAGTGCAAATAAGGTTATTTATAGGTAATTAGTTGTATCACAACAGCAGCACTACACAGTTCGACATGTCGCATGTCATTACTTTACTGCATTAAGTAACTGCACAAAATGTTCTTCGTATTATGGTTTCATATTACGCATTACTTATCCACACATGTAATAATCAAACAACCATGTATGATTACAAGCTCAATATAGAAGAGAGAGGCCTCCGTGTCCGAAAGGTAAAGTCGCTGACTTTAACACTCACTTAGCCCCTCATCGCGTGGGATCGAGTCCCGACAGGATCATTCGGATTTTCATGTGAGGAAGCCTTCCTGCTGGCTTGCGGTAGGTCGGTGGTTCTACCCGGATGCCTCAGTGTACTTGGGGTCTTCCTCCACCTGTAATTAGCTGGACGTCGCTATATGACTGAAATACTGTCGCAGCGACGGTAAAACCAAAAAAAAAAAAAAAAAAAAAAAAAATTAAATCAATCAATATAGAAGACATGAAATGTGCATTGCGAAGCGATAAGTAGTTCATGACCTACATGTATGAACATCATTAAAAACAAACATCTACTGACTAATAACTTAATAAGCAGTATCAATCCCACGCGAAACTATTCAAACAAACACAAAACACGTATCTGATACACCCCACCCCAAACATTCACATAGCTTTACATTCGACTGCAATACCAATTTGCACATACGCAACAGAAGTGAAAACCCATATACAGAAATATATATATATATCACTGAATACTGTCCAGAAAAAATATAGTGTTGCCACACAGCATGGTATGTGACGTGGTAATGAACTGCCGCAAGCATACTTTTTGCCTAGATTGGGAAAAGAGAGCTCACACCCAACCCGCCCAGGATGTACCTGTGTTTAAGATTAGTTACTTTCAGCAGAGGCCCAACACATAACGAGCCTATAGCTCCCTAGCTACTGCACTTAGCACACAATAAAATTTTCGCAATGTTTAAAAGTAACGGACGAATTTAAAACTACGCTAAAGAGACACTTAAGTTGACATTAACACATGTGTTAAAGCATTTAATCATTTGTGAATTCTTAGTTTTGCACGAAATGTAGCCATATCGTAAAATAATGATAAAGCCAGGAAACTATCTTTAATAATCTATCTTCATATGACACGAATGCCGCTCCATGCACGAGTTCTCATGAATCATACCTGAGCCAGCGGGCGGTTCCGGTTGCGGTAGATGATAAACACGACGACTGCGGTGGTTGCGAGTGCGAACACTGCACCGGCGACAATCCCAGCTATGGCCCAGCCCGACAGTTTGCAGTCGGAGTTGTCTCCGCACGGATTGTAGTCGCCACAGTTGATTTCATCGTCTATGCATCGTCCATTGTCACACTCGTACTCGTAACTGTAGCAGTACCCTAACAAAACACCATACAGTCAGCACTCGTTATCTCGATTTACTCCGGACCTCGTCGAAAAAATCGTATAAAAAGGATCGACATAAAACAAAGTTACTTTCATAGTCCATCATTTTTGGTGTCCGTAAAATGTACACAATTAAATGATAGTTTGGGAATATAAAGTATGATACATATCTTTGTTTAAATATACAATTTGTCTACATAAACAAAATGATAACTGTTTAATCAATTCGCTAATATAAGAGCATTATCAAAATGGTGTTTCTCGGTCGCCGCTATGTCATGTGACATTATAGAGTTCAGCAGTAGCCATTTGGAAACCATGTAAATAATTAGCGGACTTGCTTTAGACTGTACGGCTGTGACACTTTTTACTCTCTAGTTTAATAATGTCCGAGTGAAAGCAACCAAGCTAAAAAGCAACTGTCCGACGTTAGGATATGTCACAGCTTAATCAAGTCAAAGGGACGAGCACCAGAGGAAATTCAACCCACAACCGTCAGAAAATTTCGAGACACAAAATGATATTTTTAGTGGTGTGAACTTAATACTATGGACTGGTAAAAATATCGAGATAACGAAAGAGTCAACATTGAGTAAGTCGACATATAGATACTCAATTTATATAGACAAAGAAGAACAAAAGGACTTTCTGAAGAAAAAAAGTCGTAACTGTAGCAGTGTACTGACAATATATGTATACCGTAACTGTAGCACTGCCACTGAAAATGAAAGCTCGTAACTGCAGCAGTAGTACACCGACAAAGTTAAGAATATATGTATATTCAAGGAAATTTTTCGCCTTTTTATGAAAATATCATTATGCCACGTGAATCTTAACTGTGGTACTTGCTTCTCGTGAATACGATATCTTCAAGGATTCTATAGTAACATGTGATATCCCGCAGTGATGCCCATGTTTCATACTTATTGGCATATTTGTGATATTTGATATTAATCTGACATGTTTATATTCCACCACACCGCTTGACGGTTTTATGTTACACTACACTGATTCTGGTTCCCGCTAGTAGGATTCATGCACAACTAGGATTGGGCCCCCTTTTTTCCCGCTTGATGGATTCATGTTCCACGACACGGATTGTGGCCCCCGCTTTACGGGTTTATATTCCACTACACTGATTCTGGTACCCGCTTGACGGATTCATGTCTCACTACACAGATTCTGGTTCCCGGTTGACGGATACATGCCCAACTACATGATTTGTGGCCCCCGCTTGACGGCTTTATATTCCACTTCACCGATTCTGGTTCCCGCTTGACGGATTCATTCCCAACTACACGGATTGTAGCCCCCGCTTGACGGATGCATGTTCCACTACACTAATCCTGGTTCCCGCATGACGGATTCATGTTCTACGACAGTATTGTGGCCCACTCTTGACGGGTTTTTGTTCCGGTAAACTGATTCTGGTCCCCGCTAGTCAGATTCATGCTCCATTATACGGATTTTGGGCCTGGTTGGACGGGTTCATGTCCAACGTCACTGCTTCTGGTCCACGCTAAACGGATTCATGCCCCACTACACGGATTTTGGCCACCACTTGACGGGTTTATGTTCCACTACACGGATTGTGGCCTCCGCATGACGGGTTTATATTCCACTTCACTGATTCTGGTCCCCGCTTGACGGATTCATGCCTCACTACACGGATTCTGGTCCTCAAATGACGGATTCATGTTCCAATATATGGATTGTGGCCCCCGCTTGATGGATTTATATTCTACTACACTGATTCTGGTCCCCGCTCGATGGATTCATGCCCCACTGTACTGACACTGGTCCCCGCTTGACAGAGTCATGTTCTACTACACGAATCGTGGCCCCCGCTTTATGGTATCATGCCCCGCTACATTAATTCGACTTCCCGAATACACGGATTGTGGCCACCACTTGTCGGGTTTATGTTCCACTACACTGATTCTGGTTCCCGCTTGACGGATTCATGCCCCACTACACGGATTGTGATCCCCGCTTGGCGGATTCATGCCCCACTACACTTATTCTGGTTACCGCTTGACGGATTCATGCCCCACTACTCGAATTGTGACCCCGCTTGTTGGTACCATGCCCCTCTACACTAATTCTGATTCGCATTTACCGAATTAATGTTAAACTACACGGATTGTTGCCACCACTTGTCGGATTTATGTTCCACTACACTGATGCAGGTCCCCGCTTGACGGATTCATGCCCCACTACACGAATTGTGACCCCGGCTTGACGGATTTATGTTCCACTACACGGATTCTGGCCCCCGCTAGTCGTATTTATACCACACTACATGGATTGTTGCCCCCGCTTGGCGGATTTATGTTCTACTACACGGATTGTGGCTCCCGCTTGACGGGTTTACGGTCCACTACACGGATTCTGGTCCCCGCTAGTCGTATTCATGCCCCACTACACGGATTGTGGCTTCTGCTTGACGGATTTATGTATTACTATACGGATTCTGGTCCCTGCTTGTCGGATTCATGCACCACCATACGGATTGTGGCCCCCGCTTGACGGGTTTATATTCCTCTACACTGATTCTGGTCCTCGCTAGTCGTATTTATTCCCCACTACACATACTGTGGCCCCCGCATGGCAGATTTATATTCCACTACACTGATTCTGGTCTTCGCTTGACGGATTCATGTCTCACTACACAGATTCTGGTTCCCGCTAGTCGTATTCAGGCCTAACTGAACTGATTGTGGCCCCCGCTTGACTGATTCATGCCCCACTACACTTATTCTGGTCCCCGCTCGTCGTGTATATGCCCCACTCTACGGACTATGATCAACGCTTGACGGATTTATGTTCTACTATACGGATTGAGGTCCCCGCTTGACGGATTTATATTCTACTACACGGATTGTTGCCCCCGCCTGCCGGGTTTATGTTCAATTACACAGATTCTGGTCCCCGCTGGTTGTTTTTATGCCACACTACATGGATTGTTGCCCCCGCTTGACGGATTTATGTTCTACTACACTGATTTTGGCTCCCGCTTGACGGATTTATGTACTACTATACGGGTTCTGGTCCCTGCTTGTCGGATTCATGCACCACCATACGGATTGTGGCCCCCGCTTGACGGGTTTATATTCCTCTTCACTGATTTTGGTCCTCGCTTGACGGATTTATATTCCTCTACATCTGTCTCGCTTTACGGATACATGTTCTACTACACTGATTGTGCCCTTACCTCTGTGATATGCCGTAAAGACAATGGAGAAATGAGCATCTAGCGTCGGGTCTGTGTTCTTGTACCGGAAAGTAACGTAACGAGAATTAGGAGTAAACCCGTTTGAGTGAGTGGGCACTTCCGTTCCGCACAATTTGTCCAGTCCTGAAAAATACAAAATTCATAAAGAACACCCATTTTCCTCTCCCCAACCTAATGTTACACTTACATCATGACCTCACTAGAAGATTCAGGTCTCCACTGTACAAACGAGTTTTACATCGTTTGTTCAATCACGGAATGTACCCTATAAATATTACTTTAAAAGAGTGTAAATAACAAATCTAAGAATCACCTTAATTCATTTAAAACTCAAAACACGCATCAAATTTTGTTAAAATCAGCATCTATGTTCAACTGGAATATGACCAATATTCATATCAAAGACAAAAAACAGTTTTTTATATCGTGAATAATGAACTTATTGAATTGATTCAGTTGCTTAGTCTAACGTTGTTAGAAAACAAATAGTCTGAATAATAAAGTACATAAAATGGCATACCCGTACATGTATGTGGAGAAAGGTTCATTAAGCTAGTATACATGTTCTTCTGTGAAACACTTGTAACGTTGTACGTCTAAAACAAGGCCAGACCGAAACATTGACGCCCAGAAAAGTCTTAAATGTTATATGTTTGTTAAGAACGAACAGGCATAGCGGATGGTCAATTGTTTTATTGCACGCAGACAGACGGGCGGACGGACAGAAAGTGGACTGATAAACAGACAAATACCAACCGTGCATAACAGGGGCATATTGCGGATCTTGGCCGTCGTAGGCGGTCAAGAATTGATTCTGGCATCCTCCGAATACTGGTAAAGGAAGGTTGAAGTTCTCAAAGTAGAACATTAGTTTGTCGGAGGAGTACCACGTTTCTATGGTAACATTACAGTCACCGACATACGGACCCTCCAGGACAAGCTTGCCTTGGTTGATGTCATCAAGTATCATACTGATCTCTCCCCCGCATTGTGAATCCATATAATCTGGTCAAATAACATAAAAAGGTCAATCGTGAATATGTTGGGTGATGTTCAATGTAAGGACTCCATAAAGTGACATTGCTCGATTAATTTTCTCTTTTCGGAATAGTAATAAATGTGTATTCATGTAAATCAATGCTGTCAAGCTCACAGAAATAGACTGAACATTGACGAAAACATAAAAAATGTGTTTTGTGAAAAACAACGATGATCATCTGTGAAAGAAGGCTTTGTTTTGTGATAAACAATGATAATCATCTGCGAAAGAAGGCAGTGTTTTGTGATAAACAATGATGATCATCTGCGAAAGAAGGCAGTGTTTTGTGATAAACAATGATGATCATCTGCGAATGAAGGCTGTGTTTTATGATAAACAATGATGATCATCTGGATGAAAGGCTGTGTTTTGTGAAAAACAACGATGATCATCTGTGAAAGAAGGCTGTGTTTTGTGATAAACAATGATGATCATCTGCGAAAGAAGGCTGTGTTTTGTGATAAACAATGATGATCATCTGTGAAAGAAGACTGTGTTTTGTGATAAACAATGATGATCATCTGCGAAAGAAGACTGTGTTTTGTGATAAACAATGATGATCATCTGTGAATGAAGGCTGTGTTTTGTGATAAACAATGATGATCATCTGTGAAAGAAGGCTGTGTTTTGTGATAAACAATGATGATCATCTGTGAATGAAGGCTGTGTTTTGTGATAAACAATGATGATCATCTGTGAAAGAAGACTGTGTTTTGTGATAAACAATGATGATCATCTGCGAAAGAAGACTGTGTTTTGTGATAAACAATGATGATCATCTGTGATAGAAGGCTGTGTTTTGTGATGAATAATGATGATCATCTGTGCAAGAAGGCTGTGTTTTGTGATAAACAATGATGATCATCTGTGAAAGAAGGCTGTGTTTTGTGATAAACAATGATGATCATCTGTGAAAGAAGGCTGTGTTTTGTGATAAACAATGATGATCATCTGTGAAAGAAGACTGTGTTTTGTAATAAACAATGATGATCATCTTTGAAAGAAGACTGTGTTTTGTGATAAACAATGATGATCATCTGTGAAAGAAGACTGTGTTTTGTGATAAACAATGATGATCATCTGCGAATGCAGGCTGTGTTTTATGATAAACAATGATGATCATCTGTGAAAGAAGGCTGTGTTTTTGTGATAAACAATGATCATTGTGATCAGCGTTTACTAAAAATATCAAACTCTTTGAATGAAAATGACACGAAAGAAGGCTGTTTGTAGATAACAATGAATGAACTGATGTAACATGTTGTGATAAAAAGAGATATGGAAGAGAGGAGAGTTGATAATATGATAATGTTTGTGAATCATAATCTGGGTACATAGCTCATACCTCCCTGATCAAGTTTGGATTACGTCACATGACCGGTCAAGATTTCAATTTTCTGTTTTAGGAAATCATTGTTTCTGTATATGAGATGGTTATTGACAAACACAGTATTATGCGAATCATTATTTGATAACAAAATAAGAAAATCTCAGAAGACAGTTGGAAACCAATGATGCACGTGAGAAGGTTTTGATGAAATATAACAATAGGTGTGTTTTTGACCTTAAAGGAAAGAACCTGTGTTTGATTCAATGATATTAGCAAATAACGCTTGTCTTGTGATCATGATGAATCATAATGTGAAAATTGGCTTGTTGCCAATAAACAATATGATCATTTGAAAGAGCTTGGGTATAAACTGATCATGAATTGTGCAAGATTGTTTGGACAACGAACGGAAAAACTTTTAATTTTGATAACATGATATCACGAAGGATTGTTTTTCAAATTCAAAAACGGTTTTGAAAACAGATTCTGATAGACAATGTTTTGTTATTATATTGTCTTGTTTATTGTGACATGATGATTCGACTTTAAGACGAATACGGGTGTTGTGACTTTTGCGTATAGGGTGTTTTGGATACGAATTTTAATTGAGATTGACTGTGTTGCAAAAATAAGAAACTATCATCTCGTGCATGTGTATTATGTGTACATTTCTATCTCAAGCAGGCTATGATTTTTTAGTATAAATGATATCAAATGTTGAAGAATCTTTTTTTTTGTGTTGAAAAGTTTTGCGATTGTTACTAATAACAAATCTTAAGAAAAAAAACAAACAGTGACAACAAAAATCAACGAAATGATGTAACAAAAGAAAGAAATATAAAAAATGTATCGATAAAATTGTACATAAACTTAATGTCAAATTGATAAATCCAACCGTTCAAGACAAACATTTTGGTTCTCTTGCGAAATTCATAGACATTCACATTCAGATTGTTCTTATCTTCATAACAAAATAAGGAAAATTTTGAAGCAGTGGAACCCTAATGAGCACCGTGGAGAATTGAAAAATAAACAATATGGTTGTGTTGTTTGCCTAAAAGGGCACCTGTGTTGCAATCATATTAAAACTAACGCTCGCTATGTAGGATCTGATGACATCACATTAAATGTCGACTCAAATTGACCTTTGATTAGCCAATCAAATTGTCGATTTCAAAGCGCTTGGGTATAACGTCATGAATATTCGCAAGTTAGGGACAACGAACGGACTCTCTCTCTCTCTCTCTTTCTCTCTCTCCCTGTTACAATTTGAAATTGAGTATAAAATGTAAAAAATGCAACGCATAAATGTAAGTGCTATTAGCTATAACATTATCAGAATAACAATTGTAAATATTGTTCTGCTAGAAATATATGTAGATCTGCTTTCTTTCTCCCAACTGTTTCCGAAAATACTACTCACTCAAAACCTTGAACCGGTAAACTTTGTTGGAACTATGTATTTATTGTCATTTCTCCATGCTGTATACCTTGTATACCTGGATGTAATAAAGATATGTTCTGTTCTGTTCTGTTCTGGACATTTTAATTTTACGGATATCACCAAGGTATTCCGATTTTCAAATTCAAACGTTTTGAAAAGCACATTCTGATTAGACAATTTTGTTATTATTTTCTTGCTTATATTCGTGACGTGAAGTTCGACTTTAGACGACTTTCACGGGATGTTGTCAGACCTTCGTAGCGTATAGGGTGTCGGAGCGAATTTTAATGAGATTGCATGTTTGCAAAAATAAGCAAACTTTAGTATCTCGTTATGGACTTATGGTCATTTCTCTTATCTCAAGCATCTATATTTCTTTAGTAGTAAGGAACTCTAAATGTTGCGTTATATCTTTTTTTTTCTTTTGAAAAGTTTTTGCGATTGATTAGCATTGAATAACAAATGCTTAAGAAAAAAAAAAAACAATAATAAAAAAACAAAACAACGCCAAATGATTGTTTCAACACAAAATACAAAAATAAAAAAATATCGATAAAATTTACATAAACTTAATTCAAATGAAACCCAACACTTCAAAGAAGCATTTTGGTTGCATTGCGAAATTCATAAGACATTTATTCAGATTGTTTAGACTTTAAATATACCAGTGTTATTAAACGAAACATTTTAGTCCATAAAATAAATACCTATACACATTACAGAAATTAAAGAGAATCATATTTTTTCTGTCTAAATCTGATTAGATAAAGGTCAGAGAGAAACATTTGACTCTACTGGAATTCGAACCTCCCAATCCCAGTTTCAAAGCAGGTGAAAATAATTCCAGCTCTTCAGTTGGAAATGCATTAGGGTCCAACTACCTTAATATACAAACATTGATATCAGATAACATGACTATATAAACATTTCAAGTAAATAAGATCATACAACATGTAAGTCCAAACTTTATCAGGTATATCCGTAGTTTAACCGAACAATTTATAGTATTAACTGAACATCGTGACAGATAAATAATTACATTTTAACCAAAATTTTAATATTCATCGATAATTGATAAAGTTATGGGAAAAAAACACACCAAAACACTTCATTTTTGACAATTGACATCTTAGTGTGACCTTGACCTTGAAGCTAAAGTCCTGAGTCTTGCACACTACACATCTCCTCATGATAGTGAACATTTTTTGCCATGTTATTTTAAAATCGATAAATAGACAGGGTTATGGAAAAAATGGCAGATATATGCTCGCCGATCAGAGAGCATGATAGCATAACAATCTCTATAAGAATCAATTTAAACCAATTAATGGATTAGTCAGTATAAAAAATATAATATTTTTTTAATATTGAAAACTGCAATTGACAACGTAGGAATGCCGACAAGACGGAACACTGCGTTTAAACGATCAATAGATAACTATATTGATGAGCCATGTCGGATATTATATCTAAACTCAAGCGATTCGTAAACAATCCTGACCTTATTCCGAACTACTTGCAGTGTGAGGATCATTTATTTATATAAGACAATGCACGTCTTATTTTTCCTCGACATATGTATTTTATATATATATATGTTTCTTTAAAAAAATACTGTGTGGGCACTGAAATGTTGATAACAACTAAACAAGTATCCACTGGGCACGGATGCCCTTTCACTGATTAAGGGGCCATAACTCCATTCTGATTGGCCATATGAGGATTATTTTATTTATATAAATAAAGGGCACATTTAATATTTACCTTTAGATATGTCATTTTTGTATACATGCATATATTTTTCAAAAAAGTACTCGGACACTGTAATGTTGGTAACAACTAAACAAGTATTTACTGGACACGGATGCCCTTAGTTTGTACTAGTTTCACTGAACATGCAGGGAACTATAACTCTGCTGTGATTGGTAATGTAAGGATCCTTTCATCTATATAAACACAAGACGCATTTTATTTTCTCTGCAAGATATGTGTCTTTTCAAAAGACACAGTTTGCAATGTAAGTAACAAAAAATGGAAGCATATCCACTGCGTCTGTCCCAATTTGTGCCATTTTCACTAAATCAGTAAGGGCATAAATCTACTATGAATCCCTGAATTTTGAAACGATACGTTCCATGCTGGTGAATATTCCTGTAAAGTTTTATCACATATAGGCTCATATACGCTTTAAGAAATGTGTTGAACGGAAGAATGACATGCCTCAACTTCAAACGTACGGATATTCTAAATCGATGAAAATTAATAAAAGGTATCGAACCAACCCGAGGGTCCCTTGTCTCGTGATCCAGAGGACTGACAGACGCTTAAGCAGATCAGGAATATTAATTAGATATCAGATCGTGATAAGAGACTTTGTAGATACTCTTGGTAAAAAACTCCTGAAAATTATCTGTAAGTCATGAAATAAATGACAATCTTACACTTATGTAAGTATATATATAAAAGTTTCGCATGTATAGTTCATTTGTGCATGGGGATTCTCAAACACACATTGTGACCTTATCATTTCATTTTATCATTCTTTTCATATATAAATTTGTCTTTTTATTCTGTCTATATTTTGAAGTCGATCAAATCATTTTAACAACGCGAAGAAAAAGCAGCGTTACCAACGCTAAACGTAAATTATAATGCATTATTATTTACCATAAATGATTAAGTGTATAATTCGCTAAAACTAAAATTAAATCCATCATTTTTTCTCGGTGTCAACATTTTTCAAGTCTTCCATAGTCTACAAACATTATACAGGAGAAATCCTACACACGTCGGCCAGTGAAACCGTTATCAGACTTAATGTTCCCCGGATGTACATGTTCACCTAATTTTCCCCGGATGTACATTTTCACTAATGTTCCCCGGATGTACATGTTCACCTAATGTTCCCCGGATGTACATGTTCACTTAATGTTCCCCGGGTGTACATGTTCACCTAATGTTCCCCGGATGTACATGTTCACCTAATGTTCCCCGGGTGTACATGTTCACCTAATGTTCCCCGGATGTAAATGTTCACTTACTGTTCCCCGGATGTACATGTTCATTTGATATACATGTTCACGTAATGTTCCCCGGGTGTATATGTTCACTTAATGTTCCCCGGGTGTACATGTTCACTTAATGTTCCCCGGATGTACATGTTCACTTAATGTTCCCCGGGTGTATATGTTCACTTAATGTTCCTCGGATGTACATGTTCACTTAATGTTCCCCGGGTGTAAATGTTCACTTAATGTTCCCCGGGTGTATATGTTCACTTAATGTTCCCCGGATTACATATTCACTTAATGTTCCCCGGGTGTACATGTTCACTTAATGTTCCCCGGATGAACATATTCACTTAATGTTCCCCGGGTGTAAATGTTCACTTAATGATCCCCGGGTGTATATGTTCACTTAATGTTCCCCGGATGTACATGTTCACTTAATGTTCCCCGGGTGTACATGTTCACTTAATGTTCCCCGGATGAACATATTCACTTAATGTTCCCCGGGTGTATATGTTCACTTAATGTTCCCCGGATGTACATGTTCACTGAATGTTCCCCGGATGTACATGTTCACTGAATGTTCCCCGAGTGTACATGTTCACTTAATTTTCATGGATAAACAATTACATGTATACGATAACATATGCACAACGAGATAATACAAATGGAAAACCATCCAATTTTAAATGGAAATATAATCTACAACAGCACAAAGTCTGTATGGAATTATCTAAACAGATAAATGTTTGAGACGTTTAAATAAAAAGTAGAACATTTGATAAATTTTTACAATGAATCATAACATGTAGTACTGACATGAATAAGATACATACATGTGTCTATTGCCGACGTGAATCCAGCACCAAAAAACAACAAAAATATAAATGTCTCCATTTTCATAACATGTAAAAAACAAACAACAAAACAATTTCGACCAGACTAGACGGGTATGTGAACTAGATATTTATGCCAAGGATTGTTCAGTGTGTGTGTTTGTACTGGGTCATGTGACTGATAAGATAAGCGGTGATTAACGATCAAATGTAAAAAGGAAGCTATTGCACAATCGTGGCCTCTAGTGAGTGACACAACTGGTACACAGAGGGGTCTTCACCGACAATAGACCGGTATGTAGAGGTACGTTTCCAGTAGGAAAAGAAATGCCGAAGGCATCAAGTTCTCTTATATAAATGTTAATACTAATAATAAAAGTAATATTATCAACAAAACCAATAATAATAATAATATCATATACGATATTGATGATGTTCATGGTGATGGTAAATTTGCAATGGTTTTTCATGATTCAATCAAGATATTTCAATGGCGCTATTTCGACCGACTATGGACTCGCTCAACGATGAATTAATTTAACGTAAATTACCAGAGGAGTTAAACCAGGTATTTGAGAGACATCTTGGATTCCAGGAAGTCTTCTTCCATCCTGCAGAGCGACAGACCGGAAGCGCGTGAATCCTGGAGTGAAGACTGACAATTATGACCAACTTTCACTCTTGTTTGTCATTGTCACAAGTTACTATCTCATCCCCAGATAATGTTATCAGAACATGTGCCCATTAACCAGTGACTGTGTATAACTACGTGGTATGTGGCCATCGCGAGACAGATCGTGTCACTTCGCCTGTCTCCGGAATACTTTTCGGAATGAATCAGTGTTGCAAAAATTACTAGAGACGTAGGTGGTTAAAAGCATGTTAGACCGAATATTGCAAAATACCAAAGCGTAAATCGGACTACAAGTTCGCCCTTGGGAGAATTACTCCGGTAATCGACCACAAGAACGACATGCAGACGTTAAAGGCCATACCCATAATAAATACAATAATACCCAATACCCAATAATAAACACAATAATACCCAATACCCAATAATAAATACAATAATACCCAATAATAAAACAATAATACCCAATACCCAATAATAAATACCCAAAACCCATTATAAATACAATAATACCCAATAATAAAAACAATAATACCCAATACCCAATAATAAATACAATAATACCCAATAATAAATACAATAATACCCAATACCCAATAATAAATACAATAATACCCAATACCCAATAATAAATACAATAATACCCAATACCCAATAATAAATACAACTGAGTCTGGCGTCTGTGATGATATGTTCTCACAAAATTCGTGCAGAGGAGATTTTTTTCGATTGGAGCAACGGTACAATGACGGACCCAATCATTCCAGTGACGATTTACCTTTTCTTGGTGGGCCAGGATGACTTTGAAAATCTGGAGATCACACGTGCAATTATGAAAAAAGATATTTATTAAATAAATATCTATATAATTATATAACAATATATATTTGGAATTATACCATAAACATATGTAACTATATGCAATATATATCTGATTATACCATATGTCAAAGTACCCATAACTCACAATAGGGGAGAATCATATGTAAGCGGCCGGGTAGCTCGGTCGGTAGAGCATTTGCCCTGTAAGCAAAAGGCCCCGGGTTCGAGTCCGGCCCGGTCAGGCTGCATATTTTTCTCACCCTGTGACATTTGGCGCCCAACGTGGGACTGTGGCATCGATGTTAGGTATGTCTAAGACACCTGCACATTGTTATATTTACCCCGTAACTCCTAGAATTCAGGGACGAATTCTAAAATGGAGGGGGATAATGTCACAGTACCGTTAACTCACAATAGGGGAGAATCATATGTAAGCGGCCGGGTAGCTCGGTTGGTAGAGCATTCCCCTGTAAGCGAAAGGCCCCGGGTTCGAGTCCCAGTCAGGCTGCATATTTTTCTCACCCTGTGACATTTGGCGCCCAACGTGAGACTGTGGCATCGGTGCTAGGTATACCAAAAACACCTGCACATGGTTATATTTACCCTGTAACTCCTAGAATTCAAGGACGAATTCTAAAATGGAGGGGGATAATGTCACAGTACCGATAACTCGCAATAGGGGAGGATCATATGTAAGTGGCCGGGTAGCTCGGTTGGAAGAGCATTCACCCTGTAAGCGAAAGGCCCCGGCTTCGAGTCCCGGTAAGGCTGTATATTTTTCTCACCCTGACACACACACACACACACACACACACACACACACACATATATATATATATATATATATATATATATATACAATCTATAGATACATTTATACAATACATATATAGTTATCAAATATTGCAACGTCTGACATGCAATAGCCCTTAAACTGAACTCATTTTCTGTTAGAATTATATGTGCTGATGATATGTACAACTAGGCTTGATACTTATCAATTCTGTGAAGTGTCATCCTATTTAAGGTAGGGGTTTTGGAGATTAAGAAAAGACAACATTCTGTCTATAGACAAACGGACGGGCAGACAATCTGATATCAATATACGCCTTCAACAACTCTAATGCCCGATTTACTTTTTCAATGTTTTAAATTATTAATATTAAACATATGTGTGTATATTTCTTTTACATCATACAATATTAATTCCTAAAGTATGTTAATATGTAATAAAGTGCTAAGCATCTAAATATTCAACAACGTAAGAAAAGGCATATAATAGGTTAATGGTAACTTCATTTTAGACAAAATCAATAATAACGAAAATTAACGTAAAAAGTATAGGTATAATTACCAGGTTTATTTGCAAGAACATGTTTGTACTATTTCAAAGTAATGTAGCGAGCCGGCTGATTAGAGTGGAACAGATGTGTAGTGAGCGGGCTGATCTGAGTTTCGTGGTTGTGTGCGTGTTATATATACTGCTGCCACACTGCCGTTTGACACCATAGATATGTGGCATGATACCACACCCTGTCACTTTATCCTGAACCAATCCTGAAATTTTGTACTGAGATACAAGCAATAGAGCATTTTTACGACTGATATATAGCACTGGGGGTTGAACCAACGATCTCCTGCCCCCAAGGCGGACGCTCTACCACCCCCCACCCCCCAGTGACAGTATGAAGAACCTTCTGTGAAAGGTTTAAATATGTTATCCTGTTTAAAAAGCTTCTTATAAATGCAAACTGTTTCTCAACATCAGTAATATTTTCAGGATCTGCAACCAAGCGTTTAAAATGAAACTATAGGAAGAGACTGATATGTATATGCATTAATCATAAAAAAAACACTGTTTATGTGACCTGCCTTGTACATAAGGTATAATGCATATTGTTAAAGAGGAACCATATTCCCATAATTAAGGATAAAGATTATCCATGCACCTTGTCGTCAGCATGACATCTTTTTGCCATCACTGTCATCAGTTTCTGTATGCGCGTTGGCACATCTGTTTCTCTTTTTCAGTATCATGGAGTAAATCAGAGCCATTGTAGCTCACTTATTACCTTTTTCACCAATCAGTGTGTATAGGAGTTGGATGGAAGAATAATAGTACATTGTTTATTAACAGAAAGCAGGCTGACTAGAAAGGCTTCTTTTGTCAATGATTCAACAGATTTGGTGGTAGGATACTGGCGTTTCTTGTTGACGAAACGGAAATTGCCGCTTAGGTTCTGACAAGATACCATCGTTTGCCTGCTCATTATGTTCACTGTCAAACTGATATTTGTTGTATTGTTGTATTGGGGTTTACCGTCGCTGCGATAGTATTTCAATCTGATATTCGTACAATATATACATACAACATATGTTGTACGTATAAAGTGAAAATTGATGTTTTTCTCAGTCTAAAACAAAACTGTCTTTTACACTGTTGAGTCCAAAATTTGCGATTATTCAACACGAGGAATCCCCGAAGCTTCGATGATACATCGCCTTATCTATGGGGATGTTCCCCGATGATGGATAAACGCATAAAAAACCCACCTTGGTCAATTTTAGGACAGGGGGGCGGGATATACCAATAATACAACCATCATATTTGTATTTTGTATAACTCTGTTCTTTTCATAATTTCTGTAAAAGTAATAAATTATGATATTTTGTGACTAAAGTAGTGTCTATTGTTTAACTTTAATATAATTTATTCATTAAAAAAAGTCAATAAGCAAAAATGAATTTTAATGTATAAATCTATGTAGAATTGTGTTGTTTATTTCATAATTTACATCAAATATTTGTGTACCTCCAACTGTATCACTTAATGACATTGTCATATAGCTCAATTGAGTTTGTATGAACAAATATTCTCAACGTTAAAGTTTTGTTTTTATTCTTTTCACCTCACCTACTCCTCCTTTTTTTTTACAAACTGTTGATATTTCGCATCATTACTTCGTTAGGGTTGCCTTTTGACAATGATTCGTTATAGCATGTGTTAATTGGATATCAGACTGATCGAACCGTGCATAAAATATAATGGTAGCATACATCTGTGCAAAGTCACGACCTCCGTAATCAAGTCATGTCAGATTCCGTTCCTTACCATGTTCAATATACAGTACAGAGGGACAAAAAAAATCGTACTCATAATTCCAATGAAATTGGCATTTCTGCGGTTCTAGTGCCAGTGACCAAGATAATCGAAGAATTCTCAGTGGCCATCACGTGACCAGCGGGTCGTAGGTTTGATCACTCGCTGTAACATACCAAACCATCAAATCTTTTGCGCTTGTCACTCAGTATATAAGAGTAGTGGCTCGGTATGGTCAGATACGATTATATGTGGCATCATATCATCTGTCTACGGTGTGATACTGCAGTAAAGCAGCATTGTATCTGTATCAAGCTGATAGAACAGACCCAAAATACTGAAATATTGTTTGTAGGACGTTAATCCCAAGCAAACAATCAACATCGAATCATACGGGCCAATTCTAGTTAGAATGGTTTAGGTGAAAATCATGTTTTTTTGTTGTTTTTTTTAGATTCTTTTTCCGTAAGATATAAATTTTTTAAAGGATTCCTCTCAAATTAAGGGTTATTGAAGGTTTTCAAGATTTCACTAGGATGCCTGATTGACTCCTGAAACAGCCAACCAGTAAGCTGTATAAAATGGATTTTGACATACTTCTTGAACCAATCTAATCTTAGTTAACAACCAAAGAGTTTGGAAAAGTCACTCGTTTCATTGGTTTGCATTAATTAATTTAGGATATCCCAAAATGATAACAATTTAATCTACCTATTCAAACATTAAAAACATTAATTTAAAAATTAAATAATAAAAATAAACAACAACAACAACAACAAAAAAAAAAACAACAACAACAACAAAAAACAAAACAACAACGCCAAATTGAAAACGTAAACAGTTGTGAGTCTTTAGAAAACGTATTTAACTCGTCCCTCTACGTCACAAAACTCACAATGTATAAGACAGCTAACATAAGCTACTTATAAAGCAACAGTCACCGTGGCGCAGTTGGTTAAGCGCTCGACTACTTAACTAAGTGCCCCGAGATCGAATCCCTCTGACAAAACTTCTTTTTTTTTAAAAGTAAGTTTTGCTTATATTACACCCCCCTCCTTTTTTCACTGGCTAGTATTTCCTAAATTTAGCGAGAAATTCGTTTTCTTGCATTAATTTAAAATTTAAAATCACAGACCATTTAAAACTTGCAAGCATTGTTATATTTAATATATTACATTGTAACACTTTTACTTTCTTTAACTTTCATATCTTTGATTTTTTTTTCTTATGCCGAATAATTTCTTGTTTCCCCATATAAATAGTTACATATATAACTGTAATCAATTACAAGAGTGAAAAGAGAACCCAAAACACGACAAAAAAAATGCATCTTCCAGACTAAACTTTATTACAAACAAATAAATAAAGAAGTGCATTTATCATATACATTTAAATCTTTTGGTTCTAATACATGCAAAGCACGAGGCGCAGAATAAAATTCTATATTATGTCATTATTTTACAAATGGTAGCGTGACGTCACTTTCGTCGCTTCTTTTTTGTTTCGACTCATGTAGAAATAAATTTCTTGTTACCTTAAAGGGGATGAATTTGCCTTTCCAAAGATATAAAGTTCATAGTTTTTACCCAATTTCCCGTAATTCGAATTTGATCTGGAAAATTAGCACGGGAAAAGTGTACTCTGTATTTTCTTTTTTATTTTTAAGAAAAATATCCGATAGATTTTTATTAAAAATTAATTTTGAATAGCATAACCCTTTAATAAAACAACTATGAAATGTAAAGAAAATCTATATCAGGCCGTTTTTTTATATATAAATTATAAATGATATATATATTTAATTTTCGAATATGTTATGTAAAAACGTGCAATGAATACGATAAAAAAATGAAAGGTATTCGTGCTCGTTTTCATGCTAGGTTTGTATATCCATGGTAACTGTTTTTGATAAATAGCTTAATGTAAATCTCTCTTTAAAAAATCTATAAATAGAAGATACTCATGCTAATAGTTCATTCATGATAGTCCAATTTATCTGAATGAATAGTTTAAATATCCCCAGGTACTTCATTTTTACAGAAGCGGAGAAAAGGAGAAAGAAAAGAAATGGAAATAGGAGAGAAGAAATGGATTCATTTTCCAACCATTTTGATTTTTTACAGGAAATCCTACAATGGATTTTTTTTTCATTTTTCTCGTAAATATTTTTTATGGTTGCTTGATCAAATGTGTAGGTTACCGAGTTTATCTAGGAGCTACTAAGCACTTTCTATGGTAACTGCCCAATGCTAAACAGGAAAACAATGTTTAAAATCTGTAAAACATACTTACCGTAATACAGTTCAGATTAATAAACCAATTAAAAAGGAAATGTGATAGATACAAACAGACGTCCTTTATTGGCGATACAATCCTTTAAACGTAGTTGTGCCGCTTATATCCGAAAGTTTAGAGTTATATATGTTACACTTTACATTTCCGAAACATTGTGATGGTTTACTGTTGCAATCGCCCTTAAAACAATTTAAATATAAATTGTCTGTTTATAATTGATAACATAGATAGTAGTGTTAGTAATCATGATAATCATAGTTATAGTAGATGTTGTTGCTGTAGTAGTTGTCGTTGTTATAATACAAGTAGTAGTAGTAATAGCAATTTCTGTAATAGCAGGTAGTAGTAGTAGTAGTAATAATAGCAATTGCTGTAGTAGTAGGTTACAAAGTAGTAGTAATAGGAAGTAGTAGAAATGATAATAATAGTAATGGTGGTACTACTAGTAGTAGTAATGGTAGTAGTATTAGAAGTAGTAGTAGTAGTTATCGTAGCTGAAGTAGTAGTAATGGTAGTAGTAGTATGTCTTGGCGTCTTGACGTCAGTGATCGGCCAAGCTTGCGACTATAGTGCAACTTAATCATAATTAATGAAAAAACGGCCCGATAGATTTTCTTTAAATTTCATAATTACTTTATTTAAGGGCTGTGCTAAACAATACAATATTTTAATAAAAATATTTCGGGTAATTCTTCTTTAAATAAAAAAGGAAATTATGAGTATATTTTTCCCATTCTAGTTTTCCAGATTAAATCCGATTAACGGGAAATTGAGTAAAAACTAACGTACGAAATTTACATCCTCGAAAAGGCAAATTCGTCCTCTTTCTTACAAGAAATTTATTTCTATATAAATCGAAACAAGATAGAAACAACGATTTGTTTGCACACACCCTACATCTCACAAAAAAAAAAAAAACAACGTCGGTTTTGACGTCGAAAACGACGTCATTCCAAAGGTATGATTCCACCTTAACCTTCAATTAGCGGCTATTTCTATTAAGCGGTCGCTTTCTATCATTCATTTGACTGGCTGCATAATTAAGACAGGTTTGACTGTATATAATTGTTTCTATCAATGGGAAGGAACATCTGTAGTCGTTCCTCGCTACTTGCCGGATATAAGACAAGCGCCTGAAAATATGTTTTCCCGCTCAGTACTATATGTCATTCAGAATTCTTTCGATGAGACGGGGACTAGCGTGAAGTCACGTAATACCTCAATCCGCCATTTTATCGGCTATTTTAGCCTTTTTGATGACATGCAAGTTCCTGTTAAGCCCACACCCTATCAAGTGCAAGACACCATACAAAACAGCATTCCGTGGCGATGACAATATTTATTCGGGGGTTAGTCTTGAAATTGCATGGAAAGACGCCTTCATTCGTAATTTCATTCATTCATTACATGCGTTTCGTAACAAACCTTTTTTTTCACTGAATAGGAGTGGGGGGGGGGGGGGAGTTTATGAATTAGAGAGGGGAATGGGGCCCATATAATAGGCCCCAAATTTAACAAAAATAGGGCCCTGGCGTCACAGTAGAGCTAAATCTAAATATTGAATAATTCAATTGCGGTATATATATATATATATATATATATATATATATATATCTTCCTTTTTTTTTCCCTTAGAAACTTACCTTTGATTTTTGCATGCTTTCAATTATATTGCAGCCTGTTTATACAAATGGCTTTGAATTTTGAGACTGTATACATATGTCACAAAACATGTCCTTAAAATTTGGATCATATCATAACCATGGGTACCGGTAATCAATTTTCCACACCACTTTAAATTTTCAAACAGGAGGATTTTGAGTTTTTGAAATTTAAAAGCAGGAGTGGAATCAGCATTTGGACACTAACATTTTGGCCAGGCATCCCAGCAGAACACCTTTGAAATTCAGGATTCCCTTCTGAAAATTAGGAGTCCCTGTCATGTCACTCAGACATGTGATGG
>CM037780.1:57304874-57345748 GCA_021229015.1 Solen grandis
AACAGTTACCTGGTAAAACATTTGCCAGTCATCCTCTTTATCCAGTGAGAAATGGCCTCTACAGTGATGACAGGGTTCATTACAGATATTCGTTCCTTGTGTTGTAACCTATCTTTGCAGTGAATACAAAAATAACTTCTATTGAGGAACCCCGTCATTGACCGTAATGACATCGTAAATGGTTGTCCCGTACAATATAAATAAATAGGAATTCTTTCGTTTAATCCACAACGTTGACAATCTGAAGAAGAAGTGATTTCATTATTCATACATTCTGTACATACTTTATGTACCACACAAAAGTTTGGTACATGCTCAAATGACCCACACCATGCCTTTTTACAATTCACACATTTATTATGTACTCCAGGAAGATAGCCTTTTTCACATTCCTGACGGCGGTCTTGTGTACACTCAAAGTCAAAGAACAGATAGGTTGTTTTCTGGTCGGTTCTGGATTTATCGGATGTATTGTCCTCGTCGTCTTCAGCCGGCTGCATATAGCACTGGTGCCCGTCAGAAAAGTACCCCTTACACGTTTGACAGTACAATTCACCACATACATGAGCTGATTTATGTTTAGAACGATTTATGAGCTGTCCACAATCTAGACATTTATAATACAGTTCACACGTTGATTTTCCCTTTTCGGTCTTCTTCAAGTGTAGTTTGAAACAGGTCTGGTTTACAAACGAACAGTTACATGTAAAACATTTTTGCCAGTCTTCCTCTTTATCAGTGTGAAGGCCTCTACAGTGATGACAGGGTTCATTACAGATATGTCGTTCCTTGTGTTGGTAACCTTTCTTGCAGTGAATACAAAAATAACTTCTATTGAGGAACCCCGTCATTGACGTAATGCCATCGTAATGGTTGTCGTGACAATATAAATAAATAGGAATTCCTTCTTCTGGTCCACTGTACACGATAGCATTGAAGTGTTCTTTTGATAATAGATGTATTTGGTATCCGGGCAATACTTCTTGAAACCGCTTAATTTCATCGATACCACATTCTCCGAATGGTACATTCGCTCGCTCATGTAGTTTTGCAGCAAGTTCCCTCTGAACGTCTCGTCCTTGCCGAATGCTGTTACTCTAGACCAGATTTTTGAGTAAAAAAACGGACTCACTCGGGCGTAACGAGTTATTTTTAGCACAAACGCAGACGACAGTTTTCCAATATGACCGTCATATAATGTATATAAGGCGCCGCCATTTTGACGGGATTTAAATGCCCATGCGATTTAAGCGATCACTCGATCCGGCGGGCGTGCCGGCAAGTTCGACTATTGACAGTTATGATATGAATCGACGATTTAACTTCATTTGGTATTTTATTCGTCTAATTTCTGTCCATCAGAATAATCTAGGCCTGTCACATCGCCGGGGAATAGAATGTTATTGACAAATTGTTCAATGTTGGTTAATGTCTACATGAGAGAACATGACAAGAGCCAATTGCGGTTATAAGACTTTATTTTCACATGTACAACTTATCAATTCATACAAAAATATATACATTGAGTTAAATCATACATAATATTCAAATAGGGTACATTTATGTCATCTTAATCACACGTTTATCAAATACAATTCTATAATCTTTGGTTTCAGTTTTAGTTATGACGTTACATGTTTCAGGGTCTCTTGTGATCTTATGCTCATCCACGACCTTTATTGGGTTCACTATGTCTTTTCTTGTGACCATTCTATGCAACGTGTTAAAGTTAATGTTCAGTGCATTTTTGAAATTCAAGGTTATCCCTCGCACCTTGCAAATTGATGATTGACCTTTTTTATTAGGCTTTAATAAAGTGTATGCGTAGTTTTTAGGACCTCCGGTTACAAAACGCGTAATCGTGTTACTGTCCGGGACCTCGTCCGTCAGATCACCCAAATAATCTCCAAGTGGAGGCTTCCACTGTCCTGGTACAGAGGTAAATACCACAGAATCTGTGTCGCAGTACAACACACGGTCTCCTAATTGTTGCAAATAGCTGTACAGTTTAAGGCGTGCCTGAGCTGTTGTGTAGGCCGCAATGACCACGTTGGTGCGTGATGATGCTTGAATAAAGTCGTCATGGTAAGCCCAGTCTATTTGAACGGATTCATCATTGATGAATCGTACATTCTTTATATCTTGTTCGTCACTAGTCATCATGTCAAGGTATTGGTCTGGTTGAGTGACAAAAGTTGTTTGGGTCAAATTAGTGCGTTGTCCGAACTTCCCCCAAAAGGAATTAAGCATGAGTTTTGCTAAAGACCTTAATCCTGGGTTTTCTGTAATCTTATCGTAATCCAAAAGAATACCCTTCTTGTCATAGTAGTCTTGTATATAACGTTGTTTGGCCGCCTCTGTAGTAGACCATTCTGGCCAGCCACTGGCCTCCTGTTTGACCCTTAGGAAGGTGTTGACATATTTGGTAAATAACCCGCCTGATTTGGTCACCGGGTCATACTCTGAAATGTCTGCAAAGTGCCAGACCTCGTACGTTTTAAGAATTTTGTATCCTTGTGATACAGCCATTTTAAGCTCATCTGTGACCCACGTTCCCGTTATTGCCCTCTCTTGTATCGTATGTTGACAATTGGACTTCTGGCAAGTTTCGCCGCATGTTCGACAAAGACTAAATAACAACTTTCCGTTGCATTTTGTGGGTAAAACAGGAATGTACAACCCTCTTGGAGGTAGCACTTTACATTTCACTAAGCCTTCATAATGGTGCATGTCTTTGAAATTTTCAGTGATGATGTCTGGATGACCCATTGGTATTTTACCAGTTTTGTTAACCCACGGGTATAGTGATGTAACGTCATAGTAATTTATCGTTCTGATGTCTGAGGCTTCTTCATAGAGTTTAAAAGCCTCCGTTCGTCCACCATAGAATGCGTCCCTAGGTTCCAAAGGTGACACTATTTCAAGGCCGTTTACAAAATCCTTCATTGCCTTGTTTTCTGATAATTGTTGTTTAAATTCACATTCCCATATACACATATAAGTAAACCCTTCAGACTCTAAATACGTTCGTTTCTCTAAGGTCCTGGCATACAGATCAGACATAGATGTTTCAACCACCGGATTAACGGTAGACTTCGAGTAACATTTTGGACAACCATGCCAAAAGCACCCGTGGAACTCGAGTGCGATTTTGTTACCATCTTGTTCATAGTAACCATCTACTTTGTATGGACCAATGTGTTTTTCACCCCTATTTCGACCGTGCTGAATGTTGACACTTTCTTTATATGTAAGATAGGACAACCATTGGTAAGCTAGAACTGACTGTTTCTCCTCAGGTCTATATCCATGTGGTGGTATAATACCAATGCTTTCGTGTTCAAGAAAAAGAGTTCTGAACACCAGGTTACACGCCGATGCAATGGTGATACATTTTGCAAATGGGTCTATCCCGTCAAAACCCTCTTTACTAGTCAAACATATGAATAATGATCTGAACTTTATGCAACATTTTCGAAGTATATCGACATCGGATCGACAGTATCGTAACAACTCTGCTTGAAAATCAAAATGGTCATTGTGATGATTCTCATACCAAGTCAAAAACTTAACTCTGTCGCCTGGCTTCATTCCATCGGGATTATAGTACTTTATGTCCGGAAGGTGGGGGAGTACAGCCTGTTGATTTTCATCCCTATTGTAAAGATGGGGGAAATAACCTTTAACAATTTCTGATTCCCCGAAGGCATCAGGCATTACGGCTAATGCCATAGGAATAAAGTTTAAAGAATCGATGAATCGCATTTTGCACTGTGGTACTGTTATTGACATGTATTTGGATCCTGTAGTAATGACCTCTGGTAAAATGGCATTGTTATGAAGATATTTCAGAATCGGGTAACTGTCATAACCCTTGAAGTTGTGACAAATAACAGTCGCGCCATTGTTCTCACCGGAAAAAAGCCACTTACAGAACAAAGTTATTGTATTTGGACCAGAAAATATTCTTTCGTTTAATCCACAACGTTGACAATCTGAAGAAGAAGTGATTTCATTATTCATACATTCTGTACACACTTTATGTACCACACAAAAGTTTGGTACATGCTCAAATGACCCACACCATGCCTTTTTACAATTCACACATTTATTATGTACTCCAGGAAGATAGCCTTTTTCACATTCCTGACGGCGGTCTTGTGTACACTCAAAGTCAAAGAACAGATAGGTTGTTTTCTGGTCGGTTCTGGATTTATCGGATGTATTGTCCTCGTCGTCTTCAGCCGGCTGCATATAGCACTGGTGCCCGTCAGAAAAGTACCCCTTACACGTTTGACAGTACAATTCACCACATACATGAGCTGATTTATGTTTAGAACGATTTATGAGCTGTCCACAATCTAGACATTTATAATACAGTTCACACGTTGATTTTCCCTTTTCGGTCTTCTTCAAGTGTAGTTTGAAACAGGTCTGGTTTACAAACGAACAGTTAC
The DNA here is from genome assembly GCA_021229015.1 of Solen grandis. NCBI lineage: Eukaryota > Metazoa > Mollusca > Bivalvia > Adapedonta > Solenidae > Solen > Solen grandis. The sequence goes on from CM037780.1 coordinate 57,309,332, forward strand.
ATGTAAAACATTTTTGCCAGTCTTCCTCTTTATCAGTGTGAAGGCCTCTACAGTGATGACAGGGTTCATTACAGATATGTCGTTCCTTGTGTTGGTAACCTTTCTTGCAGTGAATACAAAAAACTTCTATTGAGGAACCCCGTCATTGACGTAATGCCATCGTAATGGTTGTCGTGACAATATAAATAAATAGGAATTCCTTCTTCTGGTCCACTGTACACGATAGCATTGAAGTGTTCTTTTGATAATAGATGTATTTGGTATCCGGGCAATACTTCTTGAAACCGCTTAATTTCATCGATACCACATTCTCCGAATGGTACATTCGCTCGCTCATGTAGTTTTGCAGCAAGTTCCCTCTGAACGTCTCGTCCTTGCCGAATGCTGTTACTCTAGACCAGATTTTTGAGTAAAAAAACGGACTCACTCGGGCGTAACGAGTTATTTTTAGCACAAACGCAGACGACAGTTTTCCAATATGACCGTCATATAATGTATATAAGGCGCCGCCATTTTGACGGGATTTAAATGCCCATGCGATTTAAGCGATCACTCGATCCGGCGGGCGTGCCGGCAAGTTCGACTCTTGACAGTTATGATATGAATCGACGATTTAACTTCATTTGGTATTTTATTCGTCTAATTTCTGTCCATCAGAATAATCTAGGCCTGTCACATCGCCGGAGAATAGAATGTTATTGACAAATTATTCAATGTTGGTTAATGTCTACATGAGAGAACATGACAAGAGCCAATTGCGGTTATAAGACTTTATTTTCACATGTACAACTTATCAATTCATACAAAATATATACATTGAGTTAAATCATACATAATATTCAAATATAACCATACTTTACATTCCATAGGGTACAGTTTGATAGTCATCTGTAATCACACGTTTATCAAATACAATTCTATAATCTTTGGTTTCAGTTTTAGTTATGACGTTACATGTTTCAGGGTCTCTTGTGATCTTATGCTCATCCACGACCTTTATTGGGTTCACTATGTCTTTTCTTGTGACCATTCTATGCAACGTGTTAAAGTTAATGTTCAGTGCATTTTTGAAATTCAAGGTTATCCCTCGCACCTTGCAAATTGATGATTGACCTTTTTTATTAGGCTTTAATAAAGTGTATGCGTAGTTTTTAGGACCTCCGGTTACAAAACGCGTAATCGTGTTACTGTCCGGGACCTCGTCCGTCAGATCACCCAAATAATCTCCAAGTGGAGGCTTCCACTGTCCTGGTACAGAGGTAAATACCACAGAATCTGTGTCGCAGTACAACACACGGTCTCCTAATTGTTGCAAATAGCTGTACAGTTTAAGGCGTGCCTGAGCTGTTGTGTAGGCCGCAATGACCACGTTGGTGCGTGATGATGCTTGAATAAAGTCGTCATGGTAAGCCCAGTCTATTTGAACGGATTCATCATTGATGAATCGTACATTCTTTATATCTTGTTCGTCACTAGTCATCATGTCAAGGTATTGGTCTGGTTGAGTGACAAAAGTTGTTTGGGTCAAATTAGTGCGTTGTCCGAACTTCCCCCAAAAGGAATTAAGCATGAGTTTTGCTAAAGACCTTAATCCTGGGTTTTCTGTAATCTTATCGTAATCCAAAAGAATACCCTTCTTGTCATAGTAGTCTTGTATATAACGTTGTTTGGCCGCCTCTGTAGTAGACCATTCTGGCCAGCCACTGGCCTCCTGTTTGACCCTTAGGAAGGTGTTGACATATTTGGTAAATAACCCGCCTGATTTGGTCACCGGGTCATACTCTGAAATGTCTGCAAAGTGCCAGACCTCGTACGTTTTAAGAATTTTGTATCCTTGTGATACAGCCATTTTAAGCTCATCTGTGACCCACGTTCCCGTTATTGCCCTCTCTTGTATCGTATGTTGACAATTGGACTTCTGGCAAGTTTCGCCGCATGTTCGACAAAGACTAAATAACAACTTTCCGTTGCATTTTGTGGGTAAAACAGGAATGTACAACCCTCTTGGAGGTAGCACTTTACATTTCACTAAGCCTTCATAATGGTGCATGTCTTTGAAATTTTCAGTGATGATGTCTGGATGACCCATTGGTATTTTACCAGTTTTGTTAACCCACGGGTATAGTGATGTAACGTCATAGTAATTTATCGTTCTGATGTCTGAGGCTTCTTCATAGAGTTTAAAAGCCTCCGTTCGTCCACCATAGAATGCGTCCCTAGGTTCCAAAGGTGACACTATTTCAAGGCCGTTTACAAAATCCTTCATTGCCTTGTTTTCTGATAATTGTTGTTTAAATTCACATTCCCATATACACATATAAGTAAACCCTTCAGACTCTAAATACGTTCGTTTCTCTAAGGTCCTGGCATACAGATCAGACATAGATGTTTCAACCACCGGATTAACGGTAGACTTCGAGTAACATTTTGGACAACCATGCCAAAAGCACCCGTGGAACTCGAGTGCGATTTTGTTACCATCTTGTTCATAGTAACCATCTACTTTGTATGGACCAATGTGTTTTTCACCCCTATTTCGACCGTGCTGAATGTTGACACTTTCTTTATATGTAAGATAGGACAACCATTGGTAAGCTAGAACTGACTGTTTCTCCTCAGTCTATATCCATGTGGTGGTATAATACCAATGCTTTCGTGTTCAAGAAAAAGAGTTCTGAACACCAGGTTACACGCCGATGCAATGGTGATACATTTTGCAAATGGGTCTATCCCGTCAAAACCCTCTTTACTAGTCAAACATATGAATAATGATCTGAACTTTATGCAACATTTTCGAAGTATATCGACATCGGATCGACAGTATCGTAACAACTCTGCTTGAAAATCAAAATGGTCATTGTGATGATTCTCATACCAAGTCAAAAACTTAACTCTGTCGCCTGGCTTCATTCCGTCGGGATTATAGTACTTTATGTCCGGAAGGTGGGGGAGTACAGCCTGTTGATTTTCATCCCTATTGTAAAGATGGGGGAAATAACCTTTAACAATTTCTGATTCTCCGAAGGCATCAGGCATTACGGCTAATGCCATAGGAATAAAGTTTAAAGAATCGATGAATCGCATTTTGCACTGTGGTACTGTTATTGACATGTATTTGGATCCTGTAGTAATGACCTCTGGTAAAATGGCATTGTTATGAAGATATTTCAGAATCGGGTAACTGTCATAACCCTTGAAGTTGTGACAAAGAACAGTCGCGCCATTGTTCTCACCGGAAAAAAGCCACTTACAGAACAAAGTTATTGTATTTGGACCAGAAAATATTCTTTCGTTTAATCCACAACGTTGACAATCTGAAGAAGAAGTGATTTCATTATTCATACATTCTGTACATACTTTATGTACCACACAAAAGTTTGGTACATGCTCAAATGACCCACACCATGCCTTTTTACAATTCACACATTTATTATGTACTCCAGGAAGATAGCCTTTTTCACATTCCTGACGGCGGTCTTGTGTACACTCAAAGTCAAAGAACAGATAGGTTGTTTTCTGGTCGGTTCTGGATTTATCGGATGTATTGTCCTCGTCGTCTTCAGCCGGCTGCATATAGCACTGGTGCCCGTCAGAAAAGTACCCCTTACACGTTTGACAGTACAATTCACCACATACATGAGCTGATTTATGTTTAGAACGATTTATGAGCTGTCCACAATCTAGACATTTATAATACAGTTCACACGTTGATTTTCCCTTTTCGGTCTTCTTCAAGTGTAGTTTGAAACAGGTCTGGTTTACAAACGAACAGTTACATGTAAAACATTTTTGCCAGTCTTCCTCTTTATCAGTGTGAAGGCCTCTACAGTGATGACAGGGTTCATTACAGATATGTCGTTCCTTGTGTTGGTAACCTTTCTTGCAGTGAATACAAAAATAACTTCTATTGAGGAACCCCGTCATTGACGTAATGCCATCGTAATGGTTGTCGTGACAATATAAATAAATAGGAATTCCTTCTTCTGGTCCACTGTACACGATAGCATTGAAGTGTTCTTTTGATAATAGATGTATTTGGTATCCGGGCAATACTTCTTGAAACCGCTTAATTTCATCGATACCACATTCTCCGAATGGTACATTCGCTCGCTCATGTAGTTTTGCAGCAAGTTCCCTCTGAACGTCTCGTCCTTGCCGAATGCTGTTACTCTAGACCAGATTTTTGAGTAAAAAAACGGACTCACTCGGGCGTAACGAGTTATTTTTAGCACAAACGCAGACGACAGTTTTCCAATATGACCGTCATATAATGTATATAAGGCGCCGCCATTTTGACGGGATTTAAATGCCCATGCGATTTAAGCGATCACTCGATCCGGCGGGCGTGCCGGCAAGTTCGACTCTTGACAGTTATGATATGAATCGACGATTTAACTTCATTTGGTATTTTATTCGTCTAATTTCTGTCCATCAGAATAATCTAGGCCTGTCACATCGCCGGAGAATAGAATGTTATTGACAAATTGTTCAATGTTGGTTAATGTCTACATGAGAGAACATGACAAGAGCCAATTGCGGTTATAAGACTTTATTTTAATTCATACAAAAATATATACATTGAGTTAAATCATACATAATATTTTCCGGGTTTAGTCATCTGTAATCACACGTTTATCAAATACAATTCTATAATCTTTGGTTTCAGTTTTAGTTATGACGTTACATGTTTCAGGGTCTCTTGTGATCTTATGCTCATCCACGACCTTTATTGGGTTCACTATGTCTTTTCTTGTGACCATTCTATGCAACGTGTTAAAGTTAATGTTCAGTGCATTTTTGAAATTCAAGGTTATCCCTCGCACCTTGCAAATTGATGATTGACCTTTTTTATTAGGCTTTAATAAAGTGTATGCGTAGTTTTTAGGACCTCCGGTTACAAAACGCGTAATCGTGTTACTGTCCGGGACCTCGTCCGTCAGATCACCCAAATAATCTCCAAGTGGAGGCTTCCACTGTCCTGGTACAGAGGTAAATACCACAGAATCTGTGTCGCAGTACAACACACGGTCTCCTAATTGTTGCAAATAGCTGTACAGTTTAAGGCGTGCCTGAGCTGTTGTGTAGGCCGCAATGACCACGTTGGTGCGTGATGATGCTTGAATAAAGTCGTCATGGTAAGCCCAGTCTATTTGAACGGATTCATCATTGATGAATCGTACATTCTTTATATCTTGTTCGTCACTAGTCATCATGTCAAGGTATTGGTCTGGTTGAGTGACAAAAGTTGTTTGGGTCAAATTAGTGCGTTGTCCGAACTTCCCCCAAAAGGAATTAAGCATGAGTTTTGCTAAAGACCTTAATCCTGGGTTTTCTGTAATCTTATCGTAATCCAAAAGAATACCCTTCTTGTCATAGTAGTCTTGTATATAACGTTGTTTGGCCGCCTCTGTAGTAGACCATTCTGGCCAGCCACTGGCCTCCTGTTTGACCCTTAGGAAGGTGTTGACATATTTGGTAAATAACCCGCCTGATTTGGTCACCGGGTCATACTCTGAAATGTCTGCAAAGTGCCAGACCTCGTACGTTTTAAGAATTTTGTATCCTTGTGATACAGCCATTTTAAGCTCATCTGTGACCCACGTTCCCGTTATTGCCCTCTCTTGTATCGTATGTTGACAATTGGACTTCTGGCAAGTTTCGCCGCATGTTCGACAAAGACTAAATAACAACTTTCCGTTGCATTTTGTGGGTAAAACAGGAATGTACAACCCTCTTGGAGGTAGCACTTTACATTTCACTAAGCCTTCATAATGGTGCATGTCTTTGAAATTTTCAGTGATGATGTCTGGATGACCCATTGGTATTTTACCAGTTTTGTTAACCCACGGGTATAGTGATGTAACGTCATAGTAATTTATCGTTCTGATGTCTGAGGCTTCTTCATAGAGTTTAAAAGCCTCCGTTCGTCCACCATAGAATGCGTCCCTAGGTTCCAAAGGTGACACTATTTCAAGGCCGTTTACAAAATCCTTCATTGCCTTGTTTTCTGATAATTGTTGTTTAAATTCACATTCCCACATACACATATAAGTAAACCCTTCAGACTCTAAATACGTTCGTTTCTCTAAGGTCCTGGCATACAGATCAGACATAGATGTTTCAACCACCGGATTAACGGTAGACTTCGAGTAACATTTTGGACAACCATGCCAAAAGCACCCGTGGAACTCGAGTGCGATTTTGTTACCATCTTGTTCATAGTAACCATCTACTTTGTATGGACCAATGTGTTTTTCACCCCTATTTCGACCGTGCTGAATGTTGACACTTTCTTTATATGTAAGATAGGACAACCATTGGTAAGCTAGAACTGACTGTTTCTCCTCAGGTCTATATCCATGTGGTGGTATAATACCAATGCTTTCGTGTTCAAGAAAAAGAGTTCTGAACACCAGGTTACACGCCGATGCAATGGTGATACATTTTGCAAATGGGTCTATCCCGTCAAAACCCTCTTTACTAGTCAAACATATGAATAATGATCTGAACTTTATGCAACATTTTCGAAGTATATCGACATCGGATCGACAGTATCGTAACAACTCTGCTTGAAAATCAAAATGGTCATTGTGATGATTCTCATACCAAGTCAAAAACTTAACTCTGTCGCCTGGCTTCATTCCGTCGGGATTATAGTACTTTATGTCCGGAAGGTGGGGGAGTACAGCCTGTTGATTTTCATCCCTATTGTAAAGATGGGGGAAATAACCTTTAACAATTTCTGGTTCTCCGAAGGCATCAGGCATTACGGCTAATGCCATAGGAATAAAGTTTAAAGAATCGATGAATCGCATTTTGCACTGTGGTACTGTTATTGACATGTATTTGGATCCTGTAGTAATGACCTCTGGTAAAATGGCATTGTTATGAAGATATTTCAGAATCGGGTAACTGTCATAACCCTTGAAGTTGTGACAAATAACAGTCGCGCCATTGTTCTCACCGGAAAAAAGCCACTTACAGAACAAAGTTATTGTATTTGGACCAGAAAATATTCTTTCGTTTAATCCACAACGTTGACAATCTGAAGAAGAAGTGATTTCATTATTCATACATTCTGTACATACTTTATGTACCACACAAAAGTTTGGTACATACTCAAATGACCCACACCATGCCTTTTTACAATTCACACATTTATTATGTACTCCAGGAAGATAGCCTTTTTCACATTCCTGACGGCGGTCTTGTGTACACTCAAAGTCAAAGAACAGATAGGTTGTTTTCTGGTCGGTTCTGGATTTATCGGATGTATTGTCCTCGTCGTCTTCAGCCGGCTGCATATAGCACTGGTGCCCGTCAGAAAAGTACCCCTTACACGTTTGACAGTACAATTCACCACAGACATGAGCTGATTTATGTTTAGAACGATTTATGAGCTGTCCACAATCTAGACATCTATAATACAGTTCACACGTTGATTTTCCCTTTTCGGTCTTCTTCAAGTGTAGTTTGAAACAGGTCTGGTTTACAAACGAACAGTTACATGTAAAACATTTTTGCCAGTCTTCCTCTTTATCAGTGTGAAGGCCTCTACAGTGATGACAGGGTTCATTACAGATATGTCGTTCCTTGTGTTGGTAACCTTTCTTGCAGTGAATACAAAAATAACTTCTATTGAGGAACCCCGTCATTGACGTAATGACATCGTAATGGTTGTCGTGACAATATAAATAAATAGGAATTCCTTCTTCTGGTCCACTGTACACGATAGCATTGAAGTGTTCTTTTGATAATAGATGTATTTGGTATCCGGGCAATACTTCTTGAAACCGCTTAATTTCATCGATACCACATTCTCCGAATGGTACATTCGCTCGCTCATGTAGTTTTGCAGCAAGTTCCCTCTGAACGTCTCGTCCTTGCCGAATGCTATTCCATTTAGGATCTTTATCAATGCGTGCAATGGCTGTAACCAACGCACGGGCACAGCATAATTCGTCTCCATTTTTTATTTGAATGATACTTTGCTTTCTCTCCATCATCCTGGTAATATCAACAAAATTCTTCTTGTATCCGGAGCCTAAGGGGATCTGAACATGCACTAAATCGATGCCAAATGTCTCGTCAATTACAAATTGTTCGTAGGACTGAAGAACTCTTTCTATTTCCGCCAATATACGTTCTACTGTTAGTGAAGATCTTCTCATAAAAGGTAAAACAATAGGATAATCCAGTTCAGGGTTGTCCATTGACACTCTGATTAAGTCATTGGGTGGAATATCCGCTGTAATTCGGTCAAGAATCGATTGAAACAAAATCTTTAATGACTTCAAAATAGTTGGCAAGTCTCTAACTTCTAGATCTTTCACTGTAATCTTGAAATAACTGGCTGTTGATTTAAATTTTTCTATCTTCTTTTCACTTACTTTATCAATACTGTAATACTCATGAACATCGTCGGTTTTCTGCAACTTCTGTCGCTTCTTTTCATGTTTATTGTTTTGTTCTTCTAAAGGACGTTTCACTGCCCCGCCTCTTTGACCATGTTGCTGTTGTATGTGTCTCTCAAGTGCATCATCACTCATAAAAGCCTTCAGACAATCTGGGCAGTGGTGACTATGATCGCTGTCATGCTTCTGCTGATGTCTTTCCAAATTCTGCTTTCTATTGAAGACCTTCTTGCAGCTGGAACACATAAATTTCTTCCAGTGATTTTCGGTCCTTCTATGTTGAAGTAGTTGACTTAGCTTCCGAAAACTAGCCCCGCACTCTTCACATTCGTAAGCAACCATCTTGTCTTTTTGAATTCTGAAAGTAGAATAAGAGGTTTGTATTAGTCTCGTGTTTTTAAATATTTGACAAAAAAAACTGTATGTATAAAATGAAACCTTTATTATAAATGCTATAGATAACCATAAAAACAAAATAAACTATTACGGATTAAATTACAGTACCCAAAGCGAGACTAAAAAGCCACTGGACTAGACATGCAGGCGAGACTAAGAAAGTCAGGCGAGACTAAGAAAAACCAGGCGAGACTACAAAATTAAAATACCTTATGATATAAATATCCTGACAAATCACTGTTTACTCGTAGAGATACAACTGGGAAATAAAATGAAACTCGGTTTACCTTCACATATATAGAACAACCTGCCCATGTCTAAGACATGTGTTTGGTCAATTTTACAGATGTTAATAAAAGTACATATGTCCTGAAAAATTGATCATTTGTGTGTTAGCCGTTGGAGAGTCAACATGGAATTCATAACTTGCTCAGAGTGTAGTCAGTCATTTAGCAGTCGATACAGTTTGCGAAGACATAGGGAGCGAAAACACATTGAAATGATGATAGGGGTCAAACAAACTGCGCTACGCATTTATGATGGAGCACCAGGAGAGCAAGACTCACATATTGGTGCACCGGAACACCTGGGCACCGGGGCACCACCTTTTGGAGCACCGGAGGTGCATGTTGGTACACCGGGGCACCGGTGCACCACACCTCCTCCTCAGGAAACACCATCACCTCCTCCTCAAGGAGGGTCGCCACCACCACCGAGGATGCCACCACAGTCCCAAGCAGTGGAAAATTTAAAGCTATTACACCCTTTTACCATGATGATATCGGGACCCACAGGTAATTTACCAGAATTTTATTAATAATAATTCATATTTTAATTAGATATCGTGAAAATTGACATTTTTTATGATTTTCCCCATTTTCATATCTACAAAAAAAAAACCTAATATTTTTTAGCATGTGGAAAGACTACCTTCGTTACAGATGTGCTACAGAACCAAAAGATCAAGCCGGGCGTTCAAAGAATTGTGTGGCTATACAAAAGATGGCAACCATTATACACAACGATTCAGAATACTGTAGTACCAAAAGTAGAATTCATACAGGGGATTCCGACCGATTTGGAAGACGATGATTACTTTGACCCGCAAATCAACAACTTGCTGGTTTTAGACGACTTGTTCTCTGAATCAGGCAAAGACAAACGTATCACCGACTTATTTACCGAGGGTTCTCACCATAGATCTCTATCCGTGATATCTATCAACCAAAATTTGTTTGGAAACAAGGATCCTACACAACGAAGAAATTGCCATTATTTAGTGTTGTTTAACAACCCTGTAGACAAACAAACAGTGATGACGCTGGCCAGGCAAATGTACCCTGGTAATACGGGCCATTTCATGAAGACTTTTGCGAAAGCTACAAAGTATCCATACGGACATCTCTTGGTTGATTTAAAACCATTCACTCCCGAAAACCATAGACTGAAATGTATCGAGCCAAAATCCTACCAAACAAATCAGAAAGTGAATCACGTGACCCCACATGAAACTATAAAAGCGGACGTTGTTTCTACTAGCCATCATTCTGCAGTTGGAACGCAAACGGATCACATCGCAAACACAGAAAAAACGCAGGATTATTTAGAAAATACATCGGAAGAAATAATGGAGAAAGTCAACGCTTGTGACGATTGTGGGCAATTATTTGACACCGTTCACGACGTGCAAAGACACGTCAAAAGCGGTTGGTGTCCTGAACACAGAGAACAGAAAAAACGAAAATACGAGGAAGAAAGCGATTGCGAACAAGACGATTCTGTGGAAGGTAATGAGGCTTATGTCCAATTATGGAAGAGAGCTAGAAATTCAAATAATGGAAGATTCGAAAAAATATACAACACATACATAGACAATGGCGAAGAAAGTGACGAGGCACAGGAAATGGCGGAAGAGCGCATACAGCCTCATAATGAAAGGGCGTTTTTCAATAACTATACAACTTTAATTGATGATTACATTTTGCCACTCAAAAACAACGGCATTCACCGGCAAATTAAGAGTCAAATAGAAAAACTCATTTCGAAGAGCTATAGTACCACATCGGCCGTGAAGACAGCCTTGAGAAAACAAAAGAACTCGTTTCAAGACGTGTTTGATGTGGAATTCACTGATGATGAGGGCAGTGGCGATGAAGAAAGTGACGTCAGTGAAGAAGAAAGTGACTCAGAAAATGTATAAAATTGAGACTACCTAATTTATGTTGTTTATTTGTGTTATGAACTCTGGACAGTAAACATGGCTCCTTGGGAAGATTATTTAAAGACGATCTACTACGAGCCCGGTCACCCTGCTAGTTTTTCAGGGCCACAAAAACATTACAAAATAGTAAAGGATGAAGGAAAATACAAGATCGGAATGCATAAGATTAGAAAGTTTCTACATAAACAGGAGAGTTACAGCCTTCACAGACCCGTGAGGAGAAGGTTCGAAAGGAATCACTATGTCACTAGCGGAAAGGATGATCTGTGGATGTGTGATTTAATCGACATGTTTAAATTTTCCGACTGGAATATTGGAAACAAATATATTTTACTCGTTATAGACGTGTTCTCAAAGTACGTCTGGCTACGCCCTCTCAAAAACAAGACCGGGAATAGTGTAGCGGAAGCTTTTCAAGACATATTTCAGACATCACATAGACTGCCAGCTCGGTTAGTATCGGATAAAGGACAAGAGTTTAATGCAAAAGTCGTACAGCAGTTGGTGAAAAAGAATGAAATACTGTACTTTCCTACACAAAATGAAACGAAAGCATCGATATCCGAGAGGGCTATCAAGACCATTAAAACCAAAATATACCGTTATTTTACCTACACGGATGATTATATTTACCTCCCAATACTACAAGATGTAGCGGACAGTTACAACCATACTTATCACAGAACCATCGGAACCACACCCTCGGACGTGAACGAGTCCAACGAGGAAGAAGTGCGCTTGTCCACCTACTTTTCAAGACGCCCAGAAGATAGAAAATTCAAGAAGAAAAACAAAACTGATCATAAACGGTTTAAGTTCAAAGTGGGTGATCATGTGCGTATATCCCATTTGAAAACAATATTTACCCGCGCCTACGATGAAACGTACACTGGGGAGTTGTTTAAAGTGTCAAAACGTTACTTTCGTGGCACAATTCCCGTATACAGACTGACAGATATGATGAATGAATCGATCAAAGGCACGTTCTATCAAAGTGAGCTACAAAAAGTGGACATAGACCCTGATCAGACGTGGAAAGTGGAAAAAGTAATTAAAGGTCGAGGAAAAGGACAAAACAAACAATATCTAGTGAAATGGAAATATTATCCTACTAAATTCAATAGCTGGGTGAAAGCTAGTGACATTCAATAATGTTAAAACATGGACATCATTTAAAACGTTTTGCATTATAGGACATCCATATCAATTTGACAATAGAAAAAAACGTAAATAAAAATGCTTTTTTTTTTTTTTTTTATGACAGTAGACTAGTTGTCATAAATTCAGCCACTGAGCAAACAACAGTACTCCTTCTAAGGTGATAACCTACATGCGTGTAGTGCTAGGGGTATACTATTTATTTTTTTTTAATTTTTAGACCTCTTTTTAACACTACAGATATATCTTTCCTTCCGATTCCTCATCGCAAAGTGACAGCGCATTTTTTATTTCAATTTTTAGACTTTTTTTTTTTACACACTACTAATATTTCTTACCTTTTAATTTCTTATCGCAAAGTGACGTCGTTTCGCGTTTAAGATAAATCCCTTTCTGTGCTGAAATGCAGAATTTCACGCCTTTTTATACTGTTAGATTGAACCATTTCTTATATAGGTTACACTTATTACAGATAATACTATTAGTATATTATTTTAATATGTACACCCTTATTTATGGGTCAAACCCATTTTATAGCCTTTTTAGTAATTAAGTATCAATTTAACCATTGTTTGGACCAGACGCGATTTTTTTTCCTCCTAAATATTGACTCTACTGAGGGTCGAACGCGGGTCGTTAATTTCATAATTTTCAAATTTGTAAAGCCAAACGACTTAACCCCTCGACCACGACGACAAGCCTTACTGAGAGTGTAAGTTTAAACCTTTTAATCGTTACCGAAGTGTACTGTCGTCTGCTATAGAGCGAGAGAAAGTGTCGTCTGCTTATTTACAGTATAGTACACAATACCTGTTGACAGGAGTACCATTTAAGTCGTCTGCTTAATACAAGCAAAGGAATGTGTCTGCGTCTGTGCTAAAAATAACTCGTTACGCCCGAGTGAGTCCGTTTTTTTACTCAAAAATCTGGTCTAGAGTAACAGCCTTGACTGCATCATCACTCATAAAAGCCTTCAGACAATCTGGGCAGTGGTGACTATGATCGCTGTCATGCTTCTGCTGATGTCTTTCCAAATTTTGCTTTCTATTGAAGACCTTCTTGCAGCTGGAACACATAAATTTCTTCCAGTGATTTTCGGTCCTTCTATGTTGAAGTAGTTGACTTAGCTTCCGAAAACTAGCCCCGCACTCTTCACATTCGTAAGCAACCATCTTGTCTTTTTGAATTCTGAAAGTAGAATAAGAGGTTTGTATTAGTCTCGTGTTTTTAAATATTTGACAAAAAAAACTGTATGTATAAAATGAAACCTTTATTATAAATGCTAAAGATAACCATAAAAACAAAATAAACTATTACGGATTAAATTACAGTACCCAAAGCGAGACTAAAAAGCCACTGGACTAGACATGCAGGCGAGACTAAGAAAGTCAGGCGAGACTAAGAAAAACCAGTTTAACGTTTAAACCTTTTAATCGTTACCGAAGTGTACTGTCGTCTGCTATAGAGCGAGAGAAAGTGTCGTCTGCTTATTTACAGTATAGTACACAATACCTGTTGACAGGAGTACCATTTAAGTCGTCTGCTTAATACAAGCAAAGGAATGTGTCTGCGTCTGTGCTAAAAATAACTCGTTACGCCCGAGTGAGTCCGTTTTTTTACTCAAAAATCTGGTCTAGAGTAACAGCCTTGACTACTAGTGCTACTAGCAGGACAGGTAATAAAACCGGAAATCGTAAACCCTGCGACAGTTTTTCCCCTCATTTTCTTCCTTTGCTGTGATCGTTATTTTGAAACGCGTTAGAATCACATGCTGTCTATTATTTTGACACACACATTTGCGCTGGCGGATGCATGGGCAATTAGATTGTGATACATTGTAAATTATTAAAGTGGTGATAAGTGGATTAATTTGTATTTTTTAGATACCGTACAATAAACCATTCACTTCCAGTAGAAACCGGCCGTTATGATACTATCCCTTTTCAAGAAAGAACATGTCCTATGTGTCAAACTGGAGCAGTAGGAACAGAGGAACACTATCTGCTTCATTGTCCCTTCTTTAATGCAGAGCGTGACCGTTATCTGTGGTCGAAATTTGACGCAATTTCTAATAATACACATATCAAATACTTTCTGTCTGGCGAAAACTTTACATTATTAAAAGCCGTTAGTAAGTTCGCAGGTATAATTATGTCAAAATTTAAATAATTACCGATACCTCATAGACTCTCCTGGAAAATATGTTACTTGTTTATACTTCCTAGTAAATATATATATAAATATATTGTGTGTGTTTATGTGTGTGTATTGCTGTATTACAATCAAGTCAAATCAATTGTAACTTAATGCCATAGACTTATAAACATGTTTTCTTCATTATATAAACTTAAGGAAATTTTTTATTACATAATAATTTAAGGAGAGAGAGAGAGATAGAGAGAAGAAAAAATGTACTTACCTCCATATTTCACCTTGTGCTATTCTTTTCATTCCCCCAGCTCGGATTGCATTTCGTTTCGGTAAGACTTGCTGGAGGGTACTTGGTATTTGTTTACATAGACGTGACTGTGGGAGAAACTGCCCGCGTGATGTGCGGGAATCTTGTGAAAAGCGTGCGCTCATTTCATTGTGTCATTGTCTTGTGACAAGGTCTTTATCTACCACGGCCTCGCCTATTAATTAATGAACCATCATGAAAATATTGTTGTTGTTGTTGTTTTTTTGTTTTTTTTTGTTTTTTATTCCTTTTTAATTCCTTTTTAATACTATATTTTTCTTCTTCTCTTTGCTTTCATATTACTGAAAAGAAGAGAAAAGAAAAAAAAACAAAAAACACTCCCTCGTCCTAATACTAGTATCTCTTACTATCTCTATATTCTCATTTATATGTACATGTAATTGTTTATCCTCCGTCTTACTATCCCTATACCCTCACATTGCATATATATAATATCTGATTTGTCTTTGTTGTTTAAATCTGTGTTCCCCCACCTCTTAAATTTTCACCACGACTGTTAACAAAAAATCATCATTGTTATAGTCATTGTATGCTGACCGGAACTCTCAATATATGTATAATTATATATATTTTTGTACATAACCCCATGTTGCATTTTGTATGTCTGGGTGAAATAAAAGATTTGTTCTGTTCTGTTCTATTAAACAAACATCCTTAACAGTTTAAGTGTAATTGCGGTAACATTAGAAGCGTAATTAATGAGGCTACAATGTTTTTATTTACTTCTTGTTTGAGAGAAAAAAATAAAGTTGAGAGAAAGAAAGAAACAAACAAACAAGACAAATAATGCTTGGAAATCAACATTAACATAACCCATTTTGACATAAAAATGGCAAATAGAGAAAGAGAGAGGGAAATAAAAGGCAAATAGAGAAAGAGAGAAGAAGGAGAGAGAGAGAATGAGAAGTAAGATACATGTAATTGATTATGGGAAATCACATTAACATATCCGTTCTGCAAACAAAATATAAATATAGATAAGGTAAAACTTCAAAGAATTTGATGATAATTACACTTACAAACAATAAACAGTTTGTTACAAACAAACACATAATGACAAGAATGACACCATTCACAACCATTAAGAAACATCAGTACATATGTACTGGTCTAATTCATTCCAGACTTCTGAATTCCGGAAACGTCCGAAATCCGAACTTTTTGGCCGGTCCCACAGGTGTTCGGATTTCGGAGGTTACACTGTAGTCCATTTCACCAGGGAATCGGCACTATTCGGTATAATTTTATATTGTGTCCGTCTGCTTGACTGATCATGATTTATCAGTGACTTTAAGACTAATACTTGTAAACTCTTATTTCATATATACACTGTACTGAAAATTTAAAATTTGTGACACTTTTGAAAAAATATCAAAACAAGACAATGGTACGTGAATGCCTTAATTTGTTATTATTTGTTCTGTTTGAAAATCCTCACAGTTTACAAATCCAGTCATTTCTACAGCAAAGACCAAAACACAGTGACAAACGGCATCAGACTATACCCAGAAATAAGTTTACCAACAAAAAAAAAAAACAAAAAAAAAAAAACACTTTTCTGTTTGAACTTTTAAAATGCAAAATTCGTTGTCGAATAAGAAATCATCATCTACGATCAATCAGCCCTGTCTTCGTCAACGATGCGTCGAAGAACTGACTGATAAGCCCAACACTTGGGTCTAATATGCCGTCTCATTTACTAGGGTCTTAAACATGACGTATAATTAGAAGACGTCACATACGTATTCTGTATGGGGAAAGGGAATCATTAACCCGATACCTAAATCTAATACTGCGGACCCAAGGGAACCATTATCTTATAGAGGCATCACATTAACAAATACCATGTATAATTATATTGTTATATCTTGAATGAAAGACTTAATTTATGGAGTGAAAAATTTAACATTATTGTTGACGAGCAAAACGGATTTAGGAAGAAACGTAGTACTGTTGATCATTTATCGTCTTTAACAGGAATGATAGAAACCAGGAAAAAACTAAAGAAGGCAACTTTGTGTGCTTTCATAGATTTTAAAAAAGCTTATGATTCTGTCAATAGGGACATCTTGTGGGGCAAGCTTGAAACTTTGGGAATCAATGGTAAAATGCTGATGGCTGTAAAGTCACTGTATGAGAATGTTTCTGCCTGTGTTCGGGTCAATAACCATATGACGGATTGGTTTGACGTGACGTCAGGCCTACGTCAGGGCTGTTCTGTCTCGCCGATATTATTCAATATTTTTATCAATGACCTAGCATTGCATATAAAAGCACTTGGCAAAGGTATAGAAATTGATAGTGAACATATCTGTATTTTATTGTATGCTGATGATGTAGTGTTGATTGCAGACAATGAAATTAATCTCCAATATATGTTGAATGCTCTATCAAGTTGGTGTAATTCAAATTGTATGAGTATAAATGCTACTAAGAGTAACATTGTTCATTTTAGGACACCATCTATCCCAGTTACACAGTTTTCCTTTACATGTGGTAATGATAAGCTCGAGGTAGTGGATAAGTACAAGTATCTTGGGCTAGTTTTGAAAGAATTTTTATATATGAAGTTGACAGCCAAAAAGGTTTCTCAAAGTGCTAGCAGGGCTCTAGGAGTTTTGATAGCCAAATGTAAAGCTATCGGTGATATGCCGTATTATGTATATACAAAATTATTTGATAGTTTGGTATGGCCTGTCATATCCTATGGAGCCGCCGTATGGGGTGACAAAGCATTCTCTTGCATTGATGCCATACAGAATAGGGCCATGCGCTTCTTTCTCAGAACTGGCAAGTATACGCCAGGCGCGGCTGTTTCGGGGGATATGGGTTGGGCTAGACCGCTTACTAAGTAGTGGAAGTCTATTGTCCAGCACTGGCATAGGTTTATGAATATGGATGAGCATAGATTGAACTATCGTATTTTTAAATGGTGTAAGAAGAAAGGCAGTGTAGGGTGCAGAAATTGGTGTTTCTCTGTATGTAAAATGTTTAAGTCATTAAATCTGCAACATTTTTGTACCGATTGTAAAACTGTAAATGTAAAATTTATTGTAAATGAAACTGTAAGAATGTTGTCTGTGCAGCATATGTATGATTGGCAAATCAGTATTGATAAAAATGTGGGAACAAATGGGAATGGTAGAAATAAACTTAGAACTTACAGGTTATTTAAACGTTTTACGAAGTCGAGCCATATTGTCTTGTGAATATGCCCGTCAGTTATAGGTCAGCATTTGCAAAATTTAGATGTGGATTAGCCCCCTTAAAATCGAAACAGGTAGATATATTAACCAGCCTGTAAGTGACAGAGTGTGCTCCTTCTGTGAGGATGTGGTTGAAGACGAGGTACATGCTTTAATAAATTGCCCGATGTATACTCACTTAAGAGAATCGTTATTCGAAGAAGCAATATATTGCTGCCCAAATTTTTATGATTATCAGGACGTTGACAAATTTATTTTCCTGTTCTCCACTGGTGACTTAGTGAAATCAGTTGCCAAAACCTGTGATTTAATTATAAAATATTGAAATTCCATGTTATATAAATAAGGATCTCTGTCTGTATTTTATTATAGTAATATGTGTGCTGTGTGTATGATGCTGTTTTATTATTATAATTTTTAAACATCTTGTTGTTATTCTAGATGTATAATGAACCCCTTTTTTAAAAATTGTTTTATGCGTCTATTTAGGGCTTGTGACTACTGCTGGTATATGGTCCTCCTCATTTTATAGATTTTAATAAGTAAAAAGTTTTACACTCTTATTAAATAAGTGCTTTCAGTCAAAAGTTTATATATCAGCAGTTGAAACAACCAACCATTAGCTTGTTTAAACGGTGTTTTATAGTTTTAAGAACTATAATTCTTAAATGTTTATAGTCTCTCTTATTTCTATAACAGAAAGGTTTGCATGATTTGTATATAGATGTTTTATTCGTTGTATGATGTTGTTAACCATGCAAAGTGAGACTCAAATAAAGAAATATATACGTGTGTTACGCCGTAACACGCAAGAATATTGGATCACAGTGAACTAACCAAATAAAAGTAGAAATCATAACGGCATATACAGTGCCAGGTGATTATCTTGACTGGTAACTGGACCATTAACCACAAAAAAAACGAAAAAAAAACACTTACATTATCATATATGAACAAGTAGCGTGTGACACAAGTAAACCATTAATGAATCAATTTCATCAAGCAGTTGTTGTGACCAATGATGATATATAGACCTATTAGGTCTATTCGGAAAAAGAAAGAATATTAAATATAGCAGGATGGTGCAACTAAAACGTCTAGCGAATAAGGAAACCATTTATTCGAGAAACGAAATTCGTAAAAAGAAATATCAAAGTTGTCATCTGATGTGATGATACTGTTTCGTTTATACATAGAAAGCATTCTCTTTTTCGCATACAATATGACATGAATCCATGTCTGTCAAAACATCAAAAATTCTGAGCAAAGTTGTGGCTATATATAATCACAATTTATATTTGATATTGATCTATCTAAATAACGTAAAATAAAGTCAAACCTGTATTACTAGTTACTTCTGAATAACAGAATACATGTGAACAAAATGCCGGTGATTGGATCACCAACACTAAATATATAGAGAATTTTACATCCAAATAACAGAAACACAAAGTAAAGGATAGTTTTCTCTTTCGCAGTAGCGACCTTTGTTTTTTTGTTTGTTTGTTTGTTGGGTTTAATGTCCCAACAACAGTATTTCAGTCATTTGGAGATGATGCGACCTTTGTTGACATAATTAACTGTACCAATCAATAAGAATGTGTTAATTTCTTTTTCATTTCAGTTCTAATCAAGTCCACAATAGAAGCCGGTGGTCCTGAGCAAGTGCTTAAACTCAGCAAAATTAGGTTGAACTTCTTTGATTTCAACCCGGATCCGACTCTACGTAATTCATTCTGGACTCTTACGTGTGGAACATTTTGGCAGTACTTTTATTTGACCATCATTCAAGCCGGCATCCAGAGAGTAAACTCCGCACAAAACATCTCCACAGCAAAGAAACTGCTCTTCGTCTCCGGTCCTGCTTACAGTTCTACTGTGATTCTTGTAATGTTTCAAGGCTTGTCAATATTTGCCTACTTTAAAATGAAAGGCTGTGATCCTCTTGCCTCAGGCCAAATCGACAACATGAACCAACTTATTCCGTTCACTATGATGGAACTATTTCAGTCTTGGCCAGGGCTGTCCGGTCTTTTTATAGCTGCTTTAACGGCTGCTGCTCTCAGTTCAATGTCGTCTGGTCTCAGTTCTCTATCTGCCATGACATATGAAGATGTCATCAAAGAACATATCAACACTCGAAGTGAATCTTTCGGGACAAATATCGCTAAACTAATCGTTCTCGGATACGGAGTAATAGCAATCGGCATTGTTGGATTTCTGAAGTCCATTCAAGGTACACTTGGACAAATATTTATGAGTTTCGTCGGTGTAACTTCAGGTGCAGAGACAGGAATCTATCTCTGTTCCGTCTTCTTTCGAAAGTCCACGTCAAAAGGCATCATTATCGGAGCCGTGGCTGGTATGGCCGTCACCACATGGATCACTGTTGGACAAATTTCTTACGCCGATTTACAGATGCCTCCGTATCTACCACTTGGCCCAACTGACAATTGCACAGACAATGTTCATAATGGAGTCCTTAATAATGTAACCTTGACATATTTCATGACTTCTCCGATCTCTGTTCCTAATGTGACTTCTGTATATTCTGTTAATGATAACAGTACAATAGCAGCCAACATATTTAGTAGTTCATCCGCTCTTAAGACATTCTATTCAATCTCTTACAATTATTTCAACTTTATCAGCACGACCGTCACAGTGGTCATTGCGGTCGTTGCCAGTCTCCTGACGCAACCTAAAACTGAACCTACTTTGCCTGATCACGTGGTTATCTCATTTGAAAGCTTCCTCTCTTCTTGTAGGAAAAAAGGGAAGACTAACTATGTTGCTGTTAGCGACAAAACAGATGAGACAAAAGAATCGAATTTATAGTACCTCTCTCTCTCTCTGTCTCTCTCTGAATGCTATTTAAGATTGGAATATTTTATTAAAAATACACTGAACTATGTAAGGTATACATTTGATGAGCTTTTTGCTTAAGGACGTATGTGACAGTTTGCTACATTTTCTATATAGACAAAGAGGGAAAATTTAATCTGTTCAATAGGGTTTTTTTAAACTTTGCAAAAAAAATCACATTCAGGGGCAGATAACTCAAAAAGTAGGACGGTGACCCCCATTTTTAACCAAAAAAATGTTTCCTTTTGATTCCCTATAACCATGCAAAGTTTAAAAAAACCTATTGAACAGTTCAAATTTTTCCTTCTTTGTCTATATAGAAAATATAGCAAACTGTCACATACGCCCCCAAGACAAAGAATAAAAGATTTTCAGATGGTTCAAGTAATTAAAGAATGAAATTCAGTCGTTATTCTTTATCATCAATGTCGAGAACGAAGAATTCATTTAAAGAGAGCTATCCATTAGGACTTCAGTCTTAAGCATTATAATACAAATACTGGGTCCAGCTTAGATTAGGAGCTTCGTTCCCAACATTGATGAATCCTGACTGAACTTCACCGAACAGGTCGTCGATTCTTTTACTTCTAGTTCATCAAATGGTAAAGGCCACCCCTGAGTAACTTCAGATTTGAACGCAAACAAAGGGCATTATAATATATGCATGGTAAACAAACACGTGTGTGTGTTTGTACGTGTTATTAAGATATCTTTATAATGTTCAATATAATGTAATGAATACTTGAAATAAAATATTTAATTGATAAAACATATCCTCAAGCCCTAAAAGACACTGTCGATATTGCTGTTAAAGCCCCTGTCGATAATGACCCCTTGGGTTGACAATATTCACTGTTATAACAAGATTCACTGTAATTGTCTCCTTGGGTTGACAAGATTTACTATAATTGTCTCTTTAGGTTGACAAGATTTAGTGTTATTGTCTCCTTAGGTTGACAAGATTCACTGTCACCTTTAAGGAGCTGAGTTGATGAGTATTGATAAGATTATTTACCTGTCTTTGTATACTTCAGTAAATGTTTCCTTGCAATTTACGGCTGAAATGAGTTAAATGCTTTAAAAATTAAATTTCGTTTATCTAGCTGATTTAATGTCCTATATTCACATTATTTTGCTGGTCACGAGCGAGCCATAAATATTTATAATGGTAGCCTGGTAACCTGTTCAGCAAGAAGCTACAATATAACATAATGGATGTGTCTTTAGCCATATTATCGATCCTAATATTTTTGTACTCATGTCGCCTTGTTATATTACCTTTATGCTCGAGTATCTGACACTTCCCTCTATATATTTCTTAAAATTATACAAGTAGTGCATATGTGGTGTCCTTAAAAGAAGCAACTACACACTACTGTCTTTCAGTAGAAAGCTTCTTTGATTACAGCATAATACAGTTTATAAAGAAAACACAGAAAAAAGGTACTGCTTATTTGGGTTTTATGGTTTTCTTTCATATTAAACAATTTCAATAGTTACTTATTTACAGAAAAGGTAAAAAAATATCATATAGTTACTATTTTTTCTAAAGGTTATAACATCTTTCTTTATTTCCTCATCTAGTTTTGCATTGTAATGCAATCGCAAATTAGATCTGCTATAAGTGTTCCTTTCTTATCTATTGTATTTTCGAATGATATAGAATAAATTTAACATAATGAAGCTCTTTGAATATGCAGTCAATATGTACAGAGGATATTTGTAAAGTTTCAAAAGGAAGCCAGTAGTTATAGTAATAATTTAAAAGTGCTATTGCTAACTCGTGACCGTAATGAAGCGTGTGTTTTAATAGCTCACTAACACTAAAACGAAATACGAAGGATTCAATCAAATATATATCATATAATAACTTTAATATCCTGGTGTCTAAATGGCGGCGATAAATAGGTTACACCTAATGTGTTTGAATATAGTAGAGCAAGTGTTTCCGTTGTAAAAACTCGCTTATCCAAAGCGTGCGTTTTCAAAGTCCTTAAGTATGTTATGGTATATGCATTTTCCGGAGGGAATTTTATAATCATAATATAATATACGTGTGTAAAAATGACAATATTATATATTTAAAAGAAGTTTGTAATGCTTTATGCTTATTAAGATACATCTGTAAAGAAGGCATCCGGGTGGAACCACGACCTACCGCAAGCCAGCAAGAAAGCTTCCTCACATGAAAATCCGAATGACCCTGCCGGGATTTGAACCCACGCGGTGAGGGGCTGAGTGAGTGTTAAAGTCAGCGACTGAACAAAATTAAGTTATCATAACGCTACATATATTTCATAAAGGCCCACTATTCTTCTAATTGTTTGTCACAGATTTGTTTAGACAGCAATCTGTACATTCTCGTTGACAATAACATTACTACAATGCTTAAAAAGAAGACTCTTTAACTAAGGTTATTCAATCCTTTACAAAATACCTTATTTTCATATTCCACATATCTTAGTCGATTTTACGTTTGACGTTTTCCAAAGACCTTCCTATTTCTCCGTTATCAAATCGCGAGAACATAAATTGATTACGTATCAGATACAAATAATTAGGTGTTGGCGACGGGTTTTTAAATTCAAATTTCCGATAACGGTTTTGGGAAAATGCAAAATGTAAACAATAAGAATATTTTGACATCCATACAAAATACTAAACAGCGGAATTTTATCAACAATTTTAATGCGTTTAAATTTTATTTTGCAGTAGAAATTTGCACATTTTAAATTTTCTCTTTAATGAAAATTGCATCATTATGATATATAATGAGCCTTTAACAAACTGTTTGTCCATTTGTCCACGAACGTTTTGGTAACATCTCGTATGTAAAGCAGAAAGACAGAAAACTGTCCAAAATTTCAAAGAAAAGACAAATCGAGGCCCGTAGGACCGAAATGTGTTATCTCACACTTCAAACTCTTTCCTTTATTAAAATATCAGACACAGCAAAATCAGGTTGGGGCATTGGATGCAATACCCAAGAAACACAGGGAACTGGTAAACATTAGGGGCCAAATAAATATTGGAATGCAATAAATATATTGAACTGATACTGTACAATATTGTATGTTATGTGCTGAATTAACAAAGGATTACGTCACAAAATGTTTAAAGGAAAATTCTATGGCTAGTATCTATGAAATATAATATTGGTCAAAAATAGTGCGATTGTGTCTTATCTATGTACAGTTGTGTATCCTGTCTACAGAGTGCTTCAGCAGCAGATTTGAAATGGTTTTAGAAGAAAAATGCCCCGTCCTCAATAAAATAAATATATACGAAATTGTTTTGATTTTGATGAAAACTTTTGATGGCATGAGTTTCAAACAAGGTTTCTATCTGAAGCTAATTTCTATGTAACGATCATCTACAGAAATTACCATAGTATCTTTATGACAGAATCAAACGTATAAAGTATATTGTCAATTCAATTGACGCATTAGCTACCAACTCAGCCAGGCATCAGGTTACGGCTGAGTAGTTTAAATAGCAGGGGTAAGATTGCATACATCGGTCTTATTTTACGCACTTGATCTATATACTTCAGTGGTGAATGTTTACTTCAATATGGTGGCTTCAGGACAAAGACTTTTCACAGTCGTCGACTATATTGTGATGGGATCACTAATTTGTGTATCCCTGGCTATTGGGGTATTCTTTGCCATTCGTGACAAGAAGAAAAGAACAACAGATAATTATTTTCTTGGAAACAGGAAAATGAGTGCAATACCATTAGCGTTGTCCTTCGTTGTGACATTTCAGTCTTCGATACTCGTGTTGTCGTTTCCAGCCGAGGCCTATACATATGGGATGCAATACTGCATCCACTGTATTGGAATCATTGGATGTTACTACCTGGCCGCTTTTATTGTCGTACCCGTGTTCTACCCGCTCCAAGTGACCACTGTGTATCAATACTACAAACTGCGGTATGGTAACAACTACGTCAGATACCTTTGTCTCACTCTCGGCGTTATCTATTACATCGTCTACATGGGAGTCGTCATGTATGGTGTTGGACTTGCTATGGAATCAGTTGCTGGGATATCCATGTGGGTGACAGTTGTTGTTATAACAATGACGTCAGTGACGTATACGTCAATTGGAGGCTTCAAGACCGTCATATGGACTGACGTCTTTCAAGCATTTGTAATGGTTGTAGGAATACTTGCTGGTGAGTTGCATGTTTATAAATCTATTTTACTGTGTAAAATTGCATGTAAAGGAGGGAAAATATACGAATAAAGTGAGTATCAATCGATTGTAATTTTGTTTTGTTTTTTAATTTCCCCAAAACTCTCTATACTAGATAATATAATAAAGACCTATACTGATTTTATATACATTATAATTTTAAACACACCTTAATATAAATGTACAAGATTAAAACAATCTCCCCAACATACATGATTATACAGGCACTTTCAATATTTGGTTACTGACACAGTGCAAAATAATGCGCAAAATTGTAAACGGCTACTGAATGCATCATAATAAGATGTTAAAGATAATAAGCTGTGAATACTTGTGCAATCCTTATATTAATGGTTCATTACATAACAAATGCTAAAGTTGATAACGTTAAAATTTGTTGCTAATCTGTTCTGTGTTCTTTTATTTGCGTACCTGAGCACACAGTCCTCTTAAGCTATTGCGACACACCAATGTACGTTGTTCATCGCCCGACATTGGTTCGTTATCAACACTTATTTTTCAATCGACATCATTGTCTTTAGCACTTGTCAAAATTTGATAAAGGTTAATAAAAGTATTTGATTCCGTGAAGAAATGTATTGACATGGAAACAGTAAGAAAAAATATATATACGGTTTAATCCTGCTGGCAAGATGTTAAAATTGCCACTGATGTTCCTTTGGTAACCCTCAATATTGTTCAAACTACTGGCATGACCGCCATTAGTTGAATTCATATAGTGACACCTTTCATATATTCAAATATTTCTAATCAAAATTTACTTGCCGGATGTGAATATTATTTGGCAGAAATATTGCATTTCTTTTTTTAATTTTGTCCAAATAAACATCTTAAAATAATTTGGCACTAGTCCATACCAAAACTTTATTCGGCCCCTTCAAAAGGCATTGTTACTTGAATCTAACCATCCACAGATAAGCGCATCTTGTTCGTTTTCTTAGTCTACTTTTTGCTTTACGCTTAAGCCTAGTGTACTTTACAAAAATGTTTTAGCAGCATCTGCATGTAAGGGTCATAAAGCTTTATACATGTGGAGGAAGTTTGATAAATTCTTCTATAACCTGCATGACACTTTAAGGAACCTTTTTTTTTCAATGCATTATACTTTATATGTGTACCTATTTTTATTGTAGTAAAACTTCAGCTAAATCCTTAATATCTTCATTTTACAGTCTATCGATTTATCTTAACATAATTTTTGAAAGTGTTTGAATTGAACGAAGATATGTCTTTCTGTTATAGTTTTGATCAAGACAACAACCGTAGCCGGGGACCGGGACAGGTGCTGAAAATTAGCAAGTCAAGACTCAACTTCTTTGATTTCAACCCGGACCCAACACAACGAAATACGTTTTGGACTCTCACATTCGGTGGATTTTGGCAGTATTTTTATTTAACTATAATCCAAGCAGCAATTCAAAGAATAAACTCAGCAAAAACCATCTCCTCGGCAAAGAAATTGTTTTTCGTCTCCGGTCCTGCTTACAGTTCAACAATTGTGCTGGTAATGTTTCAGGGACTGTCGATCTACGCCTATTTTTATATAAAAGGGTGTGATCCTCTTGCCTCAGGCCAAATCGACAACATGAACCAGCTCATCCCGTTTACTATGATAGAACTATTTCAGTCCTGGCCAGGACTGCCTGGTCTCTTCATAGCTGCACTAGCGGCGGCTGCTCTCAGTTCAATGTCATCTGGACTTAGTTCTCTTTCTGCTATTACATATGAAGATATCATCAGAGAGCATACCAAAACTCGAAGTGAGTCGTTCGGGATAAACTTAGCAACGATAGTTGTACTTGTTTATGGTTTGGTTGCCATGGCTATCGTAGGAGTAATTTCGTCTCTAAAGGGAACACTAGCTCAGATATATGTAAGTTTTACAGGCATAACTTCCGGTGCTGAAACCGGTATCTATTTATGTTCCATATTTTTTCGAAGATCCACGACAAAAGGCGTTTTCATCGGAGCTGTTGCTGGCATGGCCTTCACGTCATGGATCACTGTTGGTCAAATATCTTACGCCGATCTACAAAGACCTGAATTTCTTCCATTAGGTCCGACAGAGAATTGTCCTGACACAATGGGCATTGGTTTCCAAAACAAATCCCTACTTACAAACTATACTGCGATTACCCCGACAATTTCGATTCCAAGTGTAACATATGCTAAAGCCTTAAACGAAAGCATGCCAGTGCCTGTTGTAGCTAGTCGTTCCGCTTTGAAGACATTTTATTCCATCTCTTACATGTATTTCAACTTTATAAGCACGGCTGTAACACTTGCAGTTGCAATTCTTGCCAGTCTTCTTACACAACCTGAAATGACGCCTATCTTGCCTGAACATGTTGTTCTTCCATTATCCAGGTTTCTGCCAGGTTTCTTGAAAAAGAAACAAACTCAAAATGTCTATATTGAGAACAAGGATGTATCTTCATCACTCATGAAAGAAACAGAATTTTAGTTCGTATTAAGTACAGGTATTTAAAATTTACTAATTTCATTGAAAGTTCATGTTTCAATTTAAAAAAAATTAAATTCATACAATATAGAACTGTGAAATACATTGTAAGTATAATTTGTTTGATGATTTCTCTGTATGGTCGCCTCATGTTTCATGCATAATCAAGGGAAAGTATTGAGTGGAGTGATTGAGCTACCAGTAAAGATAATTTTTCTATTATCAGAAGTGAAAAAAGGCAGTCTTACACCTACACTCACTAGAAAACGCATTGCTCATTGACTTTTGTTCTATGATATATTACGATGATTTAGCAAATTTCAGAAAGGAAGTGTCCAATTCCGAAGTACATGTAGTTATATACGCAAGTGAGAAAAATAGCGAAATATGATAAATAAAAGGCAGTGGACCAAGGTTTTTATATAAGTTGTGGCTTGCAAAAAATGCCATTAAACCACGGGCTGAAAGTGATATTCATACACTTTATTGATACTTACTCGAGGAATACATGTCCTCAAAATGGTCTGTTGTTTGTTAATATGTTTCTTCGTCTTCAGTTCACGTCATGTACATATCCATAACATACTTAATGAAATGAAATCAAACAATTTTAATTTTATTAAACATGCTGTTTACCCTCGGGGACTATCGGTGATTTTTATCATAAATGAAAACAAGGTTATTGAAACAGGTTTGGAATACCTATGTTAAAAGATCTCCAATAATTTCGTTTTGTATGGGCTCTGACGCTGTACTTTAGTAAATTACAGAAATGATCAGTGAACAGGATGGGATGTTAATGTATACAGGGGTCAGTGAGAGTTTGTCAACACAGTAACCATACCGTGCGTCAATGTGTTGACAGGTTGACATATACAGGTCAAATAAATATGAAGTCACTTTGACATTGATAATGATTTATCGCACACACTAATAGGTCCTAACCCCAAATGTGATAATAGCGGGAAGGATAAAATCTTGACATGTTGACAGAGAGGAAAAAACAAAATTTAAGTAAAAGTCATCAAATTGGTGCCGAAAAACTGCGTGTTGTTGTGATTACCGCCCGAAGAGCTATTATCCGAATGCCACGCCTACTCAGAGATGAAATTCCTGTGCCAGCACAATGATTGAAACTAAATAAAATCATACAATATTGTACTCAAGGCTTTTTAAGGCTTGCGATTTCTCGAGGATTTTATAAGCTGCTTTCGGTCTTAGAATTATCGCTATTTTATTTTATCCCATTAAGGGACTCCCAGAGACATGTGCTTTTGTTTATTTTATTATGTTGTTGTTGTTGTTTCGTTGTTGTTGTTTTCTTGTTGCTGTTGTTTTTTGTGTTTTTTATATAAAGATATAAATCAAATATGTGTATGTTGTATGGGACACGGATAGGCGACAGTGTTGTGAGACTTTAGCCGAAATACATGTCATGGCCGAGAAATTGCGTTTATTGGAAATTGTCACGCTATATAACTCAGTAGAACCCCTCAAAAGCGGACAACGTTCGGTTCAGATATAATGGCCGATTTCAGAGATTCGCGATTTACAGACGGCACTGAATTATGCGAGTTTATGTCGTGTTTGTTTGTTTGTTTGGTTGTTGTTGTTGTTGTTGTTGTTGTTGTTGTTGTTGTTGTTGTTTGGAAAACGACCTTACATGTATTCTATGTGAAACATGACTAAAGCTTAAGTTTTACCTGTTTGGGTCTTCAATTAAGCCAATGATGTGCCTGAATATGAGTCATCATTTAAAGCAGTAAAGGGCGTTTCTCTGTGTACTTCCTTTCTTTGCCAAGATAAAGACACCATTTTTATTTTAAGGAAAATAAATACCTGTGATAAACTTGTAGGCAATACTTTAAAGTTTCGCATGGAACCAAATCGATTTCAAATGAGGATATTTATTGAAGTAGTAGATATCTTATATGCAAACATATCTAATGGGTATGCTTCTAGTCTTTTAGTGTGTGTGTGTGTGTGTGTGAGGGTGTAAGCACCGTCAAATGTGGACACAAACTTCTAATAACAGCAACAATTGAGGGCACCATTTTCAAATGAGGACGGCTCATTTGGCAATAATCTCTAACCATCTCAAAATGCTTATTTCTTCACAAAACGTGAAATAAAAATGAAATTATGATGAGTCCTCAGTGGGAGGTATCAGCCGGTGTGTTGTTCGATTGATGCACCGACTCCAGAAATTACTAATATTTTGGTTTCGAGATTACGACCCACCGCCTGTCCTCATTTGGCTTCGCGCCAACAGAGATACCGTTTTTACAGGTATATTTGTAATTTGTATTTCCAGAAATATTTATTTGATAATTAAAATCAATGAATGTTGCGTTTAAATGGAATTTAATTTATTAACCTCTGCTTGACATGTTCAGATTGAAAATGTCACATGTTTTCGCGGGCATTCAGGTTAAACTTTTTGGACCGCTACATGCATACTACTTCATGGCGAAGAGATTATTTTCTACATATTTATACAACATAAGGACAATAACTTCAATTGTTGATTATAAAAAAACACATTTAACCTCTCAAAATAAGTGTATTTGAAATTTAACTTTCTTTAACGGGTCCGATAAAAGGACCTGTTCGGACCCGTTCCCATTCGCCAATCACCCTTTTCAACTCCCAAAGGAAACGTACTTTTCTCTCTACTTACTTTAAAATAATTGAAATAACGATCTTAAATTGTCAAAATTGCACATTAAAATGATGATGATCACTTGTGTAATCTCGCATGTGAAACATCCATTTTTTTTTTTTTTTTTTTTTTTTTTTTAAAGTTTTATAATCAAGATATTAGACATGAGAGCGGGTCAAAACGTATCTAAACCAAAACTTACCCATATTTTTAGGTCAAACAAGTACCCAAATTTGAAGTCAAAATTTACTAAAAAAAAAAATTCACTTTTGATATTTTAATATATTATTTTTTAGTCAAGCTATGTAATTTATGATCTATTTTTTTTACATGGACATTTTATTTTGTTGTTGTTTGTTTTATATATATCAAATAATAAGTTTCAAAATTCTCAAATAATTTATTACCATTGTTTTTTTTGTTTTTGTTTTTTTTTTGTGTTTTGTTTTTTTGTTTTTTTTGATTGATGGATACTGATGGGGTGTTGAATTATATATTATACAACTCTTTCGTATATTGTTTGGTGTTTTAATCAAAATATATTAATCAATTTACATAATTACCATTGATCTCTGCAATGGACACCTTGTCTTAATTGAATTATAAACACCTTTAGTTTCATCAGATTTATACACAAATCAAGTTACCTAGTTTAATACTGTTCCCCGGAAAATAAACCAGCATGACAAGATGTCTGACTTACTGAAGTTTGAAAGTAGCTCATAATTGTAGATCCTAAAGGTTAGCAAAATATTTTCGGTGTAACAGTGTGTTATATATTTCATTACCAACTGTTAGATCTGCCATTTTGGTATTTGAAGCTTTCATAAGTTTTTAAATAAGAAACTGATAGGTAAGTAAGGTGCGTGTCGAGTTTTTCTCTAGCTGTTCAGTAATATCTACTGAGATTCACTGGAGTGGAAGCCAATACGAAAAAAAAATTAAAAAAAATAACCGGAGCGGATCTCAGTAGAGATTAGCTTTCAGGAGAACAATATATGCATATTTTACTAATAATATTCTATAATCAGGAGATATTCTATAAATAAGCAGGAGTTTTTGATTTTCTTTAAAATCCTGAGACACTTAAAAGGGGTCCTACTAAAAAGCGCCATCCATGCGCCATCCAGGGTTCTATAGCGCCACCCGCTTTATTACTGGTCGTATAGGTATAAAATTTTACCAGTAGCTTTATAATAGCATTTTACATCATATGTGTAAATTTCATTGGAATATCTTATTTTTTTATGTTTAAATCCATTTTCAAAATTCACTTCAAGATTTCACCGGTGGGGGACTTGACACCGTCCGGGGTTTGAAGACGCCACCCGTGTTATTTCAAGTCGTATTTGTATGAAATTTCACAAGTTGCTTTAAAATAATATTTTACAACATTTGTGCGAATTTCATTCGAAAATTTTATGTTTTTATTGCATATTAGCCTTTTTCTTGTTTTCCTCAATCTCGCGGATCTCGCACCTGTAAAACTTGGTACGGTGCTATTATGCGGATACCAAATCCGGATCTAGTGTGTTCGTAACTACCGGTTTATTTTAAAAAAGAAAGAAACTGTAACATAATATGTCTTAAATTCATTTAGATTGTTTTTAAAATCACCACCTATACTACGGCGGTCAGACTCAAATAGGAATATACGCTACTTTATAGTACCATCGCGCCACCCGAGTTTTTACTACTCCAGTATCATCGCACCATCCGGGTTTCTGTTGGTCATATCAATATGAAAATTTGCCAAACATAGAGACAACTATATCCTTAAATGTGTGTAAATGTCATTTCAATATTTTATTCTTAAGTGCACTTTTTTTTAAATCCCACCCTATACCACGGCGGTCAGACTCAAGTATGAATATAAGCTACCATAGAAACACCGCGACATCTGGGTTTCTATTGGTCATATCAATATTGAAATTTGCCTGAGTCAGGCTGCACATTTATTTTACCCTGTAACATGTAAAATATGTTTTAAAAGTTTCATGTCCTGACAGTGGGATTTAAATTTCAGTGAAGCTTTTTAGTTTGATGTATCAAATAATTATCACACTTTAATACATAATTTGAACTCGGAAATTAACGCGGATGGTAATGTAGACAGCCTTACTTCTATCTTGACAGATTTCCTATGTAACTATGGACGTAAATACTTTGAAAAATCATCGCGTAAACCAAAGACCTGTGTCATTGATGATAAATTTCAAAATGAATGGTATGATGATGAATGCAAACGGAAATTTATAAAAATGCGTCGAACAATTTAATTTTACACTGTCAGAAAACGATAAGGTTATATTAATTCAGGCAAAAAAGGGTTACAAATACCAATGCAGGAAATCAAAAAATGCTTTTAATTATACAAGAAGTAGAAAAATGAATGATCTTAGAAAAAAATCACCAAAAGAATTCTGGAAAATATTCCGACAACCCAAACAAAATAATGTAGGGGATCCAATATCCAACGACGAATGTATGGATTATTTTTGTAAACTCATGTCAAGTGAGGGAGGTGACGTAGATAGAAAATAAGCTGATTATGTCAGAGATAACAATTCTGGTTCAGAACATGTTACGTTTGAGTCACTTGACCGACAAATCTCTGATGAAGAAAGTGTTAATGCTTTTAAAAAGCTCGGCTCCAATAAGGCCTCATCCATTGATAATATATTATACGAATATTTTAAAGTGTCTAATTATTTTCGTCGATATCGTCCTAATTCGTCGTATAGGCATTCAAGATTAGTACTTTTTCTGACCGAAAGTATTTTTCTTAAAAAAATTACATGCACTTGTTCAATATATCTTGCTACCCAAAGACTTCAGAGCCATAATTTGGAACTGAGCCTGAACTAAACTGTCAAATAGGTTACATTTATCACGTATATTTAAATCAAGTTGATTATATATAACATTGCTTTAGGCTATTAAGTTCATGTAATTAATATAAACAGCCACCCAATGATTTTCTTAAAACTGCTATATTTGGAAACTGGAAACTATGTTCTTTCAGAATATGTATGGATAAATAATGTAAAGGCATTAGTGTCGTTAAAGGTTTTTGAAAAAGAAAACGACGTTCCAAACATTCACCAGCGCGGGTTGTAAAACGAAAAAAAATATTTGTTAATTCGTTTGATATATTCCAGGAAAATATTTACTTCATCTATATAAGGTAATTATTCATCTCAAATGTGAAGGACACATTGCACTTTGTAAAAATAGGAAACCTGTCACAAACCTGTAGGAAAATATTTCAGAGATACTATCTAGTACATTGTACTTCCCTAAACAATACAAGGAAATGTTATGCTTATAGAATATGATATGTGGAATGCAACTATACTTCTAAAATGTGAAGGTCATGTTGCATTTTATGAAAGATATAAACTGTGACACCAACATTTAGGGAAACGTTTACCCGAATTCATTTTTATGAAATATAACACCTAAATGGGAAATAAATCACGCCCAATGCGATGAATTACGAGAAAAAGCTTACAAAACAAAGTTTTCCTTATTTGTTCATGGAAATGTGTATCCAGAATGCATAAACAAGTACGTGCTCAGTTGATCATGGTGCAAGCATGAATGCACATTTTGGCTTGACTTTCAACAACAGGATGACACTGTCAGCAATACTTTATTCTTAACCGGCCCCAGGTGGCCGAGTTGTTAGAGCTTATCATAACCGTCTCCTTTGTGATTTTGTAGTGTAGTATCATATCACGTATCTTCGGCGTGATATCGCAGTGAGAAAACACTTTATATGTCAAAAAAATATAACTGAAATAATGTCGCTGAAATGTTTAAGCAGACACATTATTTTTATCCTTCCAGGTATTGGTTAGAGGTAGTCTCTATGTCTTGATCTATAAATACATTTCTAGTCTCAACCGGTCAATACAAGGCAATAGCAATAACCGATATATAGTCTGGTCCCTGCATGTTTGCCGCCCAACAACCAGCTGTTGAGTTAATACCCTAATATACATACAGAACAAAGGCATATTTATATATCCAATCAGGTCAGAAGTGGGGCCATAATGGGCACTTTGGAGAACAGAAAAATAAACAATGATTGTTTCAGATTTTTTTTTCTTTTCAGGTTTTAGCCACACTCTCAATACAATATACACTTATAAAGATGAGTTTATACAAAATGGACATATGAAACGAGAGTATAAGTTTACATTTCATCGTCCTGTTCATTTAATACAAGTAGTTTTAACAGATATATATTTATGTATATTGATTCATTAATGTCTATATCAGATCCAGTATAAGATATTAAAACGTTATTTATTTAGTAATGATAAGTTTAATTAAGTTTGTAAAGGGTTAGGGAGAATTCATATAAACTGTTCTCTATTACATAAAAAGAGGGGTTTTTTTTATAATTATTCTATAGAAACATAGTTACTTGTTGTTGATATATATATATATTTTAAAATATTATTTTTCTAAACTGCTGAACAACAGTTGTGTAAATCAAACTTGAAAATTTAAGAAAATCTGGTCTGATTTAAGACCTTTTTTCAAACACTGCTAAAGTTTGTTATACTTTCTTATTAGAATTTTTGCATTACAGTTTACAAAAATGTCATGCGTCTTTGTTAAATAATTTTCCATCTCAAATTTAGTCTTAACTAGTGGTGTATGCCTAAGTGGACACCTGTACGAAAAATATAAACAAAATGTACACTCCGGTTTTGGACTTATGGACAAAAAAAAATTAAAATTTTTCTTTTTATGAAATCTGTGATGATACTGATTGTCGTTAAAAAAAAAAAAAAAATTCGGCAAACAAACCTTACATGTTAAATTATTGCTTTGACTCAAACTATTTGAAATGCGTAATAAATTGCCACCCTACCCAACCCATTTTAAAGACTGCTTTAACCATTATCAGGATACGGTGCTTATACAAGTGTCGCTAAAATATCCATAATTCAGAGATTCATTTCAAAGTTTACCTAAATTTCGAAGAGGCATATTGGTTGATCTAGCCAAATTTAAAAGACTTTTACCGAGTGGTTTTATATTATTCTAGGTAACATATTTGTTATTTAACTTAGCGTTATTTATAAGATAAATAACTATACAAACTTTAAGGAAAGCTTAACACTTTTTGTGTCACCTGCTGTAACAGAGGGTACACAGGGTAAACACTTCTGTGTCGTCTTTCTGCATGTGTGTTTTTCTGTCACCTTTTTTTATTCTGTAATAACTCTTGCTCTACTCATGCTATTGATATGAAATTTCACTGTTGAACAGAGCTTGACAAGACGAATTGTCATGCACAAGTTCCATAACTCTTGCATCACCATCTTATAGCTATTCCCTTTTTTCTACTGTCACTTTTTCCGTCACGCTTATTTATTCTGCAATCACTATCAGCCTCATTACTTAGAGATTTGATTTGAGAAGGGTATCAAAACTTATGTCTCTGTAGTAACTTCGATTTTTGTTCCTTTCAAAAATTCGCTTTTGATTTGTTGAAAAAATGGGTAAAACTATTCTTTTTTGCGGCGGGGGCGTCCCCGCCTGCAATGGTATTAAACCGCTTTTCAGACACATGACACTTTCTTAGAGTTCTACAGGAATTGTGCCAACAGATTTAGAATACTGCATAAGATCGATTCCAATATCCGTTTTGTTGTTGTTTCAATTCATTAATATTGTCGAGAAGCCTTTGTTATTAACTTTGTTGCGTATGTGTTTGTGTATTGATAAACTTCCTGAAATATTTTATTTTAGATCTCTGCCTGTCCCTATATTTAGATAAAATAGCTGAATAGTAGATGATATATTCTTCAAGCATATGAAGACTTCATTGTTGTTTTCCATTTTTCATAAACCATTCTGGTTCACTCAATGACGTTAATGCTGCATCAAAACCACCAGCTTTTCATAACCTAAGTCGGTCTCTGTTAAAAGGTCTTCCGCATTCAGTTCGTCAGCTCTTTGATATACGATACACACATATTGATTATTCATTTGAAAAGTAAATCATTTGGCACTTTTCACTCAATGACGTTCTTTTTATCTACATCGTAAAATAACAATAATGATGCCTTATATGTATACAGATGACAACTTCCTTGTCGATTTGACAGAACAAACGAAAATGCAAATGATGGGCACAACATTTACAAAAACATGCTGTTGTTGAAACCGGAAAGAAATGCAATATAGTTTCCTTGCCCACTGTTAGGAAATAATATGTTGTTTACAAGAGATGGTTATCTACAGCTTCTTTGGTGAATTGCTTTTGTTATTCATGCATGTATAGCTGGTCGAATCACTTACAGAAATATTT
>CM037780.1:57351008-57384890 GCA_021229015.1 Solen grandis
ATTCTACAAAAACAGCTCTCTCCGGACTATGGATTGTGTGTCATTTTTCATGTCGTATCAAGTAGTTAACATCTCGATATTTTCCAATTTTAATCATTTAAAGTTCACCCAAAACCCCGGGCTTTAGGGAATGACTCTGCACAACCCACCGCTTCACTGAGTTACCAGGGTGGCCAGTTTACTTTTGTTTTAAACTGAAATTCAGTATATTTGAATTTTCTGGGGTTTATAGATCGAGCGAGATCGGAGTTCATTTGATCCTCGTTTAGATCATGTCTTCAGTTCAATTTTTTAAAGATTTAAGCTGACATAAAAAGCCATTTTAAACTCCAAAATTTTAAAATTTTACATATTGCCCTCCATCTAGTGGCCACCCATTTTATCTTGGGGACTTAACTTGGTTTGTGCCTGAGAAAAGTTGTCTCGAGGTTGCCCAAAATGGTAAATTAAAAATCGTTCACTGATATTAGAAAAGTTTTTATTTTTTTTATTTTTATAAGAAAGTCGCTTGGTATGAAAAATTAGGAGTCGCCCAAAGAAAAAAACAAACAATAGGGAAATTTATGGCCCCAAAAGTCCCCTAAATGAAAAAAAATACCCATTCATTTATATTATAACTGTCGTACTCCCATACACAACCCATGGAGACTTATAGCTAAATCACAAAACCCGTACAAAAACCCCGTACCTGTGGCCCAAAATTTTTGGGAATGTCACAGCTCTTTATGAGTTTTTAAAAATCAAATGCCCTTGAGGCTGGGAAAATTTTTTGATCCCAAGGTAAATGATTTTAAACCCAAATTGTTGAAATAATCACCAAATATCAAAAACTCAAGGTTTCAAGTGTTTACTGAAAAAAATTTTTTTTTTAATCGTTTCCTCTGTATGTCCAAAAAAAATAAATTTGATCTTTTGGGTTTGTACCCAATTTTAAACCCCCGGGCAATGATTTAAAACATCCTTGGTAGGGGAGGTTATTTGGGATGTACGTAAAAATTATCAAAACTCCAGACCTTGTGGTTTCTGACAAAAAAACATTTTTCAAGTTTATTTTTGTCCTATATAAGTCTCTTGAAATAAAAATGACCCCTTTGGGCGAGGGGAATTTTGCCCCCGGGGGTTTAATGTTTTTGTAGAGCACTACAAGGTATGTAACATAAAAAAATTATCTACATTTCTGGGTCTTGTGGTGTTTAATATTTTCAAGTGCTTTATATTAATCAATTTTCAAGTCTATGTAAAATCAAGTGACCCATGAGGCGGGGCCGATTTTAAATTATTTTTGGGTTTAGAGGTCCACTAGACAATGTTACATATAAATTTATCTAAGCTCTAAGCCTTGCGTTTTGCAAAAAGAAGATTTTCATAGTTTGTTTTTTAAGTTTAAATTTTTAGCTCCTGTGCCCCAACAAAACATTTTTTTAAAAATTTTGGGAAAGACAGTCTCTTTGGGGGACCAATTCTGCAAAGTTTTGTCAAAATCCCTTAAGGGGTTTTTAGGGGGGGGGGGGTGTTGAGGGAAACTCACTCAAACACTATTCCCAGACACAGAGCCATTCTAACGTTCAAAAAAGGGCCCTTTCTGTAAAAGGGAAAAACCATTTCAAAGAATGTCAGGGGAAATATAAATCTAATCTTTATACCCTGCACATTTTGAAGACATCTGACACCCTTAAAACAAGTTCTTTTGAATCCCAAAAATATTCATTTTTCTTTTAAAAGTCCAGGGGGGAGTTAGCCCAGCAGATCCCAATAATGTTTTTCATTTTCAAGGTATTTTTAAAGTTATTTATTTTCTTTATGAGTTAAAAGTAAAAAAAAAATTAGAAAAAATACGTGAAGTATATGTGAGGTATACCCCCCATGACACTTACGCGTACGCATGCGGGGGAATTTGTTGTACTATTTATAGAGGGTAAAATGTGAAATTCTCTAGTTATGGCGGAAACCCCCCGAATAGTTCCCGTTTGCTTTTTAACTTTCCTCAAGGGAAAATCAATAAAGGGTTTTCAGGGAAACTTTAGGCAGAGACATGGGTGTCCCTGCATTAATATTTGTGTGGTTTGTTATAGACATTAAGAGTCAGGGCTGTTTTATCGTGAGGGCCTATCAAAAAACATGCGGACACGGGTGCCTAGAATCATGCAGCTTTAGATCAAAAAAGTGGATTTTACAAAGTTCATTGAATTTTGCAAGCAATGTAAAAATCTCTGTGGATTCGGGGCTTTCTTTTTGACTTTTGAAATGTAACCCAACTTTAAGTTTTTTATGGTCTAAAATCATAAAACCTTGGGAGTTTTTGTTGTTATTTTTTTATTACACTTTATTATTAAAAATTACATGGGAAACACAATGTCCTCTTTTTCCCCTTTTTTTAAAACCCCAAAAATTTTTTCCTTGTCTCTTTATTATCCTATTCCTCATCAAAATATCAGCAATAACAATGTGTGATTTAAAAAAACAGGGTCTGAAATCCCCGCGACAGTGCCTTTATTGCTTTAAACGCGCATGCAACATTTGCAACGATTTTTTGCATATTTGTACATGATTGTTTTTTAGAATATTTGTGAAGATATCAGTTGTAAAATATTTTATGTAATTCTTCCTTTTAAAAGGTTTTTTTGCACATTTACTGTCCTGTCACCGTTACATGGGGGAAACAGGAAAAACCCAAAGGGGGCATCCCGCGGTTTTATAGTACAAGTGGGCCCAAAAAAAACAGCGCTGAATTTTCTCATTATAAAAAGGCACAAATTGCAATTTCTGACATATTCGGAGTGTGCTGTTTTTAAAGGCAAAAGGGCGAAAATATTCGATACCCTGGTATTTTTCTAAGTAGCATTACGCATTCAAAAATAACCTTGTCCAGTTCAAATATTGAACCTTTGACACCCTCATACAGAGAAAAAATAATTGGAGACGATTTAAAAGGGGTCCTGCCATCACACTATTTTTGGTTAACAGGGTTTTTGGAAAAATGCCTGACGTTGTCTCATTTATTCTGTATGAAAAAACTCAGGCGGGTTTTTAAAAAATTGGTATTGCCAAATGGACAGATACGGAAACCGTGGGTACGATTTAAAAAGATTTAAATTCTTAAATTGCCCCACAACTGGGAGTGGGCCGTGGTGGCCAATATTTCATCAGGTGTTTTAAATTTCCCCTAACTGAACAAAAAAACAGGGCCCTTCCCCTGAAAACTGTGGTCAGGCAATAGTTTACATGTATTTTTATGTAATTTTATTTTTTGTTTTTAATAAAGAATTTACATTCGCTTTAATCATGTGAATATATAGTGTCTGTTTATGTTTATAGTTTTTGGGTTTTTTTTTAGTTCGGAACCAAACTAATGGTGGTCAGGTTATTAAATGTAAAAACATATTTACAATAATAATATATAAATACACACATTTTATAACAAGGAATATGTCTTGTTTCAATACTTTTAATAAAAAATGCATCTAAATAAATATAATTTTATTTATATATACTTATATTTGCTAGATTCAATTTTTCAATAAAGGAAGGGGAAGGAGTATATATTCAAAATTTTTTCAAAGGGGTATAAATTAGGTAGGTAGGAGTATAAATGGAAGATGTTGAAAAAAAAAAAAAAAAAAGATTATGTTACATTTATGTGTACAGTCGTACAATAATTTTAACTATTTAAAATTATATTTTTTTAAAACCTTTTTTAAAGGGCCATTATCGAGAGCAAAAAAGATGTCACTTTAAAATAATTATGTTAATAGATTTTTTTTTGTATTGGGTTTAAGTCTCCCACAGAATGTCAGTTTTTGGGATTATATCTAGTGCTGCCCACTGCGTTCACCCCTAGACATGTGGCATGCGCCACGCCCAGTATATCACCCTAAAATACATTGTCTTTTTAAGAAATATTATAGAGCAATTTGTTGCACTGATTGATATTTCCCACCTATTGTTTTTTTTTAAAGTAATATTTAAAAATAATATGCTTAAATTTGACCGAGTATTGTGTTAATACCTTCATCTCTCTTATGTAGTTTTATACCCCCTTATAAAAGGTTTTCAAGCATTTTAACGAATGATTAAAAATATAAATTTCAAAACAGTTTCCCAAGTTTTTGTTTGTTTTTGTTTTGTTTTGTGTTTGCTTTTTTGGGGGCCCTCCGTGGCCGAGTGAGTAAAGTCGTGCTTTACACTCACTCAGCCCCTCACCGCGTGGGTTTGAATTCATGTCAGAAACCCTTTCCCGCTGGCTTGCGGTAGGTCGGGGGTTCTCCCGGAGCGCCCGTGATTCGGGGTCCCCCTCCACCTATAAATAGCTGGACGTCGCTATTGACTGAAATACTGTCGAAGCGACGGTAAACTCAAATAGAAAAATCTAGGAGAGTCACCTGTTTTAAGTCCCCCAGTTGCCTTTTCTCGATTGCCCTTTCCAAGGCGGTAACTGTTGGTAGTTCTCTATTTTGTCCCTGTATTCCATCTTTTCTTTGAAACTTTGTTTTCATGCATTTGATATTTGATATACATTTGATGGAACCCTTCGTATTTCTTTTTTCGAAAAACAAAAAACGAAATTATAGTACATGCGTGCGTTTTCAACCCCTTTGTAAAATTCCAATGTTACTTCAATATTTGAAATAAAGTTTTGCTGATTGCTGAGGATTATGTGGTCCAGTGACATTAGACCGTCAATCACCAATCGTTCAGGCATTTTTTGAATTTTTAAAATTTTGTATCGCGGAATTATAAAAAAAAAATCAGTGTTAATCTATTCATCTATGCTGGAATACATTGTCCGTTTAACATTTTAATATATTTTAATAGAAGGATGGATAGAATGAATTATTCCCTTTCTCTATTTAACAACACACATAACATCTTGTAAAATTTATGCATTATCAAGTGATACTTCAGATATTTCCAAGCGAAAAATTTCTGTATTTTTTTGAATATTGGCATGTCTCTTTTAAAAAATTTGAAAATTTAGTCGTCTGTGAGAATTTAATGTCTTTGTCTAATTCGTTTCATTCTTTTTTTTTTCAAGATCCCAAACCCATTTTTCCCCAATGGGTTTGTAGCATATTCATCACTTTAGTTGTTTAAATTTCTGCGTAAAAGGGTCTGTTTAGCCCAAAACTTTTTCCCCAAACAAGAATGAATAATTAAAAATGAAAATAAACAATTTAGAAGTAAATGCATGTCATAACTCTATAACAAATCTATTGATAGGGACCAAAATCAAGTTGGGACCTATATTTCGAATAATATACTTACATATTTAAATAAAAAACCCAATGATGAAGCCTTTTTCAAAAGTTATTCCCGCGGAAACAGTAATTCCATATAATTTTTGCATATAAAGGGCGCTTTAACGTACACCTATATGCAAAATCTAAACAAAAGATACCTTTTCCCGTTTCTTTTTTTTTAAAACAAAAGGTATCATTTTCGGAAAATAAAAAAAAAAAAATATCAA
Organism: Solen grandis; assembly: GCA_021229015.1. NCBI lineage: Eukaryota > Metazoa > Mollusca > Bivalvia > Adapedonta > Solenidae > Solen > Solen grandis. The sequence continues at coordinate 57,356,473 of CM037780.1, forward strand.
AAAATGTTTTGTTATTGATAAAAAAACTAAAAATTTAGCTTCGGCAAAAAATCCTGATTGTTTAAACAAAATTTTAAATTAAAATGTGTAAAAAATTCTTACCATCCCAAAACCCACTTTCCCACACTGGTCAAATGTTGTTGTTTGTTTTTTTCTTTCTTTTTTTTTTTTTGTTTTTGATATTCAAAAGGGGCCCACTATCGCAAAAATTACATAAATGCGAGACATATTTTAAAGTTTCCCCGTTTTTTCTACAAAGTAAAATCAAATTTTGGGTCGATCTTCCCCAAATAAAAAAAAATCTTACCGAGTGGTTTTGATTTTTTGTCCTTCAATAGGCCTAACCAGGTACCTTTTTGTAATCAATTTAAGCATAATTTACCCCAAAAAAAAATACCTTTTTAAAAAATTACCAAAATATAATGAAATATTTTTTCTTTCTAAAACCGGATCTGAGTGATACAGATACATGGGTAAAATTTTCAGGAATTTTCCTGAATTTCAGGTTTTTTAAAAATTCCCAAAATGATTTTTCTTATTCTACATAAAACTATATATGTTTAAAAATCAGGATTTCCATGTTTTTTTTTAAAAACTTCCATTTTTAAACCCCTTGCAGATATAATGCCCCAACAAGTGAACAAAAAGAAAAAGATTGCCCATCTACTAGGTTTTGAACTCCCCAACCCCCCAGTTTCGGGCATTTGATAATAACTATGCCTATCTATGGTTGTGTGTGACTACCTTAAAAAAAACTCAATTTTCCTCCCCGGATATTTTTTTAAAAAATGCTTCCAAGAATAGAAAACATTTTTTTTCTCCGGGAAGCATGTCGGCCCAACCCCCCACCCCCTAAAAACTAACACTCTCTGTCTCAGAAAGATACCCAGGAAATGTGAGCACAGAAATTATCAGTTATTATTGACTTTGAATAGCCATGAAATTATGTTGAATATACAGGGTTGATTTGTTTGGGGAAATAGAAACAGGGCAAAAATAACATCTTGACATCTTCCCAAGCCCATGCTGTCATGTGAAAAGACTTCACATACTGACATGTAAAATATCAGTTTATCTTCAGACGATATGGGTTTATAAGGGTTTGAAGGGTCTTTTTAAAAGGGCGGGCTTCTGTGTTTAAATGTCAGTTTACTTTCGGGGCCCAATTGGTCGGGGTTTATATTTTTTGTAGAAGTTAGTTTACTTGCAGGCTGATCTTTGTAGTAATAGGTTGCAGAAAATCAAATTAAAAAAGATCACAGCATGCAGATGCCAGTGCTCGTCTTTTAAAAGGGGGGGGCTACTTTGGGAAATTTGTTTGCATGTTAAACAACGACAAAAGATGAGGGACAATGACCCAGAATAGAATAACTTTTTTTTTTAAAAACGGGAAATCGGGAAAAACGATCACCCTGCAGATAACCTGACCAGATTAAACCCCCAAAACACCCCGCATATAAAAAGTTTTACTTGCTGGATGGTTTTGGTTTATCTGGTTGCTTTAAAAAAATTTAAGATAGAGAGGTTTTTTCATTTTTTTCAAAGATTTGGGTTTGTTTTAAAGGGGGTTGTAAAAATTTCAAATACGGACAAACAAAAAAAAAGTTTTTTCCCATTTCAATTTCATAGTAACACAGATATGGGTGTTAGAAAAACTTTGGGTAAAGTATTGTCCCTTTCTCAGCAATCCTGTGATGGTCTAGGGGGGGGAGCGGTCTTTTTTCCCCGGGGGGTTTTGGGTTATGATAAAAAGTAGCATGTGTTTTTGGCCTTAGCCCCCTGGAAAAAAAAAAATAAATAGAAAGAAAAGAAAGAGAAAAAAAAGAACCCCTTTTGGTAACTTGAAAAAATCTTAAAGAAGGGAAAATACTTAAAACCCCGACCAGATTCCCCCCCACCAACCCCAAAACATGCCCCGGGGAAATTTTTTTTAGTGTTGCTCGGTATGGTAAAATTTTTATAAACTAAGATATTTCCCGTCCTCCACCCCCCAAAAGAGTAAAAAGGTTGATTGGCGCATGAAAACATCAAAATACGCACAAGGGGGGAGAGGGGAAAATTTTTTGGGCCCCGTTTCTTGTTAGTCAAAAGGGGTTTTTTGAATTTTTGGGGGATTCGTGGTGAAAAAAAATTTTTTTTTTTTGAAGAAATTAAAAAATGTTTTTAAAAAAAAGTTTTTGTTACAAAATTTCTTTAAAATTTAAATTTTTTTTTTTAAAAAAATTTAAAAAACATAAAATTTTTCCCCAAAAAGGTTTGGGAAAACTAATGCTTCCGGGAAAAAGGGGGAGAAAAAATCAGTTACTGTTTATAAAAAAAACCTATTTTTTTTTTTATAAAAAATTGCATGAAGACCCCACAGTTTGCGGGTAAAAACAAAACATCAAAAGATTGCAAAAAATCTAGAAGAATAAATATGACCCCTTGTAAAAGGGATTGAACCAAAAAAAACATCAATTCGGGAGGATGACAACAAATTTCAAAAAAACAATGAAAAAAATTTGACCTTTCATTGAGCTTTTTTCCATTGCAAGAACCCCTTATTAAACATCCGAATGTTAAACAATGCGTGAAAGACGGCCCTTTGGGGGGGGCTACTAATTTTTGGGGGAATTAAAAAAGAGGCCGTATGGGAACAATAAATTAACGTTTCTGAGGGGTTAAAAAATTTGAAAAAAGTTTTCAGAAAATTTTGGGACTGTGTCTGGATGAGAAAATAAAAAGCTCCCCCATGCGTACTAAACGTAGACATGTATCTTGAGGGGTTCCCCCGACAATTCAAAACCCCGAAACCCCGACCAAATTTTTTTTGTGTGTGGGGTGTGTGTGTGGTTGGGTGTGTGGTGTTGTTTTTTGTTGTTGTTTTTTGTCAATTTACTTATGGAGACCCTGATTCGGGGAACCCCCTTTTTTTTGTGGTTTTTTTGGGAATTTTTTAAAACCCGTTCGTTATTTATACATCCCCCCTACATTATCCCGGGCCCCGGTAAAACCCCCGGGGAAAACCTTTTTAAAAGGGGTTTTGTACATGATTTTGAAAAAATTTTAATGGGGCAATGGGGCAATGATGGAACAAAATTGTCTTTTTTTTAAAAATTTTAAATTTTAAAAAAATATCGGTAAAAAAATCTAGGCACAAATGCACCCAAAAATTAAAAAATTGAAAAACATTTAAGGGCAGTATTTATAATAGATATTTTTTTCGGGGCTTTTTGGGGGAAAAGGGGGTATTAGTAGTTTTGAAAAAGAATTGAACTATAAAGTTAATGGACAGATCTTAAACATAGTTTTTTTTCTTTTTTAGGAGTCTTTATCAGTTAATCAAAAATTTAAAGGTTTATCTAAAAAAATCATGAAATAAAATCCATTATGACGAAACCCCCCTTTTAACATATGAAAGACAAATTTTTTGGGAAAAAATTTTGTATGGAAATCGAATCAGTAGTTTAAACAACCTGCTGCACATAAATAAGAAATTTGTTTGTCAACAAAAAAAGGAAAACATGTGAGTTTATGGATCGCTGACACGCCCTGTGTAAAGGGGAAAAAAAACCTGTAAAAAAAAACGAAAAAAATCTATTGAAAAAAAAAAATCTTAAAAAATATTAGATGTTCATATGACATTTATGAAAAAAAAAATTATTGGTTTGGGGAAAATTTTTAAATTTTGAATTTTTTGGGAAATTTAGTTTAATTAAGAAAGTGCCCCCCCCCCCCCCCCCCCCCCCCCCCCCCCCCCCCCCCCCAAAAAAAAAAAAAAAAAATCATATGTAATAATAAAAACTTTGCCAAAAAAAAAGTTAAGAAAAGCTTTATGTTAAAAAAAGGAGGGAAAAATAATGTTTTTTTAAAGGAGATATTTTTTTTAAAAAAATAAAGCTAAGGTTTTTCAAAAAAAGGAATTTTTGGCTTCTGATAAGAGAGTAATCCAATATTAATGCAAAAATAATCCATCCATTTTAGTTTATGTTTACTTAAAATGCAAAAAAATGCGGGGGGTGAAAAAAGCAAGCTTTCCCCTTCTTTTGGGTTATTGGCTATTTTTGCTCAAAGGGTTATGGGGGTTGCATTTACTTTTGGGAATCCAAAAAACTTGATTGCCCATGTTTGAAAAAAAGATGGATGGTTTCCCTTTTAAATTTTACTTTAATCCTTTTTTAAGTAACCCATAAAAACTTTTTAAAAAAAAATAATGATTCCTCATGCGGGGGGTTTTGAAAAGTTTTTAAAAAAAAATTTAGCATGCGGGAAAAATCAGACGAATATTAAAAAAACACATGAAAAAAAAATTTTTTTTCCCACATAAAAAGCAGCAAAATAATAATAACGAAAACTATAAAAACTAAAGTATATACATTGGAATAAAATGGAGAATAAAAATTTTTAGAAAAACATTAAAAAGTGACAAAAAATAAGCAAAAAAAAACAACTTTTAAAAGGGGCCAAGGGGCCCCTGAGACGCCACCCAAGAAAAACTCCCCTTTATTGCCTGTATAAATTACTATACAAAGCTTTAAAAGTAAAAATTTTTTGAAGAAAATAGCTTAAACATTGTCAGAAATTTCCCCAAAAAAATTCTAGGAAAAAAGTGCTAGAGGTAAAAGTAAATAAAAACTTTTAAAGGGCCATTTAAACCCCGAAACCCTTTTTTCCAATATAAAACCCAAAAACAAATCTGACCAAGTGTTTTAAATTTAAACTTTTAAAATTATTGAAAAATTTTGGGAAAAGTTGCTTAAGAAAAGAAGATGCTGAGGCAAAAAAAGGAAATCTGGAAATTTTTTTTTTATCAAAAGGGCAAAAAATTTTACCTGGCCAATATGGGCCCCTAATCAAATTGTCTGAGAGATAAGGTGTTTAACATTTTCATTAAAATTTAAAAAGATTGCTAAGAAAAAAAAAGATGCTAGAAATACCCAAAAAAATAAAATTTTGGATGACGACGGACAGTTTTGGGGTGGACGGACATTCAAAAAACCCTAGGGAGCAAAAAAAAAAAAAAAAAATCAGAAAAAATTTTTTTAAATGACAATTTGGGATTTTAAGGGGGGGGGCATTCCCAAAAAGTGTCCTCTGTAAAAAAAAAATTTAAAGCAATAGGGAAAAAAAGAAAAAAAAAAAAATCTTTTAAAAATTATGTACACAGAATGAAGCAAGATCATGTAGAAGATAAATTTTTTTCCTGAAAGGGAAATTGGAAATAGGGAAAAAATTTCCAAAAAAAAACTGAAGACAGAGTTATGGTCCCTTGTGGTGCCCTTCCTCCATCAAGTCCTTTCTGTAAATAAAAAATTTTTCCCCTTTAACAGATAAAAAGGGAATTATTTTTGGGGCAAAAGTTGCGAGGGCAGAAACCTACCAAAAAAAAAGATTTTTCCCCCCCCAAAAAACTTGCTATCATGAATGTGACTGATATCCCCCCCAGGTAAACTTTTAGTTTAGGGAAAAAAAATGTTTTTGAGGGTTTTTTTTTTTTTTAAGTTTTAAAATTGTGCGCTCCCCCGAGCGGGTTTTTAATTTTTTTCCCTTTTCAATAACTTCAGGGCCTTTTAAAATTTTTTTTCTCTTCAACCCTTTTCCCACACGCGGTTTTAACGGGGGGGGGGGGGGGGTTTTTGGGGTTTTTGAAACGTTCCAGGAAAAGTGGCTAGTTAATATCTTTGGAAGTAGGTCGTTGTAGGAACGGTGAAAAAGGGGTGATAGGGCTGTGGCTTTTCTGCATTTTTCCCCCATGATCTTCAGACTGGGGATGATGGACGGACTTTTGCTTGGTACTCAATGTGAATTGAAAATTAGGTTTGGACGGACGGAGGAGCAGACTTAATTGTTCTTAAAGTTACATAAAAAAAGGATTAGAGACCGAAAAAAGAACAAGTTGAAAATTTTTAATGGCAATTTAATTGCCAAAGATTTATATTTTCCCTGCGCATCTTTTTTTACAATCAAGTAAGACTCTTTGAAAAAAAAAAACAAAGTACTTTAAAGTAAAAATTTTACGAAAAATAACCGAAATTAAAAGGTTTTTACCGAAAAAAAACGGCGATTTATATCTAAAAAAACTCAGTCAGTTTCCCTTTGTAGAAATAATGGAAAAAAACAAGTTTAAATAAAATTTAATTTAAATATGTTAAGTCTTTTAAAAAAATTTGTTCTTGAAATAATTAATTTTTTTAAAAAATTTAAAAAATTTAATTTTGATAGTGACATTTAAAAAGAATTTTAAATAAAATTCTGGAAAGCCAAAAAAAAAAGGGGCGCTGGTTTTTGGAAACCCAAATTTTTATGTGATGCCCCCGAATGGGTAAAAAAAGGCCCTTTTATACTAGGGAGCAAGGCAAAATGCACAAACGGGGAATCCAAGTGAAACCCGTGATTTCCCCGCATCACAGGTTTAAAACGTCCACAAAAAAAGACAGGAAATTCACAGAAAAAAAAATGGAAAAAATACCCCTTAATAAACTTTTAATAAAATTTATATAACATTTCCCTTAAGAAAAAAACCAAAAATTTAAATGATTAATAATAACCTCAAATTTACGTTTTGGGGGAAATCATCTGGTTAATCATTATAATAACTTAATGCACTACAAAAGTGTTTACACGCTGTTACTAGCTTCCTTGGTTGCTATGCAACTATTCACGGAAAACAAATGGCGGATACACATTTTCGGGAGCAGTGCTCGTAATGAAAACAAATAAATACTAAGTTAATTCGTGGAAATATGAAACAATCATTAGTGTAATCTTTCGTTCTATCACTGGATTAATATGCTGGATAGGAAATACTGACTGGAATAATTTTTTTAAACAAATAACTTCTGGTGATACAATCACGAAAACTGATTACACAGACAGGATTCTGCCGTGGAAAACTATAGGGATTTATTTCTGAAATAAAAACACACTGGCACAATACGTGAAGCTTGGTTGTTTAACTGTACATTAAACAAGGGCAACAGCCAGCTTTGTGTGGTGTCGCCAGTTAATTACATCACTAAAAAGAAGTAGCTAAAGAGTGAAAGAAAAAGAAAAATAAAGTAAAATTTCAGAGCATTACATTACCCCCCAGTTTTCCATGCCAAAACTCCCGTTGCCATACATTTTCTTAATTTAAAATATAGTCTCAGTATGGAACACCTTAAGTTTGACAATTATGGTGAACCACCTTAAAATTTCAGATATTGAGCAAAAATACCTTAACATATAATGTCATACAATGTAAGGACTTGAATAAACATCAAAAGATAATGTTGTGCAGCAGTAGCTTACTCTGGTAAGCTTTAATGATTAAATGACAAACTTATAACATTAAACTGTGATAACAATTTTCACTACAAAATACTGAACATCTTTTAAAAAAAATCTTCCCTAAGTACACACCTAGCCTATAACTTTCAAAAGACAGTATGCTTATGGTAATGCTGATGGTAAAAGTCAGTTTTAGATTAAATGCATTTAACAATTTCAATGTCTTTAACAAATGTCTTAAAACTTAATAAATGTAAATCAATCGTCACTCCTTTCACTAGATCGATCCAAATTCTTATCACTTTGTTGCAAATTGTAAAAGATTTAAAGAGTCACTTTTCAAATCATTTAAAAAAGTATATTTCCTATTTTCTGATTTGCATGTTTAACCACAGATTTCAGTGTCCTGTCATTCTCCTTGTCTTCGCCTGACCTTGGTCTCTTGGCGAAACTTTGATGAGAGTCTGATGGGGAGTGTTCTGCTCTCTTCCCTGTCTCCTGAGTTCATCAGGATTCGCTCAGCGGTCCTCGACATGTTTACATGGCGTCCACAAAGCGTTCCATTGTTGGTGTATGCCTCTAGTTGCCCTGACTGATGATTCTATGGCTGACTGACCTTCCTTAGTGAGATCTTATGGATCGTTCCATATGACCCAAGACAGACACGAGATTTCCGGTCTCCTCCATGGTTCGTTTGACTCTCTTGGTTTGCACGCTGGCTTGTGTTAACTTCGGGCTCTGGCTGACCTGGTGAGATTGCCATCCGAGTTGAAGAATCGCCTAGCAGTTGTGGCATCAGGTTCTCAACGCTCCAAATACTGGATTTTCTTCCAGCAAAGTTGGGGTTTGAAGTCCAGAAGAGCAAACTGATCCATCTTTGCCCTGGATGACCTTGCTGGACTGTAGGAAATGTTGGGCATTACAAGCGCTGGCGAACCACTAGTGGATATTTGGTGTTGGCACATAACTGGCTGTAGAAGGCATACTGGTGGCATCATCAAGTCAGTCATCGCTGAGCGGTAGTCAGGGGCAAGCTGCATTTAGTTGCAATAAAGAGTCTCACACAAGTTGGAGGTTGATGTGCCCATGTAACTTGGCTCGAGGTGGTCGTAGGGAAGGCCAATAGATGACTAGCAGGAGCCTTTGGCTGCAGAGGGGCAGTCATCCGGACAGGTGCCTGTCCTGGTGTCAGGAGTGTGGCCAAAAGCTCTGGCGGCAACTGAACTGTGACCAGTCCGGAATCCTTTGTTGTTTGTGAGGCTCAACTGAAGTATCTTCACCAAATGGGTCTTCTGGCTTGGTACTTGTCCGTCCGGACTGTTCTGCAAGGTTGGCCTCTCTGTAGTCGACACCTTCGAGGATATGCTTGGGATTCGGATTGGCAACAAGACAACGCTGGGGGTCGGCAGCTCCCATATGCCCCGTCATGAGGGTATGGCGCCTGTAGCTGGTCACGTGCGATCAAGTGCTCCTTGGTGGTACATCGAAACATGCAAAGGTTGCAATAGTAGGCAGCCTGATCTAATGCGAGATGATGCTTCTGCACATGGTCTTACCATACGATACGTTCAGCCACGTGAGATACCCCAGTCCGCTCGCAATGCAGGCACACAAAGTATCGCCTCTTTGTGCGGCTCTCCATCTCCTTAAAATACAGAAGGAATGGACACTTAAGTTACAGCTTCTATACTGGACAAAAGGTGGGCTACTGACATTGAGCTTTACGGCGACGAAAACGCGATATAAAACGACGTTTCGGACAGCGTTATATTGGTACGTGTTGCTTTGAAGACGTGTTATCGAAAGGACGGCTAACATCCAAAGGTGACAATGAACTGGCTTCATACCCGGAGCGCAAAAATAGAAAACGATCGAAATTATGGCTTTGTCTATTCAGGATACAGGTGGACACTTTATTATCTAGTTTATAAAAAAAAAAAATATTTCTGACATGGAAACATATGCTGTACAAGAACAATCATAAGCATCTGCAAGACATAACTTCAACTATGTAGCTCTGCATTTCCTGGACAACGTCTTGGCCCATCTCGGCACACTGTCGCCGTTGTATGGCTTCAACTTGTCGTGATGTATGGTGAGACTTCTGCCTTTAGCATCTACTTGCACAACAAAATTGGCGAACGTTTGCGACTGGGTGATGACAAAAGGACCGTCAAATTTCTTCTCTAACTTTGGCGTCACTCCCACCTTCCTACTTTCATGCAACATCCAAACCAGGTCACCTGGACTGAAATTGTTATAAGCAACTTTAGTGTCATACAACTGCTTGCTTCGTTTGGCGTTTGACTTTAGATGACTACGAGCGATTTCATGGGCTCGTAACATACGTTCTCGGATTATCTCAACAGGTGATGTATTTGAAGAAAAGCTGTTCTCTTTCTTAATACCGAAGACAAAGATCAGCAGGTAGTCTAACTTCGCGTCCAAGAACATCATATTTGGGGTAAGTTTTGTAGATTCATTTGGAGAAGAACGATATGCACCAGCTATACATCCCAAATAAAGGTCCCACTCGTCTGATCTACCAGGTAGGATTTGTTCATCTTTATGAGTGTCCGGTTATAACGCTCACATTGCCGTTCCCTTTCGGGTTCCGAGGGCTTGTCCTACTTTTCCTTATCTGGAACAAAGAGCATAACTCTTTGAAGACTTTGCTTTCGAAGGCGGCGCCTTGGTCACTGTGAATAGAGAGTGGTGTACCCCAGTGAGCTATGAAGTCATTGGCTATCCTGAGTGCGCAATCTTCTGCTTGTTGGTTAGGCACGGCCAGTACCTCAACGTATTTGGTAAAGTGATCTGTTAACACTAGTAAGAACCTGTTACCTCTAGCAGATAATGGAAGTGGACCAAGGTAGTCTATGGCTAGAGTGTCCCATGGAGCGCCGCTTCGAAGGTGTCCCATTGGAGCTCTAGGAGTTTTCTGTGGGGTTTTATCTGCCTCACATGCATCACATGACTTTACATACAGTTAATATCTTCTTCATGCCAAACCAATAGAATCTCTGCTGGATCTTCATCTTTGTTTTCTTTGTCCCTAAAAGACCAGATAATAAACCATCGTGCATTTGTTTTAATACATCTTTCTCAGGCAATTTGGTTAAATGATCTGAATGTACTCTTCTGTTCCACCCTTTTTCTGGAATTTCTTACATAAGACCCCGTCTTTTATGGACAGCAAGTCCCACATGAGCCAATATTGCCTTGTGGCGGGACTTTTACATTCAACATCTGTACTTTCTGGCTTCTTGCCTGCTGCTACTGCATGCCTTATGGTGGAAATATCTGGGTCGGCTAATTGTTTTGCCGCTATCTCTTCACTAGTGTACATCTGAAGCCAAGATTTAGGGCTTCGCTATCTAGGTCCTTTGAAGAACCTGGACGAGCGTCTATCCTTCTTGCTCTAAGCTCAGCTTCGTCTTCGAGGACTAATTTTCCTTCGCTTATAGTTTCTGTACCACACCCGTCTTCTGTGTCATGGTCTGTGCTGTCAAGTACCATTAGCTCAGCCCTCTGCGACATTGCTCAGGGACCACACTTCAGTGGCTCACTCATTTTGACTTCACTGCATTGGCAATCCCGAGGCTGTTCGCATCTAGATAAGGCGTCACAGTGCCCTTGACGTTCCCAGGTCTGTATTCAATTTTGAAATCAAAAGGTGCCAATATTTCAATCCATCTGGCTATTTTCCCGCTAGGCTCCTTCAGAGTAAACAACCAGACTAGGGCTTGATGGTCTGTACGTACAAGAAATTTACGACCCAGCAAGTACTGCCTAAAATATTGAACACAGAATACAACTGCGAGGAGTTCCTTCTCGGTAATGCAATAGTTTCGTTCTGCTTTATTCATGGCCCTGCTTGCATAGGCAATGACTCTTTGGCGCCCTGTCTGAATCTGTGCCAGTACACCGCCAATACCAAATCCGGAAGAGTCAGTGTCCAGTATTATGTCTCCCCTTCGTTTAGTGGGTAACCCATAACACTTTCTCCCGTAAGGGCCTCTTTTATTGCTTTGAAAGCCATTTTGGCATGCAGCACTCCAGACAAACTCTTTTCCCTTTTTTGTTAGCTCATGCAGAAGTTTTTGCAATTTTAGCAAAGTCTTTGATGAATCTCCTATAGTATGATCCTGTAGCTACAAACTGCTTTACCTGCTTTGCGGTACATGGTGTAGGCCATCCTAAAATTTCGAGACGTTAGTTGGGTCAGGTTTTACTCCATGTTTTGAAACTACATGCCCTAAAAATACTACTTCGGTTTGCAGTAAATTACACTTGTCTGGGCGTAATTTCAAGCCAGCTTTCTTGATTCTATTTAACACTTCGTCTACCCTCTGCAAATGCTGCTCAAACGTGGCCCCGAAAACAATTATGTCGTCAATGTAGACCAGACAGGTTTCCCACTGAAGGCCTTGGAGTGCAAGCTCCATAGTTCGCTGAAAGGTTTCGCAACTGTTATTTAACCCAAACGGCATTCTTGTCATCTCGTATTGGCCGAATTTACAGACAAGCGCGCTTTTAGGTATGTCTTCCCTTTTGAGTGGAATCTGAAAATAACCGCTGGTCAGATCAAAGTACTGAATCCACCGAATCCAGGCAATCTTGAATGCGGGGTAAAGGAAATCCATCTGGTTTTACAAGGGCGTTTACTCGCCGATAATCCACGCATGGCCTAATAGCTCCAGATTTCTTCTTTACTAGAACAATGGGACTCGCCCAGGGTGATGTGCTCTTTTGGATCACTCCCTTATTAAGTAAATCTTCTATGGCCTTCTTCTCTTCATCGGCATATGCTAGCGGTACTCTTCCTGGCCGTTGTTTTACAGGCTCAGCATTTCCAGTGTTGATTGGATGTTCGGCAAGGTTAGTCAAACCATATCCCATTCATCTTTGGAAAATGTGTCGCAGTATTTCACAAACAAACCAGCAATCAGTTGTTTCTCCCTTTCTGTTCCACTTTTGGTAGACCTTGAAAATAACTCTCGAAGATGGTTAGGGACTTTATCTACCGCTGACGGCTCAATATGCAGTGGTTCAGTTTCATCTTTCTTTAATCCAACTTTGATTCTTCGTATCCTATTTAAGTCTTCCAATTCTTTGAATTCTCGTGAGAAGCAATGGTGTTTAATATTTTGTCAAGCTTTTCTGCCACGCCCACTTCAGCATCTTGCCGTAGTTTCACTGTTTCTGCTGAAGGATTGAGTACCCTTATCTTACATGTTGCATTGCGATTTATGTCAATGAGCGTAGTTTATATTTCTCAGTGAAATTCTCTGAGGGTTCAACTAAATATTCAGCTACTGAGTCCTGGTCATCCTCCTCGGTTCTGCTAACATACACGTCAATTAATGTTTCAGAATGCCCTGGAATATCTATATCATCTGCCACTACCATGCGCTTTACAGCATCGCTGTGACCTACTTGAAAGCATGGGATATCCTCGCCACCCAAGACTATTTTATTTTTGCTTAGCAAAATGTCCGCCGCTCCATTATCATGTCCCTTCAAGACATCATACCCCTGCAGTGCATCATCTTCTATTTCCGCAACTACAGCTTCTCTAATAAGCTCTAAAGACCCAAGCTTCATCCTGAACTTAGCCTTACCACTCTCTTGGATCGGCATCCCGCCTGCTCCTATCAAACAAGACGACTCTTCCAGCAACGGCCGTCTCTCTTTGTCAATACGTTTGAAGACCCTTGAGGAAATCACTGTCCTCGAAGCGCCTGTATCAGCTGTAAATACAGTGGGCACATCTTCAACGAAACCTTTGACGTATACTCCATCACTCATGCGTCCACACTTCTTTACTCTAGGCTTCAACTCTACAATTTTGGGTAGATCTGGGCTACTGGCCTCTACACTGACCTCTGGTTTCTCTTGTACATCTCTTTCATCTAAAATATTCTGGCCTGAAACATCCAAATTTAATTTGACCGCCCTTTGGCCGCAAGAGTCGGTCTCTTGAAGTTTAAAGGAGTATTGCTTTTGTTTCTCTCTTTTTCTTCTTTTCCTGCTTTGTCTTGTACTGTTGACTTTTTAGGACAGTCTCGAGCATAGTGGCCATGTTCATGACAGTAGAAGCACTCAACTTATCTCTTTTGAAATTTCGGTTTTGTTTCTGTTGGCTCTTTACTCTCAAGCTTCTCCAGCCTTTCTAAAATCTTTTCTAACAGTATCTGGTGTTTGTCATCAGCAACATGCTCACTGTTTCTAGTAGGTTCTCTCTGACAACTACCTCCGTGTCTTTTGTTACTTTGATATCTTGATCTAGTTTGACTTTTGTCTTTCTCATATCTGTCATTGTTTCTCTCTTTATTGAATTCGCAAGTTCTTCTCAGGTTGTCCCTGCTTCTACGTTCCCTAATGTTCTTTGTTTGTATGAAATTCACCACATGAAAAACTGCTTCATCAATTGTGTGGGGTTCTTTGTTGTACTCCACCTCAAAACGTATGTCATCATCTCTAAGGCCATCTAAAAACCGTCGCACAAGGTCTTCATCACGGGTCTTCCTGTCTCTGAACCCATGCGCCTTGTCGTACAGAACCTTCAGCTCGGCTGCAAATTCTTCGACACTCTCTCCCATCTTCTGGGATCTTCTACTGAAACGCGAGGCATACAATCTGGGTGTTTCAATAACCCTGTAACGATTGCTTATTTCATCTTTCAAATCCGTGTAACTGCACAGTACTGTGGGGTTTAGCTGCGAGAAAGCAAACCGAGCCGCTTGACCCTCTAAGCGCGGCAACAACTGGTCAAGTTTTTGTGATTCACCCCAACCCATTCTGTCAGCAATTACTTCAAAACGTGTTATCCACACTGTCCAATCCTCTTTACCAGTAAACGATGGTTTTTTAACATTGAGTGGCTCACGGAAACTTCTATATTGATATTGCCGGGGGTACTCCCTGTCAAAACCACCTCTAAAGTACTGATGGGGACCATGTCGGGGAAAATTCAGTATTTCGTCTGCTGCCCTACCTTGATTGTGCCATTCATAGTACATTGGTTCATCATAGGAGTAGCTGTTACCATAGTAACCGCTATGGTCAATTGGCATATCATGATGAGAAATTTGACGTCTAGGCGGGGCTGTTCTTTGTGGTGGAGGAGGGAAATTATGTCCCTCTTCTATATTGCAGTTTGTTGCACCAACCGTGTGTGCTATGTTGTCTGTTTGGTTACTAATGATGTGAGGAGGGTTGTTGTTGTTGTTGTTGAACTTATCTACAAAAGGCATAGCTTCAGCTGATAAAGCATTATTTTTACTTCTGTTGCTGAATGTATGGTCTTCACTTCTACTAGATGTTTCATTGGCAACCGGCTTATTTATGGGCTGCTTGAGCTCGCGAATTTCTTTAACAGCGCTTTTCAAGAAATCAGTCATGCCGTTCATCATCTTGGACATTTTACTAATAGCATTGTCATTGCTGTTCTCGTGGTTTGAGGCACGCGACCTGTCGGAGATAACTGATACAATATCTGACAACTCGTCTGCTGTTTCAAACTCAGCTGTGTCGATCTGCTTAGCCTGCTCAGTGGGTTGTTCATTTTTAATGAAGATTATGACTCCCTCACTATCAACAGGATGTGGGTCACTCATATTTGAGCAGATGTCGTGGTCTAAAGACGTTGGTTCGATCACAGGATCTGGTGTTAATTACTCAGATCCCACCGCTGCCACCATAAAATGTTGCGCTCCTCCAGAGCGGCGTCTAAACTTTTTACCCTTTTCAATAACTTCAGCCTTAAATGTTTTCTCTCTCTCAATCTCTCTCTATCACGCGTCTAACGGGGGGAGGGGGTGTTGTGGTTTTTGGTAGCGTTCTCAGGTAACGTAATCTTAATACTCTTTGGTAAGTAGGTCGTGGACTCAGGACACAGGTGATACGTGGGCTGATACGGGCTGTAGGCTATACTGCATTCTGCCTCATGATCTCTCAGACTGGGGATGATGGTCGGACTGTTGCGTTGGTACTCAATGTGTATATGTAGATAATATTTATTGGTTTGGACGGACGGACGGATAGACAGACTTAACTGTTCAGTAAAGTTACATAAAAATAGGACTTAGAGACCGAAGATGAACAAGTTGTAAATTTGTAATGGCAATTTAATTGCCAATAGATTTAATATTTTCCATGCAGCATCATTTTGACAATCAGAGTAAGAATCTTTGTAATAAATAAACACAAGTATCTTCTATGAAGTAAATTGCACGAAAAATAACCGAAATTACACGGTGTTTATCCGCAATATAAACGTGCGTATTTATATACTAAATAGAGCTCAGTCAGTTTCCCTATGTAGAAAACAATGTAAAACACAAGTTTAAATAGAAATGTATAGTTCTAAATATGTTAAGTCTGTTAAATAATTTAGTATCTTGAAATAATTAACTATTTAATAATAAAGAATTGAATTTTGATAGATGCACACCTTATATAAAGATTCTGGATTCCCAATATTTAGTTAAACACTGTTTGCATGAAGGATAAGCATTGCTGAGGAAATGGGATATTGCGAGACTGACCTGTGTCTTTTTTGTAACTGGATTTATTTTGTTTTAAAGAAAAATGTGTACAATGAAAGCCATTTTGCTGCAACATTTCACTGAAATGTCTAGCCTATATGGCTAATATAAACATGTAAAATTAATCCAATCAGGGGCAATAACTCAGTAAACCTTGAGACAACTCTTCTGATTTTACATGCATCATTTGAAATCAATCGATGAAGAGATGTAGAAGAAGTAAGGCACATTATGTGGTTTTGAAGAAAAATGTGTGCAATGAAGGCCATTTGGTTGCCATGGTAACCAGACTTCTTCATATAATGCAATTATTTTTATACACTGCTAGAGAACTTTACAATGAATATCTATGGAAGATTGAAATGTCTAGCCTATATAGCTAATATAAACATGTAAAATATGAAATCAATCCAATCAGGGGCAATAAATTTGTAATCCTTGAGACAACTCTTGTGAAATTTCACATGCAACATTTGAAATCAATCAATGATGAGATGCAGAAGTTGTAAGGCACATTATGTGGTTTTGAAGAAAAATGTTTGCAATGAAGGCCATTTGGTTTCCATGGTAACCAGACTTCTTCATATAATGCAATTCTTTTTTTATACACTGCCAGAGAACTTTACAAGAAATATCTATGGAAGGTTTCATGTCAGTCTATTGAGCAGTTTAAGGGTTATTAAGGAAAATCAATTTGTCCCAATTTCGCATAACAACAGTTTCTAATAACAAACTATATATTATGTAGAGAATATTAAGATATATTCATGTCACTTATCATATACATTAATGGAACCTAACAGGAAATGTTCTTAAACCCTCACAACATTTTCCACTGTGGCTCCTCGTTGAAGGATCTTTAACTTCAAAGGGGCATTTTCAGCAATCTCTTTTTCTGGATCATCTGGCTAGGCTATTAGAGTTTACCGTCTCTTCGACAGTATTTCAGTCATATAGCGACGTCCAGCTAATTACAGGTGGAGGAAGACCCCGAAAGCACAGAGGTATCCACCGACCTACCCTGGATCATCTGAAAAGATCTCTTGAAGGAGTTGCGCCTGAATGGTGATTGTTTCACCATCATCAAGGAGCAGTTCCATCTCCTCTGCCGTTCCTCTGATACCTTCAACAGTTATCGAGTGGTGCCTCTGAAGCCTAAAATGAAATAGAAGATATATTATTTGTTACACTAACATACTTAAAAGCATCATATCATTTGTTTCGTACATGAAGTGTTTCATTCGACTTGATTCAGAACACCCCAAGATCCGGAATACCCCAAGTAACTGTAGTCTAAAAGATTTGTATGTCTCTGTAAAAACATTTTTTTTGTTGTGTTTTATACACAGATTACAAATCATATATATTTACCTATGCATTATAATTTATAACCATGAGAAATCTCAAACCCAACGTATGTTGGAATGTCTTAAGATGGTACGCTTGGTGTCCGACAAAATTGCTTGCATTTGATTTTCCATTATGGATGTCTTAGGTGGGGAAGTATTACTTCCTTCAGACTTGCCATTATTTGCGTCACTTTCAGCAAACTGTTAATTTCCTAACTAACTTAAAATTGTTCCATTTTTTTTTTTTTTTTTTTTTTCGCAACCAGCAAAGCCATGTTGATAACAGACGATAAACACACTTTCAGCAAACTGTTAATTTCCTAACTAAGACTGCTTTCAAACGAGCCAATTAAAATCGATTATATTTATAAAAAAAAATCTTTGTAACTTATTGGTCAGATTTTAATTTCATTTGGCACAAATGGTCACCTCATAGTTCTCTACCACATTGCTAAAATGAATTTTATCCTTTGAAAAATGATGTCTTAAGTGAGGGCAGCTAGTTTCTGTATGTACTCTTCATTTATATAGTTAAATTCCAAAACATTTTCCTGAAGCTAGTGTTCAGAAATATATTTTTCCTAATGATAATGTCATGATCCTTTCCTGCAATTTTATTAAGTTATTGATCACATGGAAAATGAGACCTTATTTTCTATTAATTATAATCTGTATAAAAACTTTATTGCTGCTGAAGGTAACCAGGTCAAATCAAGTGGCCTGAAATGTTCACTTCCTGGAGCATAATTCTCTTTATATTTTAATTAAGCTGATGATATTTGGTACATGTATCATTGACATGGAAAGGATGTGTTGCAGGCAAATTTTTCTATTAGAGCCTCTTTTCCTTTCAGAATTGGTGAACATCTGCAGCATCTATTAAAATTGTCTAATGTTGCAAATAAATATTTCCAAGAAGAGCTCTTCTCTTCAGAGGTTTTGCGCTTTTTTGGAAAATGATGTCCGCAGTATTACTTTGTTCTTATTTAAGATAGGCTGGTGATATATGCTAAATGTATTGACGACTTGTAAAGGGGGCTATAATAATTTTTGGAGAATGGCCCTTTACTTTCATAGTCATTTACCTTTGTCTTCAGCTAAAATATCTTAAAATTTAATAATAGCTGATGATATATGGTTCATGTACCAATAACATTGATATCATGTGTTATTGCTCTTTGTTAAAACGTGTCCACAACATAATTCACAATATATTCAAGTTGTAGTTTTGACACATCTTATTTTCTGAATTCTGGTACAATGACTTTCTCACAATTTTGGCAACTTCACATGGGCTAATCAGGCTATGTACTTTCTTTCCTTTTTGTAAGCTCAGCTTCTTGAAGAATAGGATGAGCTATTGTAGTCACACTGGCGTCAGGTTTTATTTAACGTTGACATTATCTCCACTATAACTGAACGGTTGTCCATCAAACTTCAGACATATGTTTATCATCATCAGACCAACTAGTAGAAACAGTAACTCTTCCAAATATTTTTGCATATTTATGGCCCTTTTTGGATTTTGAATAAATGTTAAACTTTTGTTTAACATTGCTATTACCTCCAGCTTTACTCAATGGATGTCTCTCAAACTTCACACATGTGTTTATCATCATCAGACCAACCAGTAGAAACAGGAACAGTAACTCTCCCAAATATTTTAGCATATACATGGCCTTTTGGACTTAGAAAAATGTTTAACTTTTGTTTAACATTGCTTTTTCTCCAGTTTTACTTGATCATCATGAGATCAACCAGGAAAAATAGGAACTGCAACTCTTCCAATTGAACTTTCTTCATTTATGGCCCATTTTGGACTTAGAAAAGCGTTAAAGTTTTGTTTAATAATGTCGTTATCTCCACTTTAACTCAGTGGATGTGCCCCAAACTTCGCACATGCCTTGATCATCGTCGGATCAACTAGTAGAAACAGGGACAGTTACTTTTACAAATCTTTTGGCAAACTTATGGCCCTTTTGAATTTTTTTTTAAAAGTTTTGTTTAACATTGCTAATATCTCCACTTTCACTAAATGAATGTCTCTCAAATTTTACAAATGTGTTTATCAACATCAGACCAACTAGTAGAAACAGGAATGTATGTCCCTCAAATTCTAAGTACAAACAGGAATAGTAACTCTTTTAAATATTTTTGCATATTAATGGGCCGTTTTGTACTTAGAAAAAATGTTAACATTGCTAATATCTCTAATTTCTTTCCATGGATGTCCCTCATAATTCAAACATGTAATTGCATGCCTGTATTGGAAGTCAGACTTTGTCATGAAATTTAAAAAAAAGTTATGCTCCCCCCCCCCCCCCCCCCCCCCCCCTTTTTTTTTTTTAAGAATCTTGGTTAAAGTTTTTGCACCACTTCATTTTTTCACTTAACCCTTTGAGGTATTGCTTTGAAATTTAAAAAATATCTATGACCATCATCTCTATTTGTACATGGCTAGAGTACATAACTCTGTCTTTGATTTTAACATACATGTAATTATGCCCCCTTTCTGACTTCATTAATCTGTCTTTACTTACTCATTTTTTCACTGAATTCTTTGTGATTTTGCTTTAAAACTTGCATCACGTGTTTATGGTTCTTGTGTATATTTTGATAATACAGAGATTCTTATTTTGCCTTTTACTGCAAAACTAAAATGGTATATATATATCAAAAGCATCTTGAAAACAAATTTTCTATGCATTCCTTTTTTTTTCTTGCTGTACTGTAAAATCATTTATTTTCGTTGACATTAAATTTCGTGGAACCTGTGATTAAATCAATTTCGTTGGTACATAACTGTTATCAGTGGGAAACTTTTGTAAGTGGTCCCTGGTTTTAGTTCTGGTCTGACTCAATCTGACTAAAGTACAGATCTTCCTACGGTATAATTAAGTGTGTGTGTGATATAAATTATATATAAAATTTCTAAAAAAAAAATTAAATTAAAGTTTAACACATTGTCTTGAATATATTTAAAAGTAATTTGATCTGGCAATCACTCATCTAAACTATCATGATTTCTTATGTATAGAAATCTTACACAATATAAAAAAAGATAAAGATATACTTTTTAGGTTTATTTTAATCTTATTTACTTTACATCAATTTAGAAACAAATTCTTACAACATATACTAAACCATATCTACGGTTTATGGACCAGTACTTTGTGACCGGGAAGTTGCATAGTTTTAGTACATGTATATGCCTCGTATGAAAATGATTATCAAGGACATCACTGCTGTTTGCTGTAGTGCAGAGGGAGAATTTTTTCATGTCTTTGATAAAACAAATGCATTGATGACCTTATTTTAAAAAAAACAACATGTGAGTGTGTGTATGTAGATAAATATTACTGAAAATAAATCATTGAAATGACAATGTAAATTTACTTTAATACCATGCAATTTTAAAACTCACAACTGATTATTACATTCCCTGTATATTTTTCATTCATATGTAATTACAATTATCTTTGCTGCTATTCACTGCTATTGGTCTTTTAAACTTACAATGACAATAATCATCATCATCATCATCATCATCATCTTAAAATGACATTCTCATCATCTCAAAATGATCGGTTCATCATCATTATCATCATCATCATCATCTCTCTCTCCTTGAATAAGGAAATGTGTATTTGAATGTTTACATGATATTCACTGATTGCAGTGCTTTTAAAAGTCTCTGCATAAATACATTCAGTATTAAGAGACCCTGATTTAAGATTCGTTACCATAACACTTCTAATTAATAATTGCACGGCGGATCACCGCCGGGCATACTGTATTTGGTTTGTAGGTTGTCAATGGAACCGGATTTGGAGGTATAAATCCTTTCGGTTGCAGTTTCGGTATATTTTCGTAATAAAACATGAACTTTTTGCCTAGAAATGAGAGTGCATGATTGAAATAAAAAATAAAGGGATAATACGCAAAAAAATCCAGGAATGAATTGTATTCAATGCTGAAAATGAAGGCAAAATATGTAGCAATGCGGACTTCATCCTTTCGTATCCCATTCTATTTTTAACATGATAAGAGATTATTTTTATTAACATCATCAAAATGTCCATTTCAACATAATAACACACTCTATCGATTTCAATGATAAACTGAAATTTACAAGTTCATGTCAATTTGATAAATATCGTTTTGAAATGGGAGTAGTGCAAAAACCATTATAAGAATCGAGATTTTTCATATTCTGAATCGGAGCAGGGCGAATAGAAGCCCGACATACATTTTGATGAACAAAATTGAAATCTACAACTGCATTGAAAGTCAATACACGGTAAGTTGATATTTATTGTAAATACGAAGCTACATAAGATAGAGGTTTATGAAATATTATATAAATATCCTTTTTCATGTTGTTGATTAGATCCCAGAAATGAAAGTACATTTCGGAAAGGTTCGGACTTTTACATTGCTGTAATTGTTAGCGATTATTTTTATGATGCTGAGATTTCACATTATGATGGCTACAGTATTTCTAGGCAGAGGAAAAAGTATTTGATGAAATTTGTGAAAATATCAGCTTACTAGTACAAGTTTTTATATAACATAATTTGAAACAAAAAAAAACGCCTAAGAAAGGGGGTGAGGGATTTCAAATAAATTCTTCATTCTATCAAAATTCATTTCAGATATCTGCAGCTTTGTGTTCAGCTATGACTCCTATGAGTATAATTAATTTATGGAAAAAATGTATATAATGAGTAAAAACACATGGGAAACAATTTCTGTAATGAAACTTTAATGCTTTATTGCAATATATTTGTTTTTTATTTACACCTATATGTCACTGTTAGGAGAGAAAGATTTGCAGCCTGACCGTGACTGGAACCTGGGGTCTCTTGCTTACAGGGCAAATGCTCTACCGGCTGAGCTTCACAGCCAAATACACATCTTTCTTCCCTATTGTGGGTAATCAGTACTGTGACATTATCCCCCCTTATTTTAGAATGTGTCCCTGAATTCTAGGAGTTACTGTATTGTGTAAATATAACCATGCGTAGGTATAATTAAACAGACCTGCCACTTATGTCACAGTCCAACGTTGGGCGCCTTATGTCACATGGTGAGAAATATGTACAGCCTGACTGGGACTTGAACCTGGGACCTTTCACTTACAGGGCGAATGCTCTACCGACTGAGCTACCCGGCCGGTAGCACACCCCATATATATATATATATATATATATATACACACACACACACACATATTTATCCTCTATTGTGAGTAATATGCAGTATATGAATCCAGTATCTCTGGAATCTCTTTCTTGTTTATATGCTTTAATACCAAAGCAGATACATTACTGATGTTCACACACTGTATATTTAAAATTATGAATATGCAACTAATTTGCTTCATTTTTCGACTTTTTTTTTTCAGCTTGCAATAAATAGAAAATGGGAGGGGCTGCGGAAAACCTGGTAAATTGGACACTGACAACACATAAGCGCTTAAGAAAGGCCAGGGGAAGCTACATAAGCGTTTAAGAAAGGCCAGGGGCAGCTATATCCAGTTTTCAAGCCAAAATTCAGTATTCTGTTCACCTCAGCAGCAGTTAACACCTCAAACAACCAATTTACCATTTCATCAGGGGTGGAATGTTATACCAACATGAAGATTGAATTGGTGACAGTCAGAGAGGACTTCTTGACTTAGTGAATGTCTCATTTCAGAGTGAAATGGTCTGTATATAACATGTGCCTGTCGGCCAATGAACGGATGCACAACAATCACTGACAAACCCGTTATACTATATTTTCTCTTTTTCTTTTAGTTTTATTTTTGATGATTTGTTGTGTTTTAATTTTACCCTCATAAAAATGACTTTGCTTGCATTTCACAACATTTCAACTCAGTTTTCTCTTTATCTAAAAGCTCAGAAGGACTAAAACTAAAACTAAAACTCCCTTATTTATTGACCTAGTGATTAAAAAGTTTCTCATGAATTTTCTTATAGCAAATGATATTTAATCTCATGCTCTGAAATGTAAGAAGAAACTCTGAAAAAAAAGAGTACTGAACTTATAGATTTGTTTATTGAGGAGAAAATATGGGAGACTGTCATTCCAGATTGTCAGTCATCCTTTCTAAAGTGCAAGCACATCAGTTTGTTTCAAATTTAATTTCTTTTTTTTTGCATGGACCAAAACTGCTTCTTAAAATAATTGAAATAACACAATCCTACATTCCAATTTTGGAATATGAATCAATAACTTAAAACGATGTATCCTGATCATAACCGTTCTTAGTTCAACATAGCACATCAAGCTGAAGGTGAGCTATTCTTGTTACCTTGTGCCCCATCTTCTGATGGCAACAATTTGCTTTAAAAGATATATCTTCTGAAACTACTTGTCAGATGCCCATTTGTCGTTTGCAGTGGCAACCAACAAAATTTATTTTGAAAATTTTTAAAAAGCTGTTCCCTGAAACAAAGGGCCAGAATAATTCAATTTCATCAGTTACAAATTGCCACCTCATGACTATCTACTGTCAAGGCTAAAATTAAATTGTCCCTTAAATTTCTCCCCTTCTGAAACCATTGGTCAAAATTTAATTTCAATTTGCACAAATGGTAACCTCATTGCCTTCCACCATAATTGCTTACTTGAAGTTTATTCCTTAAAAAATGGAGCACCTGATGGTTGGCTAGTTTCCTAATAATCATACTGTTTATATATTTATAAAAAAAAATCATTGTAAGTAATGGTCAGATTTTAATTTCATTTTGTACAAATGGTCATCCACATACCACATTATTAAAATGAATTTGATCCTTTTTAAAATTACGTCTTAAGTGGGGGCAGCTAGTTTCTGTATGTACTCTTCATATATATACATGTACTTAAATTCAAACTCTTTCTCCTGGAGCTAGTGTTCAGAAATATTTTTACCTAATGATAATCTCATGGTTCTTTCCTGCAATTCTGGAAAATGAGGCCTCCAGATGTTTGACTTATTTCTATTAATTATAATCTGTATAAAAACTTTGAACACTTATTGTATCCAATATTTGACATTGGTTACAGCTGAATGTAAACAGGTCAAATCAAGTGTCCTTAATGTTATAATTAGGTGTATTATACTCTTCCCTCTATTGCCCCTTTTTCTTAGATATTGTCCATTGTTAAAAATTGTCTTCCCTTCCCAGAGCAATTCTCTTTATATTTAAATTTAGCTGATGATATTTGGTACATGTATCATTGACTTGGAGACGATGTGTCGCGAGCATATTTTTCTATTAGAACCTCTTTTCCTTTCATAGTTAGTGCCCTTATTATTTTTTTAAAAATGAGAAAACCTGCAGCATCACATTGTTCCTATTAAAATAGTCTGATGTTGCAAAAAACATTCCAAGGAGAGCTCTTCTCTTCAGAGTATTTGCCTTTTTGGAAAATTATATCCACAGTATTTTTGATCTTATTTAAGATAGGCTGTTCTTTGTCTAAAATTCAAAATTTAAGATAGGCTGGTGATATATGATTCATGTACCAATAACATGGAACTCTTTGTAAAAAAAATGTTAACAACATCAAAAGAAATGTTAAACTTTTGTTTAACATTGCTATTATCTCCAGTTTTACTCAATGGATGTCTCTCAAACTTAACACATGTGTTTATCCTTATCAGACAAACCAGTAGAAACAGGAAAAGTAACTGTTCAAATATTTTTGCATATTTATGGCCCTTTTTGGACTTAAAGTTTATGTTAAACTTATGTTTAACATTGCTATTATCTCCAGTTTTACTCAAAAGATGTCTTTGAAACTTCAGACATGTGTTTATCATCATCAGACTAACCAGTAGAAACAGGAACAGTAACTCATCCAAATATTTTAGCATATATATGGCCCTTTTTGGACTTTGAAAAATGTTAAACTTTTGTTTAACATTGCTATTTCTCCACTTTAACTCAATGGATGTCTTCCAAATTTCACGCATGCCTTGATCATCACCACTTTAACGAGTAGAAACATGGACAGTAACTTTTACAAATATTTTTTTTTGCAAATTTATAGCACTTTTTGGATTTAACTTTTTTTAAAGTTTTATTTAAAGTTTTATTTTACATTGCTATTATCTTCACTTTCACTCAATGGATGTCTCTCAAAATTCACACGTGTTTATCAACATCAGACCAACCAGTAGAAACAGGAATGTATGTCCAAGTAGTTACATGAACAGTAACTCTTAAATATTTTTGTATTTAAAATGTTAACATTTGTTAAACATTGCTTTTATCTCCAACTTCTTTCCATGGATGCCCCTCATAATTCACACATGAAATTGCATGCTTGTGTTGGAGGTCAGACTGTCATGAATTATAAAACAGTTATGCCCTTTTTTTTTTTTTTTAAGAATCTTGCTTAAAGTTTTCACACCACCTCATTTTTTCACTTAACCCTTTGAGGTATTGCTTTGAAACTTTAAATACCTGTTTATGACCATGACCTCTGTTTGTACATGTCAAGAGTACATAACTCTGTCTTGGATTTTGACATAATTATGCCCCTTTTCTAAAAACTTAAGCGCATGTTTATTGTCCATGTGTATATTTTGATAATACAGAGTTTCTTATTTTGCCTTTTACTGCAATATTTTTTATTGACAAGCATTCAAATAGTCGAACGCGTTGTCTTACAGACACCTCTTGTTGAAGGGTAGTAATATGTTTTAGTTCAGTAAACAATATATTTTCTCATAATTTTCATTTCAAATATTCACAACAATTCTAAAAAAAAATGTATTTAATTAAAACAGTAAAAATTATCTTCAAAAATTTTTTTAAACTAACTTATTTAGTGCCAATAAGTAACACTTATCAGTCAGAGAACTTAACCAGTAGAACAATCACCCTTTAGGGGTCCCAGGCTGAAGTCTTGGTCTGGCTGCACATTTTTTCTCCCTTAGGTATTTTGCACCAAACAAGTGATCATTATAGTATCTCCAATGTATATACTACCTTTTTTGTTTATCAGGATCACTATCAATTTCATCTCTGTTATTCTGCAACAAATTCCATATTTGCAGCGAATATGTAACCGTTATCAGTGGGAGACTTTTGTAAGTGGTCTCGGATTACAGTCCTGGTCTGGCTGCACAATTTTCTTTTTTGCATTAATTTTTTTTTTTTTTGCGTCCGCTAAATATGTATATTAGGCCTTAAGATATAAGATTCACTTCTTGGAAGTCTTGGAACTTGTTTTTTATTTATGTAATTAAATATATAAACTTATGTTAACAAGTTCACATTTCAATAAAAGTTATGTAAAAAAAAAAATGTTTTCCTGTTAACCCACATAAATTTTATTATCAGACAATTTTTTCTTTGTCGCCGTGCTTATTTCAGTGTGCTGACTCAGGCAGCATTTTTGTACATGTTCGAAATTGTATCCCATATTTGTCTTCATTTAAGTGTAATGTAGCTCCAGGTATTTGTATATAGAATCCCTGGTAGGCTGGTAGCTCTTATCAAATTGCAACATACAATTTCTCTTTCTTAAACTTTTATAACGCCCCTCACTGAATACACTTTCTACCGATTCGAATTTTGTAACCGTGTAAATTTCATAAGGACGCGATGACATTGGCTAAAAATAGACAAGAGTGTGTCAAGCACCCTGGTTGAACTAGTAAATTTATTTTATAATTTGTGTATTGTTTATTCTGTCGTCAAGTCAGGAAAATATCTTTCATATCAAAACAAAATGGCCGCCTATTTTTCTTTTCAATGTCGACGTTGACGGATTCTATAGACGCCGCTAAGGTGACGTTAATATTCCTGCTGAAATGACTGTGCTAAATATAGATGTTGAACATTTACAAAATTCTGCAAGCTACGATCTGATTGGCTGAGACAGAAATATCCAGAACACGAACGTCAACGGGTCGTCCTCAGATCCTAAAGTAGCGTGGCGTATATATAGGAGATGACTTTAGTCAGATTGGGTCTGACTTCACATTTTTCTTGCCTTCTTAATTTGAAACTTTTTTGTGTCCTCCAAATTTTTTTGTCTTTTTTCATTTTAAGATTCCCTTCAAGTCTTGGCACTAGTTTTCCATTTATGTACATGTACTTATATATATATATATATATATATATATATATATATATATACACGTAAACAAGTTCACATCTCAATAAAGGTTATGTAAAAATAAAAAAAAAGTTTTCCTGTTGACCCACATAAATTTTATTATCAGTTTTTCTTTCCCGCCGTGCTTATTTCAATGTGCTGTAAGTGTCTGCCAAGATTGTACAAATTATTTTGATCCGTGGTATTTCAAAGAGCTGTACTGACATAGGAATTACACAACTATTAAATCAACAACAAAATCTATTGTAAACATGTTAAACCATTCAGACACTAATCATCAAGCTGGTTACCACGGCGGGCCGAGTATCTTTTTTTAAAGATATTTCTTGTTTTAATGCTTGATCATTCTGGTCTGGATAACATGCATCCTGTAAATAGGCAATTGACTATATTTAAGTTGTTATTCAATCTAGTGACAATCTGTTTGATTATGTTCATGTCTTTATCCCCAATTACAAAAACACAATTTCTTTTAATTTATTACCTAGTGTTTTTGACTTGACTATTTGAGTTTGCCGTATTCCTCACTGAAATCCGAATGACCCTGCCGGGATTCGAACCTACGCGGTGAGGGACTGAGGGAGTGTTAATCAGCCTAGTCTTTTTAAATGAAATAAAGCCTTACATAATTTACAGAGAAGTCAATTGTTAACAAGTTTGGTTTATATGGCTTATCCTCTCCAAGTTGTTGTTTTTTTAAGGTGAAGGGGGTCTCTAGGTTTGTCTAGCCATCGATTTAATCAGAGACCATATTTGTATTACCGAGCTACGTATATTAACACGATATTTCACATCGAGCGTGGCGTAACTTGACAGGGAAACACCAATAATTCGCAAAATGTATTGATCCTTATTTCCAAACTGTTATTTTTTCTTAAATGTAAGGGAATAGGATAAAAACATTCATTTAGTAAAAAGGTACCAAATTAATACCATTTTCATTTAAGTTTCTTTTACCTATTTTTTTCCAAACCCCCCGTTAAATCTACCGATAATTCTCAGCTAGCAGACGATGACAGATTTATGTATTTTAAAGCCAACTGCTACCATGCGTTCAGTGAAGGCGACCATTAGCAACTGCAATTTGGTATCCTGCTTACACCCTGCAATATAACAGGGGTGCAACCGCTCACGTGAACGATTA